>CM030854.1:9869240-10325103 GCA_018105865.1 Metaphire vulgaris
GCCTTCATGAAATAAAATAATTTCTCTTGCAATGACAAATCAAAATATCATCGAATCCGAAAGTCAAACGGGCAAATCCGTAGCTGTAGTGAGCCATTTATCGATTAGCGTGGACTACAAGCCCATGCATATACCATTACCAAATGCATACACAGGCCTACACTTATACACTGTAGCAGTCCCTCTCTGGATAGTGGGTTATCCCTTCTGCATATACTGTATCTGTTAAAAGGTTTACGAAGAGGACTCGTTAGATCAATTCTATTCGTCTGGATTTGCGGAAATTGAGTTCAACATGATCTTAAGCAGTTTAAAGAATGTCTTGCTGTTGATGCTGATCGTATTGCCGGGTGATAGCGAGGTAGTGGTAAGAGTAGTTAGGCGTAGAGAATACGTCGCCATTTTCAACGAACACGGAAGGAACTTGTGTGCCGTAGCAACTGCAAAGGAGTCGCATTCGGGGGCAACATTTGTAGATTGCGCAAGATTGTGCGTATTGTATCATGTTTAACAGTTACGATAACATGACCTGCGAGTTAGTGACATGCAACGCAAATGGAAGGTTTCTTTCTGTCGAGTCGTGCAGAGCTTTCACGGTAAATGAACATTTGTATCTAGCAATAGAAAGCCGAGCCTCTCCGCTTGGAACACTTTGCAGTTATATTCGAATTATAAAAAGATAATTCTATTTGGCGTTGTGCTACCGGTTCTCGTCAGTCAGAACACCGAAGTTAAGCAACGTCGAGCGGTGTGGTGCCGACGGCCAACCAAGTCGTTCATCGCTTAGGCGTCGTTGAATTGGTAGCAGCGCTAAGCTGCGAAGGTAAAACGCAGGTCTAGAGAAAGTAATGACATCCTACTCTAGATTAATGGCGTTAGTCTAAGTGGCGCTATGGAAATTCAAGATTAGATTAGATTGGAGCTTTTCAGTGGCTTTTAAGCGAAAGGAGAGAATGAACATCGGATGAAAAATTAAATTATGGGATGGTTGACATCAAAGCCAGATCTTTTTGTCGCATGCATTAAGATGGCGGTTCTCTTTTCAGTATCAAGAAAACAACATTCGAGTAGTTACTCATTGGAATCAAAATTGGAATAATTTCCTTTAAAACCTCAACAAAAATAAAAAGTGACAGAGGATTGGATTCACATGCCCTTAAATTTGAGAATTTTCTTTAAAAAACGGATCTGTGACTTAGATGATAAAAAATATCACTAAACCAATTCGACGTTCTTTTCAGTGGGGAACTGACGAGAAAGGGCGTCCCCATGCCTTCTTGTCAGATTCACTTGTATATTGATGTGCAATAAATAATACGTGTTTTACTTACAATCGGTTCTTTTATCAGTTGCACTTGACGAGCAGATAAGACCATCATCACTTTTTGACATTTGATGAGCACCAGACTTGGAACCGGGTCGCATTTTGAGACCTGGTGACCCAGTGACCAGAAATGAAAGTGACCCAGTGACCCGGTGACCCGGTGACCCAGTCATTGGTTCTAATATTTGAATATTTATCAATGACGTCAATTAAACGTTGTCATCACACCATAGAATATTTAATTACATTTTATAATATACCATAGAGTAATAATACCAATATCCCTCAGTGATAAAATCAATTACTTGTATATGTGGACCTAACTAATATCAGGCGGACAGTCTCTTCGGCATTTCCGGGATTGATGAACCTGCATGCTTAGAAGTTGATTGATTGATTGATTTTTGGTGCGCCATCGGCTGATGCCATGGGCATTATGATAGTGGCGCAGCTGGCGCTATAGAAGTTGATTGATTGATTAGCATCTGAAGAAGATTTTAATTAATACCGGGTACAGTATTTAACCGGATCATAAAGATGACACGGAGACCCGTTGACCCGGTGGACAAAGGTGACCCGAATGACTCATTGACCCAGTGGGCCGGTTCCAAGTCTGATGAGCACAGAGAATCATCAACACTCCTAAAATACAAAACTTTTTAGAGGGCCGGTTTTTTATGGACCTGTAGGAATTTCTCTCGACGGCCTTGGAAATGAGTTCCCAAACCTCGTTTCCTATAAAAAAAACACTTATTACAACCCACTAACAGTCCCAGCAGCTAATCAAAGTTTTGTCAGCCTAACCATGGCTACACTTAGCAAGGCAGTAATGAAATTAGGGGCTGTCCATTAATAACGTCAACAATTTAGGGAGATGGGTTTTAAAAAGTTTGACAGTTGTTGACAGGGGAGGGGGTCAAGAGAAGTTGACGTCAACAATTTCACTTTTATAAATAATCAAAAATAGGAAATTTCATGGAATACTACTTATTACAATGGGAAAAAAGCATGGGAAAAGGTCATCACCACCACATTTTGACACTCGATGAGCAAAACAGAGAAAAAATGGTCATCACCGCAAAAATAATAACCTTGTTATTGGGACCTGCCATTGATCTTGGGGGGGGGGTCAAACGTTTTTGACGTAATTATGGAGGGGTAACTGAAAGTTGACAGTTGTTGACAAGAGAAAGGGGGTCAAAAATTGTCCAAAAATTGTTGACATAGTTAATGGACAGCCCCTTAAATGTGTTTCGTTGCTTTAACAGGACGTAGGCTATGGTCACAACCAACGCCGGGAAGGTGAAGGTGAGAAAAATTAGATTTTCTATAAATTGTTTCTAATTCTATTTGACAACCAGCATTGTTCAGACTGCCTCTGATGAGGCAGGCCTAATGTATTATAATCACTTTTACTACTACGTGTTATCTACTTGTTATCCGTCTGTTTGGAACAATCTATTCTACCGAAACCTGTCACTTCGGACTTAACTGTTTCGTTGATTTTTTTTAAACGCCGACTGAAAACTGCACTCTGCAGTTTGGCCTACACTGTTTAGGTCACGTGACTCACCCCGCACTTATGATTCTTCACTTAGTGAATGACTTAATGTGCGTTAACATTCTTGTAATAATAATAATAATATAATAATAATAATAATAATAATAATAATAATAATAATAATAATAATAATAATAATAATAATAATAATAATAACTTACATTTCCAGTTCCGATTATGGGGTTTGAGGTGAGCTTTCTGAATGGAGTCTGTCCCAGCCGAAAAATGTTAGAGTAATGTTAAATTAAATCTTGAAATTTGGTGGATATATAGCAGCTTAATAATAATAATAATAATAATAATAATAATAATAATAATAATAATAATAATAATAATAATAATAATAATAATAATAATAATAATAAATAATAATCTATCATTAAGTATTTAGAATTGGAGTTTATTTTCTAGTCGCATCAGACGCTTTTGGTCGTCTCCCAAGCCGAGTTTCTTCAACGGCAAACAAGCCCTGCCCACCAAACTGACCGTCTAGAGACCCGTCCGCATACGGGGTCATCCATAACGCTACCCTGTTATTGCTTCCAATAGATAAAATTTTCGTCAGAGGACGAATTCAAACGCCGTATCATCAGCTGTTTTGCAGGATTTTAGATTTTCATCTGAATGTTGCAGATGTAAGATAGAAATCTTCTTCAGATGCTCAGTCCAGAAACAGGTTCCATACTCCAGCGTCGCCACTCCTCTCTATCTTGAGCTTTTATCTTCAGGGCTGAATATACTTGTTTTTTCCGTAGTGTCGAACATCCACTCCAGCATCGATGTCCTTGGTCGCCCTTTCTGTGCTTTTCCATTCATATTTCCTTCTAGCACTTCTCTTAGTAGGCTTGATTCTTCTCTCAGAACATGGTCTATCCATTTATTCTTGTACAGTGTACGAATAGTGTTCATTAGGCTTCTCTTCTCTTCTATCCTCTCCCAGACTTCTTCGCGTGTTATTTTTTCCGTCCAGCTGATTTTTCCATTCTACGCCAGATGCACATTTCGAAAGCATCTAGTCTCTTTATGACTTTTCCTTGAGCGTCCAAGTTTCTCCTGCTAGGGACCATTGAAATCTCTTAGTCTTAGCCTTTAATACACTCGATTTCATATTATTGCATCATTGCAATAGTCGTCAGTCTAAAATCTAAATGGCTACGAAGAGCGTATTAATGTCCACTCTTCGCGGGTAAACATGCGAATAGATAACATGAAATCCGCCCTCTATCATTGCACCTAGGACTCTCTTCTCTCTCTCTCTCTTCTCTCTCTCTCTCTCTCTCTCTCTCTCTCTCTCTCTCTCTATATATATATATATATATATATATATATATATATACACGGTGATCACGAAAATCAGGACCCCTAGATTAATGAATATAACTCAACGAAAAGTCAACTAATATTCAACAAAGTTGTAGTACGTGTACTTTAGATAGTTCTAATGATATTCCACTCCTAGTTTGTGTTCAAACAGTCCGCCATTTGCTGCAATACACGCACGAAGACGCCTACGCAATTGCTTGAATGACGCATCAATGATGCCTTGATCAATCTCGTCCCACACTTGCATGATGCGTTGTCACAGGTCCTCAATATCACGGACTTTCATTAGGTAAACACGCTCCTGCATAACACTCCAAATTTTATAATCCACCGGATTCAAATCCGGACTGTTGGGTGGCCAGAGAGTAGGCGGAATGAAGTCCTGCGTTTCGTTACATAACAGTTCAACTGTCTCTCGAGCTCTGTGTCCCGGTGCGCCGTCCTGTTGGAATGTGTAATACTCTGAGAAAGTTCGAATGTCCGGCAGCAGTCCCTGCATCAGTAGAACGTCTCTGTAATACTGTCCGTTAACTTTCATCCCCGGCTCGACGAAGTGAATAGCTGTACGACCGAGTGCTGAAACACCAACTGATACCATTAAGGACTTGGTGAAAGTCGGACGAGTACGCAGAAGACGAGCGCCAGTGATGTCCTTCTTTCTTGTACCAGCTGCAGCGTAGAGGCGAAATATTTTTTGAGGATCGAGACTGCCTCTTAGGCCTACTATAGTTAAAATTTCAGCATGATTGGTCGAAAGGTTGTTAAATTATGCTCATTAATCTAGGGGTCCTGATTTTCGTGATCACGTGTATATATATATATATATATATATATATATATATATATATATATATATATATATAGGCAGATGTAACGCTAGTACGCTACACGGAATGATCAATTAATGAACACTATAAAATAATACTAGACGTGTGTAAATTGGTCTTGTGTCTATAAATAGAAATTTCAAGTGTAATTTCACCGAATTGTTAGCCACTTAATTGACTTTGATAATCATTTTGTTGTAGTTATTCCGTCCAATATGCGAACACTGAAAATTGACGCAGATAACGAATACCGTTTGTATTTGGATGGCTTTGAAGTACGCAACCTCCCAAATAGGGCCGTCTGGAATAATTGGTACGAGAATACATTTGATTTTGTTGACATTCCCTGTACAACGGAAGTCATTGCTGTGGAAGGTATAGACAATGGAGGAGCCGGGGCAATTGTGGCTTCAACAGATGATGGATACGTCTTGACAAATTCGTCTTGGAGATGCACAAACGTTAGAATGACCGGATGGCAGAATATCGGTTTTGACGATTCACTTTGGTCTCCAGCATATCAGAGATCAGCCACAGCGATCCTGGCAAAGGCATACAAAATTTGGACCATCAACTTTCGTAATGGTGACTTGCATGTCTTCTGTCGATTGAATCTGCGTTGGACATAAGCACAGAGCTGCAGAATAGACGTCGTAGTTCTATAATCCTAGCAATTTGAAAATCCAATGACTGTGACGTTGAACCTTACGATTTAGCCTAATACTGATAAACGAAGAGAAACCACGAACAATTAATTAGTGGATGTCACGGACATCATCTTTACGCATAACTATTTTTTATTTCAACAGCTTTATACTTATATATATATATATATATCCAGATTGGTGTCGTATGTAGAGGTTTTTCACACACTTGCCACTGTTCGAGCATTGGTCATTCTTAGATACATGTTTGCCGATTTGCAGTAGAGTCTGACAGGCCCGTCTTTACGTGTTAGAAATCGGGAACAGTGCTTGGGTCCCCGCGCAAAAATGCGATGACTTTTTGTTTTTTTTACTTGCCAGAATTGAAAAACGTTTAGAGATTACCTTTTTTTGCTTGTCAACATTGAAAACGTTTGAAAATTACCCTCTTTTTTCTTGCCAACATTGAAAACGTTTGGAGAGGATCTTACTTTTGCTTGCCAACATTGAAAAACGTTTGGAGATTACCTTTTTTGCTTGTAAGCATCTGATCTTCAGCAAGGGCCCCGCAGGCCGCCAGGTGCCCGCGGCCTCACACAGATATGAGACGGGCCTGGAGTCTGGTGTTGATTATTAACCTAATTCCAGCTTAATATTTCGTGAAAATAAGCAGTTCCAGTGTACACATTAGTTTTATCAAAGAACTTTCGAGATTAAAGAGGTATCCAAGAGAAATATAAAACAACAGTGTGAATTACCTTAGAAAGTTTTTTTTATCATGGCACATGAATAAATAACGTCTACAAATATGAAATCGAGGAATTGCTTTTTATTCTCGATAGCATTCTAGCATGCAGGGGCGTAGCCATGAATTTGATTTAGGGGGTATAATGTTATTTGGCGGGTATAAAACTTTAAAATAATTGAAAATCTTAAAAACACATTAAAATTTTGAGGTAGTCTGATTTTTAGGGGTATATATATATACCAATATACCCCGTCGCTACGCCCTTGTAGAAATGTCTTTGACCCGTTATGCCTTGTGATACGCATTCGACCCATAATGCTATCATTATGGGTCTAATCTCTAATGTGACACATGTGACGTCATTATCTGTTCTTGATCTTCTCTAAGGGCTTTTACGTATATAGCTAACATCCAGCCTCCTCCATGGGATTTTGAGTTTGGTATCTTGCAATGTTCCATTTATCAGGAATACTGACAATTAGAGATGAGTGTAGCAAATTCGAGTAGCTTTTAGAACTGAACTTTAAATAATTTAGAATGAACACATTCACATATAAAAGATTATTAATACTCTTAGTTCTCTTCTTAACAGATTCTTGAATTTTTCTGACCACGGGCGTAACTTTCTTCACGTTGATATGCTGTTTGATATACAGGCGGTAGAGACAACTGAGAATCGGGATCATGCTAAGACATTTTAAAATGTATATTTTAAGAGTGTCTGTGACTTTGTACTTTCATAAACGCGTCTATTGAATAACTAGATTTGAAATCTCGTTGACTTAACATTATTATCCCGACATTGTAGAGTTTTCGTTTCTCGAACCAAGCATTTGTCTTGGCAGTACGATACAGTGGCTAATCTATAGACTCCTGGACTCCGGGGAGACTGACATGGAAGGGGAAGTCAGCTAGGGGTTTGGGGGAGCGCTGTAAGTTGATATAGTATGCCAAGATTTCTGTCGGGAATTTGAAATTTCCGGGGGAGAAGGCAATTACCCTGGAAACGGCCTAGATTAAACCCTGGTACGATACCAGTGCTAGTTTCTTTAGATTGCCAATTCCAATCGTCGGATATTAATAGGAATCACGCCGCTATTGGCAGTGGCAGTTCCAGGATTTCTTGGTGAGGGATGAAATGAGTTCACAGAAAGTTGGTGGTGGATGAAAAGAGAAGAAAAATCAATAAAAAAACTTTGCCGAAAAAGGCTGACAAACGGAAGTTTTTTCCTAACTTTCCTACACTTTTACCCAGAAATCGGTTGACAAGCACAAAATAAAAAATACAAAAGTCCGGTGGGGGATGCATCCCCCCACGTGAAACCCCCACTGGCTATTGGAGTCAATTTGAGTCTGAAGCAGTCGGCAATTGTTCAACTTCGATAAATACTTGAAACTGATCGCTGTTTCTCTTTGGTTTCACGATGACATTCGTCGAAAGCGCCCTGCTGTAGCGCCATCTGTGAACGACTCTTCTAAACGGATACGTCAAGAACAACAGATTCGATTCGACGTCGATACACTCTTCCAATCTTTCGACCATCATGATCATGTCCTTCAGTTCTCTCGACAAGCACTCGGTCCGCCACCGACCCAGCCAACCCGGTCAACAGACTCAACATGACAATATTCGCCAGGATTACGTAGACGACGTACGTCAACGCTACTTCCATGGACATTGGGTCTGGTAGCGTATTGTCACCGACCATCAGACGAAACGTGCCAAATATCGCGGTCGACAACTCACCGAACGGGTAAACTTTCTTCATTGGGCAGTTCGGGTCCGGACACGACGTACTGAAACACCACGGAGATCAGAGACGCCAGCAGCAAGTACACGGCAATAAACTGTCTCAGCAGCTTTCCCATCTTGCACATGCTGATGACAAAATGGCCGCCGCCAGAATTCAACCGGGAGAAGTAGATGATGGCAAGGACGCGAAAGAGCGAAGCCAAGACGAGACTGGCCTTCATTGCTTGCATCGACAGTGCCTTTAGCTCTGCTGAGGCGCCGCTGCTGACATTTTGATGTTCAACCATCGACCTTATCCATATATTCATCATCATGAAAAAACAGGACAGTACGCTCAGTTGACGCGAGACATACGATATGGGAATTCTCCGTTTGAACAGTCTTCTCAGTATCACCGACAACGACAAATTTCCTTCGCCATTTCTGACAAACGTTTGGATGCCTATGAAAACAGATCTGAAGATGGAATCAGCCATCAGAACAAAGGCGGACATAAGAAGATTTATCAGGGATATAGTCATTGCAAATTGTACAGTTTTCTTGTCGTTGTCAGATGAAAATTTCGATAATACGTCTCCACCGCAAACTTCGTTCATTGTACATATAACCGATATATTGTCCGGGATGGAATTGTACACAGAATTAGGACAAATGGTACTGTTCGCTTGTTGGTTAGAGGCAGCAGTTAGGTAATCGAAGGTTATCCAGTAGGTGACGAGTAGATATTCTTTCTCGTCGAATGACAAACTCATATAGATATAAGTGCAGATAACAATCCAAGTACTCGTGTTAATTACAAAGTTCGAAAAGCTGATTAGATAGTTGATATCGATTTTTGACTTTATCCAGGCTTTCAGCAGAGAACAATTTTTGAAGCTCTCTGTTTCCTCGTCGCTCATATCCAGAAAATCTCTGGCTGCGATCAGGACAGCAGAAAATTATGTTCTTGTAAAACGTCTCCTTTTTCATACATGGACACATCGTAATGAGACAATACGTGCGCCGTTTGTGCATGTGCAGTTTTCGTGATTTCAGGCCCATTGCAGCTGGTCGTTTCTAAGTTGCTGCCTAAGTAGATCCGATTGGAGGTCTGAACTAGCTTTGTTTTCTTCAAAATTCCTTCAGTCTCGAGGACGCTGGTGAAGTACAACGGTGACCCTATCGCAACCGCCAGCTCTAAGCCGCTCAGTCCATTGAAGTTTTTGTTCTTGAGCAAGACGCTTCGAACTTCGTTTGGCCCAAAGACGCGCAACAGAACATCAAAGCACGAATTGGCAAGACGGCTGTCTTGCCGAGACAGACCGGCCAAGTAGTGGAAAACATTGCAACCCCGGATGTCCGACGCGTTCAGGATATCCGACTGGAACTCAGAAAATACCCTCACCAGATGGACGTTGTTGCTCAACGCCGCAAAAAGCAACGGAAGTTCGATATCGAGTGACATCTCGCATTGTCCTGGCCAGTTGTGAGCCGTAGAGTGTACTATGTAGAAGATCGGAGTCAGAACAATATTGATCGGCAATAAGACAAGTAGATAGACCAGGATAGACATCAAGCAATTAATAACACTAGATACACAATTCTGTTTTGTCGACTGTCTTCTGACTCCCGCTTCTCCGAGTAGGACAACGCGGTAGAGAGATGGATCGGTAGCCTTAACGTTTTCTAGAATCTTGACGACTACGGAGACGTTGCCCCCTTTGACCAGTCGATAGAACAGCAGCTTACCAAGGTCCCTCCCTCCTCGAGAAGACCGGGTACTATTGAAGTACTTCTTTAGTTCCTTCACTGCTTTCTGAGAGAGTCTGTCAGTGGAACTGTAGCATTGGTTCTCGTAGATATCTGCGTCTGACGGATCAGACATTCCAGAAAATTCCTCGATCGAAAGAACTTTAATTTTGGTCATTGCGCTTTATTGCGACAAAAATTAACCAGCATTTGCATATGACGAAGTGTTCTTTGTTTCAAATGTAGCTATTGAATAATTCCATTATCGTCTTGTAAATCCAATATTCTTTAGATAATTACGGAACATAGTTAAAACTGCAAATAGAATATCAAAATTAATGCTGAATATTTATAAAGACATCATTTTAATGTAGAGGTAACTTTATACATCAACGTGAATACTTAATGATACAGTATATTCGGTCTTGCACCGATACAGGCTGACTCTTATGTAGAGGTAACGTTATACTCCAATATGAATACTTAGAGTTAGACGATACTGTACAGTATATTCCGTCTAGCACCGATACAGACTGATTCTGACCAACTGTTACCAGCGGATGATAGCAGGCATTAACATGACGGCACTGCATCCAATGGGGCTGCGAAAATATCAAACCCGATCGAGGTTTGTTAATGCAAAGCACAAAGCAGGCTGCGGCGTATATTTGATTGATCGGCTGGTCTCTGAAATACGCCTATATTTACATTGATTCGTCTATTATTTTGTCCGAAGCGAATCCATTTCAGTGTTATGACAACAGCGGTCTGATGTCGGCTCTACAAATATTCTCGACCATTTGGTGCATCATAGCGTATAAACCTGCCAATATATTGATCCTATAGCAACCGTTTGAATGCGGTGCGAGCAAGCATCAAATCTCAATACAGGGTCTGCTTAAACGAGCAATTAACTGGATTTTGAATTAGTCATTAGTGCCATTTTCATATGATTTTATGGTCAGGCAAAGGACTACGGACTGTAAAGCGCTTTTGATTTTGAACTAGCCTACTGTATATTCATGTTTACTGCGCTATATAAATTGGCTTGTTTAATAATAATAATAATAATAATAATAATAATAATACGGATTTGCATTGATTTGAAGCGTTTCACTGCACTTAACGTGGTGCTAATGTTTAAGAGAAGTAGAAGTACCTGTTATGAACAGGAAACTGAGTTAACCAGAAACGATAAACCTTGGTCATGAAATGACGCAAGTTGCGTGAAACTAAATTGTAGGACACACAATATTGTGTCGAATTGCTCACAATAACTCCAGAGACGTATCAAGACGCATATCATGGAACTAAGGTGTTATAAAGTAAAATTTCTAAAAAAGTTCACCTTCTCGCTGTTCCAGTGTTTATAGCTTTATGTTCGTAGCTTTCGCACTTTCTGCCGTTTCGATGCTTCCCATACACGCACGCATTCATTAATGCTGAGCATTAGTCTATTTAAACCCAAAACGAAACCATGACTTACAATAGACTTTATTTGCGATATGTTCGCTCTTCTATTCGTCGCATATAATAGTAGGCCTATCTGTTGAAGGTTCGACAACGAATAACCTGTGCGTTGAAACAGTAAACGGATTCAAAGGCTATCTCGATAGACTATAGGTTATTGAATGCAGATGGTTACATCAGTGGTTTTCACACAGGCTTACTTGCCTCCTAAACAGTGGCGGCTCCAGGATTTGGCAAGTGGGGGCCGTTGGGGTGGCAACTTCTAATCATGGGGGCCAACCATTTGTTGTTTAATGTATGTAGCATTAAGTATAGGGTCCCAACAGGGGGCACTAGGGGGGCAGGCACTCAATAGGGGGCACGGGCCCCCTTGGCTCCCCGGTGGAGCCGCCACTGCCCCTAAACTACTTAAAATCACATTATTATTATTATTATTATTATTATTATTATTATTATTGTTGTTGTTGTTGTTGTTATTATTATTGCGCCTAAAGAAATATAAATGATGTGCGTATACCTGACTATCGAATGATCTTTCCAGAAAGAACGTTTACTATGAGATTCGCCAGGGTATTGAAGCTGAGACTATATTAAAGTCCTGTCTTCACGGTGAAATGTCCAAAGTGTGTTTTGCATTTCGACGCAGCCACGGTTAATATCGTTCGCCGACGTTCGTTGGTCTCAATACGAGTTGCAATAGCATTCGCCGAACAGTCTTTCGTTTGAAGCAAAGCGTGGACCATCAAAGTGTATTTCACACGGAAGACGCTTCGATTCGATTAACTTGATTTCGAATATCGGAATCTATTGAAATATGTGGCTTGGCTGCTGTTCGTCAGGACCTTCGTTTTCGTTCCATCTTCTCATTTTAATATACCTACTGACAAGCTACTCAGGTAAGAATCGTTATCAGGAATGCATATTTTCTATCAATTCATTTTCATCCCCCACCAAGAAATCCTGGAACCGCCACTGGTTGTAGCGTCTTTATATAAACACTGCATGCGCACGCGCAAAACAATGGAGACGGTGCTGCGAATTCTAAGCGAATGCAAAGTCAATGTAAAATGTCAATGTAAATTCTAAATGTAAATGCACTGTCGATGTACAATGTAAACGAGTACATGTAAAAATACATGGACCTGGATGTAAAATGCAATGACATACCTGTAAAATGCAGTAGGGTGAATGTTAAATGCACGGACATACATGTAAAATTCAAGAACATACATTTAAAACAAAAGAACATACTGTAGGCCTACAAGTGATGTTGTGTTAGGGACCATCTTGTGAAATTGTTCATCAACCTGATCTAATCACATTGAGTGAAATCTCCTTGACTTTATTATAATTATTATTATTATTATTATTATTATTATTATTATTATTATTATTATTATTATTATTAAACCGACAATTTCTTGTGTGCCATATTACCAAATGTCAGAAGTAAGGGTACATTACAGAGTCCAGCTATAGACCTACAAATACGATTAAATAACAGTAATCATATGCAGTAAAGATAAAACAAACTGAATGGAAAACAATATAAGGCAGAAGAGAATAAGATTTTCTAAACAAATGTCTTTAGATTTTTCTTAAAGGATGTCAGAGAACAGGATGAGATTTCACAATTATCGGTAGATCGTTCCATGTCTTTGTCCCTGACACTGCAAATGACCTGTGAACAGTGAGGTGACTTTGATTTCTACAGTGAGCGCATTGCATTCAAGCGTTGCTGGCTGACGTTCCGGGCACTAAACGACTTTGAGCAGCGACAGATTGCAGGACGATCCATGATGCTCCATTGTCCAGCAGCCAAACGTTCCACTCCGTCGAAGATACTCGGCGAACACAATTTGGTCGTTACCGGATTAGTGTGGACTTGAATGCAAGAAAAGACTCACCTATTTAAATGTTTTGTTTTTCAATTCTTTGCTATGCTACGGCGCTATATAAATTCAGGGAAGTTTTTGATGTTGCCAGAAATACTCTTGAAGCCTGGAACAATTTGAACTTGAATGCAAGGAAAGAATGTTTGTACTCAATTCTTGCTCGAATTTTGAGCCAGTGAAGCCGGTGAGTTAGTGGGGTGATGCGTGATGCGACACGACGTCCAGCACCAAAGACACGCATTGCCGCTGCATTCAGAACCGACAGCAGGCGATTAAACTCGTAGTCAGGTAGGCCATAGAGAAGACTCTTACAGCAGTCCACTTTGGGCATGACAAAACATGTCACCAAACTGGCAAAATCAATTGTAGGAAGAAACTCTCGTATTTCTCGGAGCCTTCGCACTATTATACAGAAGATCTGACAGTTGAGATAGCAACTGCAGGCTTTGCAGCAAACAACAGCTTTGAATCAAATATAATTGAATGGTTGGGTGAAATAAGGAGTTAAATGCAGTTACCATGCACCTTAATGGTGAGGTTGTCAAATGAAGGGCCCAGAGGAGTAAGGAAGTAAACGCAGTTACCCCTTTAGTGGTGAAAATATCAGTTGAAGGGTCCGGTGAAATAAGGAAGTAAATGCAGTTATCCCTCTTATTGTTATTGATGCTCAAACCATTGGGGGATCGGATACAGTTACCTCCTTATTCCACCCAGCCATTCAATTATATTCCAAGATTTCGTAGATGTGGTGATGCAGGGATGTTTGCATCTTTGAGGCGAAGATCACGATGTAGAAAACTGCTCAAAAGCCAAGAAGAGCTGAACCACATTAGCAGTGGCGGTTCCAAGAATTCTTGGTTGGGGGGATGCAATGAATTTCTAGGAAGTTAGTGGAGGGGGTGCAACGAAATCCAGAAAAGGTTTACAAGCAGAAAAGGTCATTAACAGCGTTTTACCCACCATCCCAGTAAATAATGTAAATAAAATTTGCCGAAAAAGGCTGACAAGCAAAAAAAGCTAGCAGAGGGCTGCATCCCCAGTCATTCCCAACGTGGAACAGCCCCTGCACATTAGGTCTGTTTTTGATGGATGCATTTTTAATAGTTTTTCTTAGCCAATCATACAAACAGTTGATGCAGGCAGTGTTTAATCTAGGCCGTTTCCGGGGGGGAACTTGCCCTTCCCCCCGAAAATTTTAAATTCCCCCCGGAAATTTTGGAATACTACACGGACTAACAGCGGCCCCTAGTAGAATTCCCCCCGGCTTTGTCAGTTTTCCCCCGGCTTTTTCAGATTCCCCCCGGAGTCCAGGAGTCTAGATTAAACACTGGATGCAGGCCTCCATGACTGCAGCCAAATCAAGACTGTGTTCTTTCAGACAACTTCAATATATCGGACAGTCATCTGCATAGATGTGAGACTGTAGACGATGCCTTTCAATTATTCTGAACTGGTTCCCCAGTGTACAGTAAGAACAGAACAGGGCCGAGAGCTGATCCTTGTGTTACGTCATAGAGGATCCCCTCTGAGGTTGGAGTGGATCCGGGTAAGACAACTGGCTGTGTCCTTCCAGATTAACAGGTCTTGATCCAATCAAGCACTTCCGATGTCACGCCATAGAGAAATTTTCAAACGAACAGGCCAGTAGGAAGGGGTGCAGAGCAGTGGCGGCTCCAGGATTTGGCAAGTACCCCCTGGAAGATGAGGGTGGTTTTGTTCATCAAGATTTATGGGGGCCAACCATTTGTTTTTAGGCTTGTCAGTTTTAAAGATAAATTATGGTCTCAACAGACGCCACTGAAATAATGCAATGGGACAGGCACTCAAACGAATGAGTTTTGTTCTCGGCGCAAAACATGCTATCGTATTATGGACACTGCCATTAAATGCAGGGATACAAACAGGTTTATCCCAACTGGAAAAAATTGACACTCGGGGTTTTCTATCGGACGATTACCCTCGAAGATGAAACTGGTTCTTTTGTTCATCAAGATTTTTAAAAAAAAGAGACGCCAGTCGGATGGGTGATGACCTTTTTTGCTTGTCAATTTTTAAAGATAAATTATGATCTTAGCTACGCCCCTGAAATAATGCAATGCGACATTGCCTCAAACGAAGATGAGTTTTGTTCTGAACGACTTCCAAAACGAATGCTAATCGGAATATTTATCCGACGACTGATCAAAGGCAGCGGTGGCGACTAAATCTCAGCAATACAAACAGCATGTTTTATCCCAACTGGTCGCCTGTTGGACACTCGAGGATTTTCTATCGGGCGATTACAATCGACTCCATTGAAACAGGTTCTTTCATTAATTTCAGCGCTCAATTATAAAAAACCGTGCGCCAGTCGGATGTCAGCACTAATCATCATCATCATTAATTATTATCATCTCATCATGAACTCAGCTCAGCGGGAGAGGGATATTATTTTTATTATTATAACGGTAAATCCGACCGATTATTATTATTATTTTATTATTATCATCTCCTCCCCTTATTTTATTATTATATCATTGTCTGGAGATATTTTATTATTATTATTTTATTATTATTATAACGATTATTATTATTATTGTTATTAATCTAATCATTATTATTATTATTATTATTATTATTATTATTATTATTATTGGCGACTATTATTATTATTATTATTATTATCTATTATTTTAATTGTTATTATTTGCATCATCGTTATTATTATTATTATTATTATTGTTATCGCTATTATTATTATTATTATTATTATTGTTATTATCATCATTTATTATTATTATTATTATTATTATTATTATTATTATTATTATTATCATCATCATTATTATTATTATTATTATTATTATTAGTCAACGTAGAGATTATTGTGGCGACTAATACAGAGACTGCGTGGACACATTACACGTTATTTGTACGTTTTGCGTGCGCCGCCATGAGCACAGTGTTTAATCTAGACTCCTGGACTCCGGGGGGGAAACTGACAAAGCCGGGGAGAATTCTGCTAGGGGCCCCGCTGTTAGTCCATGTAGTATTCCAAAATTTCCGCGGGGGAATTTGAAATTTCCGGGGGGGGGGAGAAGGGCAATTTCTCCACCGGAAACGGCCTAGATTAATTTAAACACTGCATGAGAGCATTCTCTTCCTACACTACACACCCGCTGCTGCTGCCATGTCCAGACCATTACTGCGGACATTCGCTTAGAATTCGCAGCACCGTTTCCATGACAGCAGGGCGGACATTGTCAGAAACAGACGGCGCTATATCGAGGCTAGGGAAATCGTAGGACTGCATCTATTCCTATGACGGAAATGGCGGGAACAAAGAGACCCGGTGTCATCGAATACGGTGGTTCCGAGACCGACACCTCAACCGCCGACAAAACTCGAAACCGTTAAGCACTTAGGACTTTCACGTATAATGCTTGGCCTTTTATGGAGCATCATTTTCAACCGTCTTGCTTCCATATAGCAGCATATTTTATCAACAGATGTATAAGGCAAGAAATGTATGCTCTCTACCAGCGTTCCAACTCTAATTTCTCTCTCTTATTATTATTATTATTATTATTATTATTATTATTATTATTATTATTAGTAGTAGTAGTAGTAGTAGTAGTAGTAGTAGTAGTAGTAGTAGTAGTAGCAGTAGTATTAGTATCAGTATCAGTATCAGTATTAGTATTAGTATTAGTATTAGTATTAGTATTAGTATTAGTATTAGTATTAGTATTAGTATTAGTATTAGTATTAGTATTAGTATTAGTATTAGTATTAGTATTAGTATTAGTATTAGTATTAGTATTACTGGCGGGATGGGTAGTGATAGTGGCTGTACTGTGGCTGTACTGTGTAAAGTGTTCGTTGGGTTTATTAGTTTATTATTGGTTTATTTTGATTTTTTATTTTATTTAATTTTGTTCAGTTGATTTGTGTTATTCATTGTTTGTGTACTATTTGATGCTGTACTTGTCACGAATAAAGATTATTATTATTATTATTATTTCAGTAAAAGTACTATTAAAGGTATTATTTTATTTGGTCTCGAAGATGCTCAGTTGGTTCCTTAGGACTCGGTTTACACGGACTTTCGCTTAAAAAGGATGCGTCGAGTGGTAATATTAAGTTGGTCAGAAGAACTTTAACTGCAATTTCTCTCATTTTTCTTCCATTCTTCTATGATTCTGTCTATTGTTGTCTCTTCGAAGGAACGGACATTCTTTGCGGCCTCAAATTCTGATGGATGAGACGGGGAAACGCGCAGAGAGATTTCTTTAATCGTCTTTTCTTATCGTATGGATTTATTCTCTGTAAAGACTGCGTCGACGCGAAAACATAGATGAAGAAATATGTTCTGTAGAGTTCTTATCCGCAAAGCCTTTCCACATAATGTGGAGTAAAGCGTAAGATGAAACATGCGGAGATGAACAATTTGAATAGAAGTCGTTTTGCTCCGTTATCCAAAACGCTTTTTCGCCTGGTGCCTTTAGCGTTCAAGATAAACGAAAATCTATAATATTAAAATCCTTCCTCTGTATGTCTGTTACCTTCAAGCGTTTGGTTGGCTGTGTGAGCGTTCTGATTGGTTGGCTGTGTGATGTTCTCATTGGTTGGCTGGATGAGCGCTCTGATTGGTCGTTCTGGAATATTTGTTGCCTCGAGCGAAGCTAAGCGAGCCTGCACTGCGAGCGAAGTGAGCGAGAGCGAGAGCGAAGCGAGCATCTTTCTAGTAAAACGATTAAAATCTGCCAAAATAGTCTGATAAACATAACGTTTTCAGTGTTATAAATTTTCTATGGAATTACTTGGATCTGGGGAGGTTAGAGGATTGAAGACGACACAATTTTGTTTAAATTCCTGCGATTTAGAAAATTTTATCAAACGAGGCTTTAATGCAGGGTTGTCAAACATACGGCCCGCGGACCGGATACGGCCCGAAAAATCTTTTTATCCGGCCCGCATATATGTGGCTGAATACAAGAAGAAACTTTATGTTTAAGTAAAGCTACTGTATTTTAGGCGCGTTCAAAAAGTACATATATGAAAATCGGAAATTACATATAATATTATGAAACTCATTTTTTGCATACGATGGAAATTAAATAAATTTCTTGGAAACAATTTTTATAGAAATTAATAGCTTCATGTGAAGCATATCAAATTTTCTCTGAAATCTGTCAAAATTGAAAATGTCTCCGTTTGATTTAATTATATCCCACCAAAATGCAGGCATTTCTTCCTTAGTCTGGTGGGATCGCGTAGAACAGAACTGGACTTCGGTCTTTCTCCATTTGAATTCCCAATCGCTTATAGGTCTGTTTTCCTATCACACGCGGTGCACTTTACCCGTTCGTCGTTAATAAACAGACGACGCTTTGAAATTTCACTGCACGGTGCGGTTTTCTTTGTTCCGTGGTCCGCGTGGTGTCGTTTGGCGACGTACGCCCGTTTTCCAGAACATCCGGGCGTCTGTACCCGGGGACGAATTATTCCTTTTATTGACGTTCGCAGTAGTATAGGCACCTTAGCCTTTCACTGGTTGGTGATCATAAACTGGGATTTATTGAAAGTTCATGCGACGGTGAAAAGGAAACCAGAGGTCAGAGGAAATGCGGTTGTTTAGTGAACCGACAGAAGTTCCGTCTCCAAGAAGAGGAATGAAAACCAAAAGAAAAAGAGAGCCGAGAAAGACTTACATTAAACAAATGAATGGTCGCGCCAGTTACACTAAAAAGAACTTATATATATATATATATATATATATATATATATATATATATCTTAATAGCAAGAAGATAGATAGATAGATAGATAGATAGATAGATAGATAGATAGATAGATAGATAGATAGATAGATAGATAGATAGATAGATAGATAGATAGATAGATAGAGAGACAGATAGATAGATAGATAGATAGATAGAGAGATAGATAGATAGATAGACAGATAGATAGACAGAGAGATAGATAGAGAGAGAGATAGATAGATAGATAGATAGATAGATAGATAGACAGATAGATAGATAGATAGATAGAGAGAGAGAGATAGATAGATAGATAGAGAGAGAGAGAGAGAGAGATAGATAGAGAGAGAGAGAGAGAGAGAGAGAGAGAGAGAGAGAGACGGTACATCCAATACCTTTACTTTATTAACACTGTACGTTATCATGGTGAGGTGTTCACATATAACACCGATAAATTATGGTGTCATGACAATGCGTCTACACCACTGTTCACTGTTTCCCAAGCTTGTTTCCCAACAGTGGGTCGCAGGGCTCAGTCTAGTGGGTCGCGGTGTAGCGCGAAATTAGATTCAAAAGTGTCATTTTCTAACCAAAACCTCAATGTCACAAGCCTTTAACGTTGCAAGTAGGCTTAGGCCTTAAGAAATTTATAGACCTATGCCTGCAAACCTCCACACACAGCTTATATTAAAATGATTAGTGTTTTATCCAATTTTAGTTGACAATAAGTCACTCACTATCGATGACGTCACGCGATTTGGGCAGTTTTGACCCCCTGCCCCTCGTCACACGTCGTCATAAAAAGTCAGACCCCTCAAATATGACGTCACAACGCGTTAACCCCCCCCCCATCATCTTGTCGTCTTTCCAATGTCAAAATTAATGTTTCGTTTGAAAATATTCATTATAATTATTATAGTTACAGTTCAAAACAATATTCAGAAAGTTTTTCAAATTCTTTTTTCAATGAAGTATACAGTGTTTATTCTAGGCCCTTTTGGGGGAATTTCCTCCCTCCAAGTTTGAAAATTACCCCCCCCCCAATTTCTATATGTTGCATTGGGGAATGGAAATTTCCCCCAAAAGTGTGACGAGATTAGGTTTTTATTTATGAGAGAGGAAAGAGAGAAGGATATGACCATGTAGAAGAGTATTTGATAGAAAAGGAAGGATGTTATGACCTTTTTTTGCGCGTCAAGGTTTTTGGGCAGACAAACCTTCTCCCCCCAAACATTTCAAACTCCTCCCAATGTCAAGGTGGCTAGAAAAAACACTAGAAGTATAGCAATTATACTGTAAGTGTAAAATACGTTCAATTTTGCGGTAACATATCATTGCGGTATTAATAGGAATATTTAGTATTATGTGACGTCACATTTCTGGAACCCCCTCCTCCGTCGTCTCACATCGTCAAAATTGTTGAACCCCTCCCCCCTAAATGCGTGGCGTCAGTTATGGATGGCCTTTAGGTTTGCAGGGTTGCGGCATGTTACAAAGCTGCTGAAGTGCTCACCGTTCCAAAAGCATAGGAACCCCTAGTCTATATGGTACCCGAAAAAATTAATTTGATTTCTCAATAACTCAAGGAAAGCGTATTTCGACCATTTTGCTCTGAAACTCCACTAACAATGTAATCTGTCAGTTACTTTTCATAACAGCCTATCGGTTAAACGATTTTGCCCTACTCATAGGATTTTTACGACGCGTAACAAAGGTATGTTCCTGGCAAAATTTAAAAAAAGATAATTTTCAAGAAATTTCAATATCTATTTCTCTCAGTTTGTCTTATTTGGCAAAAATATGAATAATTCTGCCTAATATATTCGCCGTATTTTCATTCGAATTGAATCAGAGCTTTTGTTTTGTCATTTATTCAAAACTCAGACGATTGTTTTCAACTAACGTTCGCCAGATGGCCGAATGCATTTTAAAAAGTATCACATACTATGAATTGGGTCGCGGATAGTTACAAAACCGCTGAAGTGGGTTGCGGTTCCAAAATGTTTGGGAAACCCTGGCCTACATACAGACTTCTGGTCGACTGATAATAATAGGTCTCAGTGGCGTAGCCAAGAGGGTTTTGGGGGTTAAACCCCCTTTGTTCGTCCGACCAATTTTTTTATTGCGAATCAATATAGTTGTATATGGCTGTACGCGCTCATGTACCTATATAATTCCCCCTTAATCAAGCAAAATAATAGCTTACATCCTTTCTGGCTTGTCAAAATTTTCCGAAGTTGGGAACCATAACCTCCTTCGAGAAATCCTGGCTACGCCACTGATAGGTCTAATTTGTTTCCCGCGACATTCGAGGATCAATTCGAGCATTCGATGTCGGTAGACCAGTTATCATAGTAGATCTGATCAGTGGCGGCTCCAGGATTTGGCGAGTGGGGGGGGCGTTGGGGTGGTAACTTCTAATCATGGGGCCAACCATTTGTTGTTAGGTATGTAGTATTAAGTATAGGGTCCCAACAGGGCACTCAATAGAGGGGCACGGGCCCACCCGGGCCTCTCCTGTGGAGCCGCCACTGGATCTGGTGTCGGTCGATCAATTGGGGCGTAGGCCTACAGTCGGTAGACCAGGTATCGTAATACCAAAAAAGGTAAAGGTAGGTCCAGTAATCGAGACCGAGCGTTGGGGTCTGGGGCTTATCTCCGGCCTGGGCAATCAGCGAAGAAGGTGGTATAAGTCATTAATCTGGGGTATGTTGCCATTACTTTTTCCAGACCCACGCTTTACTTCGCAACTGATCGTTGCGACTCAGTTTACCACCGCCCTCTAGCGAGTAAGGCTGAGTCGACCTTAGGGCTACTGGGGAATTGAACCCGCGACCTTCTGCTCCATCGTCCAGCGCTGTAACCACTCTTCTAACTTCCCGCCCCAATAGACCTATTAACCAGAATAGTCCTATACACCTTTAACCGTAATAGACCTATAGTCTATAGACCATAAGTCTATAGACGAGTTGTCGTGGAACCTGTCTCATTCAGTTACTGTATAGCTTCTACAATACTTTATCTACAGTCTAATAGCATGGATGCCAGCACATTAGGGCAAGAGGGGGCACTTGTCCCCTCCTGTGAAAAATGCAAATACCAATATTTCACGGTGGAATTTGAAAGCCTTGCTAAAATATTAACCGTGACCGACCACTGTGCTAAAATGTGTTTTACGAAACTTTTTCCCCTCCAGGAAAAATTTCTGTAGGCGCTCCTGTCTAATAGTAATAGCAATGCAAGACCAAACTAGCATTTTAGAGTTTCCTTTCAATACCATTGCTTTTAACGATCGCCAACTTGAATGCCTGACTAGAAACATGCTGTCAAAGAATAGGAAGGAATACAAGAGCTTTCGTGATGCTGGTCAGATGAAGCCAATCTGCTCCTCGATTATTCAGTACTTAAATCTTCCCTCTCGTGCTCATGAAATCTTAAGAAATCATTCGTCTTATGACATTATCCTCGACAAAGAAGACAGACGAGAAAGAACTCTTTCATGTACAGTAAGACATTTTCGTTATAATAGAAATCGTTAGATACAGATCCGTTGATTGCCAGACCAGTGGCGGCACCAGGATTTGGCAAGTGGGGGGCCGTTGAGGGTGGCAACTTCTAATCATGGGGGGCCAACCATTTGTTGTTAGGTATGTAGTATTAAGTATAGGGTCCCAACAAGAGGGCCACTGGGGGGCAGGCACTCAATAGGTGGCACGTGCCCCCCGGGGCTCCCCTGTGGAGCCGCCATTGTGCAAGACCAAAAGGACGACCAAACAATGATGGACGGATAACATCAATGAAGCGCTAGAGTCCAGAGGAACATCACTGAAGAAAGTGGAAGAAACGAAGATCTACAGTACATGGACAAAGAGGTACGGAATGGCTACTTCGCAGACAGACCACAAGTCTAACTGAATCGGGGGTACAAGGTACAAGATACTGTAGGCTATCGATGGCGTGCAGAGGCTGGCCGATGCCGGGGTCAAGTTGTCCAGTCTAAGGTCATTTCCCTTCAAACGGATTTAGATTTATGACTCTATTCGGATTCTCGTCGGCTCGACTTTCTTAACAATTACACCGAGTATCCATCACGACCGGATTAACCACATAGCATATGTTTCACATCGAAACGTACCAACTTGTAGATAGCGGATAGCCTAAATGTATCAATTTAGGGACCTACAAGATTTATACTATTACCGATACTGGCAAAGTTTAATACTGCTGACTCATAAATCTTCTAGATCCTAATACATAATACTATATAATCAATTTTATTTGAACTTTTTTCTGCACATATTATTGCAACAATTATAATATTGACAATACATCCATATTATTTCATATTCTTATGATATTTATGTGTAACTTTTCACCGTCAAGGGCCTATTAATTTGTTTGTGAAACGGGTCTACAAAACGTTTAATTAGGCACTAGTACCTACCCAATACCCATGCTTTGCATGAGCGTCCTCATATTAGGGTAAGAGGGCCACTTGCCGTCCTGGAAAATGCAAGTACCAATATTTCACATTGAAATTTGAAACCCTTGCTAAAATAATATTAACCGTGACCATTGTGTTAAAATGTGTTTTGCTCCTCCTGGAAAAATTTCTGTGGGCGTCCAAGATGCTTCACCTTTCATTCGAATGCCCGGGGCCGGAGCCCCACCGGCCCCCTCTCTGCACGCCGCTGTATGGTGCTAGGACAAAATGTCCTCGGACAAAATGTCACGGACAAAATGTCACTGACAAAATGTCATGCGGACAAAATGTCAGCGGACAAAATGTCAGTGGACAATATGTAACCCTAACTCTAACCCTAACCCTAAACCGTGATATTTTGTCCGCGGACATTTTATTTGTGACATTTTGTCCGCTGACATTTTGTTCCATGACATTTTGTCCGCGACATTTTGTCCGCGGACATTTTGTCCGGTCACGCGCTGTATTGTACTTTGCATTGCTGAAAATGTCTGTTTTAAAGTCCCACAATTCTCAACAAAAATTCCAAGTCCACAGCGCCTCTGGCGGCCGACTTTGCCTCTAACGTCGTTTCGACGCAGTACACTATCGCGGAGTAAAAAGGTTTTATTGACCGAACGCATGCGAACGACTTCGGAAGAAGAAAAAAACGCGAATCGTTCGGCGAAATAGCGACGGGAGAGATTGAGAGCCGCCGCCGCGCGCGACCAACCGATGTCCTCTGATTTCCCGCGACCATTTCAGGATTAAACTGCGGCGCGGGGTTCATGCGATCGACGGTCGGGAAAATGGAACACCTGCGTCGCCGACGCCCGCCGCCCGCCGCCCGCCCGCCCGCCGCCCGCCGGTCGCTAAAGAGATATCCCTCTCAGAGCGCAAGACCAAACGAACAACAAAGTGAAGCCGAACAGACAGCTGCAGTGACCCACTGGAACTGATCGATAGTCGATCATCTTGATTACATGGGCGCCCGCAGAAATTTTTCCAGGAGGAGGAGGCAAAACACAATGGCTTTCTTTCAAGTCAAGCTTTTTTTTTTTTCTGACTTGTATTTCAACAGGATGTTGAGAAATAAACTTATTTGATTGAATGGTTGATTTGATTGATTGAATATATTAGAAAGATTTTCAAAAATCACTGTGATAATATTGGTATTTGCATTTTTCAGGGGGGGGGGTTGGCAAGTGATTGCCCTAATATGCAGGCGCCCATGCTTGACTACGATGTATCGCAGTGGGGCCAGTTGCGGCTCCAGCATTTTTGGCAAGGGAGTGGCGTTGGGGTGGCAGCTTCTAAGCACAACGGACAACGATTGTCATTAAACCAGCACCTACAGAATGTGTGCACTAACGCACGTGGCCCATTGGGGCCAGCCATTCCATAGGGGCACGAGCCCTCGGGTCCCCTGTGGAGCTGTCTCTGAATGTGGTTACTGATTAAGTCATGCTTTTCCTTATAAATTCCACAGTGGCATTTGTCATCATCCATGGTTCACGTAGAGCAGGGGTATTCAAGTGGCTGCTTGCGGCCATTTCACACCCGCCAAGGGGTGTGAAATGGCCGCCAAGGGGTGTGAAATGGCCGCCAAGGGCTGTGAAATGGCCGCCAAGGGGTGTGAAATGGCCGCCAAGGGGTGTGAAATGGTCGCCAAGGGGTCTGAAATGGCCGCCAAGGAGTGTGAAATGACCGCCAAGGGGTGTGAAATGGCCGCCAAGGGGTGTGAAATGGCAGCCAAATGGTGTGAAATGGCCGCCAAGGGGTGTGAAATGGCCGCCAAGGGGTGTGAAATGGCCGCCAAGTAGTGTGAAATGGCCGCCAATGGGTGTGAAATGGCCGCCAAGTGGTGTGAAATGGCCGCCAAGGGGTGTGAAATGGCCCGCGAAGATACTGAAACGATATATATATATATATAAAATTTTCTATAACTTCCGAAATATTTTAATGTCTTGTTTTCAACTTACCTGATATCTATTTTTAGACTATATTTTGTAGCAAAAATTCTATAATTGACCCTTGAGAACCAGTCATTAAAAATTTGGCTCTTCATAAAACATGTTTGAATACAACTGATGCAGAGTAATTTCAGGATATTATTGTTGTTACTACTCCGCTGCTAAATAATGGAATTTAAGACAATTAAATTGAAAACTAAATTTAGAACAAAGTTAAGTAGAAATCTATTGTGCTAACTCTACTGAATAAATAGATTATCCAGCACAATAGTTTCCAACTCTCGCCAATGTTTCGATTAGCGAAATGCAAAAGCTGTCACCGGACAAAATACAGTAAATATATTTGACTAAATGCAGCAAAATTCCGCTCAATTTTAAAAGAACAATTGGGGATCAGACAGTGTTTAATCTAGGCCGTTTCGGGATTGCCCTTCCCCGAAAATTTCAAAGGGAAAATTTTCATGGACTAAATAGCAGAATCCACCTCCCAACTTTTCAGTTTCCCCTCCGGCTTTTTCAGTTTCTCCCCCGGAGTCCAGGAGTCTAGATTAAACACTGGATCAGACTACCCACTTAAAGGGGAAGTCAGAATACTCCACCCCCAAAAATTGCCGAGCTCGACTTTGGGAGCTAAACCTTCGCAAATTCCCGGAAATTCGAACAATTTCCGTAGCCCATGAAACTCCGGCTTATCGATGAGTCACGTTTTAATTTCTTCCCTCGAAAAATAAGCTGAAAGGAATAACAGTTTGCTCAAAATTAAGACGTAGCTTACGAGACACAAATATTGGCAGAGCATCGTGAGGGAATCAATGGCCAATGAGAAATAATTAATAATAAGAAACACTGGATGCAGTGGCGTAGCCAGGATTTCCGCAAGGGGGGAGTTGGTTTTCGTCGTGACCAACTTTCGAAAAAATCTTGACAAGCAAAAAAGGTCATCAACCTTATTTTTCTCTGCTTTGCAGATGCTGACAAAGAAAAAAAGATCGTCAACGTACCAGCCAAGGTGGGGGTCAAAAATCGCGTCCAAAAATAGCAAAATGCACGGAAACACGTTAAGAAATTTTTTCGTCGGCAGACAAGGGGGTTTTAACCCCAAGCCCCTCCCTTGGCTACGCCACTGACTGGATGTATTCGTTATCGATAGCACGTTCTATTCGGCTTGACAAAAACTATCTTGATAAGAAATATTCTGAGTTTTGTCTATCAAACGGTAGTTTAGACAAGATAGTTTGTTATAAGTTAAAATTTCACGATGTTCTTTAGATACTCTGTAAACATTTTGAGGAGGTAAATGAACATTGAACAATTTAATTACACTCTATTTAATAGCAGTTCATTCTGAAACATATCGTTCGCATATTTATCTGCTTTATTGTCTGAAAGTGTCCAAGTCTGCAGACGGATATCATATCAATCAGAAAACTAAGAATATCGCTTCGAATCACGACTAGCACATTTCGAGAGATCATAGCAGCGCAAAATAGATATCAACTTGAGAGATTGTTGTCATTATCTGCATCCTGCGTCCTTCTTATCGGTTGACTTCTTCCATTATATTGTCATAGTCACTTACACTTTCAGTGTTTGCGGTTTCCAGATCTTGATCGATTAATTGTTGCCACATGCGTCGGCACCTAATATCGATGCACGGGCGCCCACCAGTGGCGGGTCCACGGGGGCAGGAGGGCCCGTGCCCCCTATTGAGTGCCTGGCCCCCCCAGTGGCCCACCAGTTGGGAACCTATACTTAATGCTACATACATTAAACAACAAATGGTTGGCCCTCATGATTAGAAGAGCCACCCCAACGGCCCCCCATTTGCCAAATCCTAGAGCCGCCACTGGCGCCCACAGAAATGTTTCCAGGAGAGGCATAGTACAAATGTCACGGGTATACGCCACGCAGATTTTTCCAGGAGGGCAAAACACATTTTAACACAATGGTCGGTCACGGTTAATATTTTAGCAAGGTTTTCAAATTTCAATGTAAAATATTGGTATTTGCATTTTCCAGGGGGGAGCAAGTGCCCCTCTTTCCCTAATGTGCGGGCGCCCATGTACCGATGCCTTCACAGAAATTCTAACTGATAATACAGAAGATAGTCTTTGTCAATGCTACGGTCTCCGGAGAGAAATTGGGGAGGGTTGGTGGGCTAAAAACCTCCGTAGGCAGAGGATGACCGGTGGGGAATGCACCCCCACTCATCCCCCACATGGAACCGCCCTGTCACAGAGCATGGCGAAGGTCAAAGGGGGCGATTTAACATATGTTCCTTGTATGAGATGTTAGATTCTTTGTAAATATCACAAATGAGTTAGCTTCTGTAACGTCTTCTGGCAGTGAATTCCATAAAATTAGATTGTCGCGTATATGGTCGTCGTATGAGATACAGAACCATAGCTATGGGGCAAGTTGCCCCGGGCGCCGTCCCGGGGTGAGGCGCATTCCACACACTATAGAAAAATTCATTATTTCACTATGTATTACATTATCGTTTGCATTGCGTCCACTTTACTCCTACATCGCTACAACGCCGTGAAAACTCTGATAAGCAACAAAAAGTCATCACCAGATTTTAGATTTTATGGGCGCAAAATTTTAGCCTTGCCCCGGGCGCCGAATACTCTAGCTACGGTTCTGATGAGATAGAACCCCGAGAGAGAATTTATCTTTATCTGCCGTGCATTTTTATTTTAGAAGTCGTTTCAACCATTTCAAATGACAATTCAACGCAGTCGCCGACTTCTTCATCGGGGAATTTTTCCGTCACAGTCGACCATGATATCAAGTTGAAATCAACTCCTCCTCCTCCTCCTCCTCCTCCTCCTCCTCTTCCTCTTCCTCCTCCTCTTCCTCTTCCTTCTCATCATCCTCCTCTTCCTCCTCTTCCTCTTCCTCGTCCTCTTCCTCTTCCTTCTCATCATCCTCTTCCTCCTCCTCCTCTTCCTCGTCCTTCTCTTCCTCCTCCGAACCGACGTCGCTGTTCGCACAGACATTCGCCATTTCCCAAGAACTCAGACAAGAACGCCCGATCGAAAGCAGATCAACACACGGTCACGTGACAGCCGACTCGTTTTCGACGACCGACGAATCTATAAACGACGCAGACGACGATAAAGCGGAAATGAGAGTAACGGACGCCGCCGCCGCCGCTCCTGGAACCAGCGCACACGCCACACGACCCACGGAAATTGCCGCGACGCGTAGGATGATGGACTCAAACGTCCGTCTACGAAACGCCTGGAACAGACAGGCGGAGGAGGCACTGAGTAAAACTAACGGGAGTTCGTGGGGGTCGAATACAACCACCGGTCGCAACGGGGAACCAGCTGCGCAACTGAATCTGCGACGCGGGGAACCAGCGGAACAACAACGCAAGAACAGAACTCCATTCAACTCTTATCTCGGTACAATGTTCCTCTCGGCATAATCAATTAATATTTAATAATTAATTAGTATTTCACGAAATGCCCATTTAGCGTTTCCGTAGATCTTATTCGTTTTATAGGTTTAAAATACCTGTGCATATCATCGTACCTAAAGCAGCCAATAACCATTGGACACTGAACAGGACTCAAATGAGAAGCTGGTGGAATGAAGCCGTTTTGCAGGTTAAGGAAGTGATGATGATGATGATCATGATGATGATTATGATGATGATGATAATGATGATGATAATTATTATTATTATTATTATCACTATTATTATTATTATTATTATTATCACCATTATTATTATCACCATTATTATTATCACCATTATTATTATCACCATTATTATTATTATTATTATTATTATTATTATTATTATTATTATTATTATTATTACCTATTATTATTATTATTATTATTATTATTATTATTATTATTATTATTATTATTTATTGCAGGATAATACTAATATTATTATACCCAATCATTGGCCTGAACAACATTTCAATGATTATTATTATTAGGATTATTCAGGCAATTATTAGGTATTATTAGTTAAGATTAGGAACAATTGTTATTAGCAATTAGCCCTCTGACGTGATGATTAAACCGGTTCTACGAACAATTGTTACCATAGATTTTGAACATCGTGATCGCGACGTAAGGACTTTGATAGTCAACCAATGAATGAGGTAACAGACAGAGAGATGATGAATCTTAATATTATGATTAGGATTATTGATTGATTATTAGGATTAGGATTAGGATTATGGTGATGATTATGGTGATGATTTTGATGATGATTTTGATGATGATTTTGATGATGATGATGATGATGATGATGATGATGATGATGATGATGATGATGATGATGATAGTGATAGTGATGATGATGCATTTTCTGTACTAAGGCAGATTCAAATGGCGTTATGCCACCCGCGAGAGACCCTTCCTCGCAGACAATTTAAGGGGTAAACAACTTGCCTTGGATCTCTGCTCACTGACTTCAATCAGATTAAAATCTCCCTCCATTATGTCACATGGCGTTCGCCTTTGATTGGATAAAGACTTAGGAAGTTTATGAATTTTCTTTCCGCGTTGGGATCATGGACGCAAACCAGGTCAGAAAAAACGGTCGTGTCCTAATTTTTTTCTCAGGTGATGACCTTTTTAAACCTTTTTCTTTTTGACTTAAAATTGCTTAAGAGTGGTGATTACATTTTTGGCTATTTTGACTTTTGACAATAAATAAACCATGGTTTTTTTTTTTCATAGCCAAAAACCACCCGCGTCCACGCCCATAGGACACGTGTCAGGACACGTGGTACAAAGCCATGTTTGCGCCCCTGGTTGTGATAAGTCCGAATTTGGTGCGTTGAAGTTCTAGCAAAGAAAACCTGGTTCTTTTACCGAGAACGCCAACGGATTGGAAATGAATTTGACTGATTAACGATTCAAAGTTTTGTCGCTATAAATTCCATTGCAACATTGCCGAGCGATGTCACAGCCGAAGTTCGTAATTCCATTTGAATTCGCGTGTTCAAATATTTAGAGATGATAATCGTTTTATCGTGCGCCGTGTCAAGAAGGCCAACAGACGAAATCGAATTGGTTTTATCGACGAAGTCTCGTAGTTAAGTCCGGCTGGCGACGATTTCGAATTTTTATTTGACTTCTTGAACAACTGTAGAATTTCCAATCAGTGTCCTTCTTCCGAACGTTATATCTAGTGGCGGTTCCACTTGGGGGATGAGTGGGGATGCATCCCCACCGGACTTTTTTTTCTTGTGAAACATATTATGGGGTAAAAGTATAGTAAACTACGGAACTACGGGAAAACTGAGGATGACCTTTTTTGCTGTTACGGTTCGAAACTGCCGGTTTTTTTTAGTAAAAGCGGTTTTAGGGGAAATTCTTTTCTCAGACGTTTTAGGTTAACACTAACAAATCTCTTTTTTATTGATTTTTTTCATTTTTCAATGCACAGCTTTTTTATCCATGTTCACCACCAATTTCTATGATGATTCATTCCATTATTGAAACCAAGAAATCCTGGAATTAGTAGTGCCCATGGTTATATCCACAGCTCCAGACACCTTCACTACTCCCAAATCCACAATCCTAGAAAGTCCTGAGGCTAACGGAGCGGGTTCTCCGGTGCCCCTATGAGCTTTACATAAACAATGGAGTTTGGAATAGAAACGTAATTTCCGTACCAGATGAGGATGAAGGTGAATATAAAGTCCATAAAATACCAGTATTCTATTTATTGCATTAAACGTCAAACGTCGGAGGTCTCTAAAATACTGAGTCCGAACCCCATTTTCAAAAATCGGTAACGTCATTTTATTTTTCATTTCCGGTCTTAGGCAATCAGCGAAAACGTGGGTGATGATCCTCTCCAAAATCCCTGAAATAATAAGGGTTAGGGTTAACCTAATAACCCTAGGTTAGAGTTAATAATAATAATAATAAAAATAATAATAATAATTTTCGGTCCAAATAATAATAATAATAATAATAATACCTTTTTTAATTTTTAATGTAATAATATATTAGGGAAATACGTTTTCGACAAAGTATTATTTTTTTCTTTCACTTTTTATCCCCACAAATAATAACATTCCATACCAAGAAATAATAATAAGTATTATTATTATTATATCATTATTATATCTGTTAATTAACAGACTAAAATAAATATTATTTTGTCAAAGGTAAAGAGGTCCAGTAAAATGATCTTATCTTTTATCACTATGATGATTGATTGCATTAACTTATTAGATATTATAATTATATTATTATTATTATTATTATTATTATTATTATTATTATTATTATTATTATTATTATTATTATTATAAAAAGGATGTAATAATCTTGATCCGATCAACATTGGAAAATTGTGGACTTTGTCGTATTTATTTTTTTTCTTATCAGTTATAAATGTTACGTGTTGCGTGTTGTTTCTATTGAATTCGCATCTTAGCGTCTTTAGATTAAAACTTGAAATTGATTTCATGTCTATAACTATAGAATTTCGATTAGATCATTTTAGATGACCCTGTTGAGGTCAAATGTAAGTTTTGTTTCAAAAGGTGAAAACTACGAAGACATCGTCAGTTACGATAACAGCCATTCCAATCTGGATCACAGAATCGGTCAGTGTGTTTGCAAATAAAAAAATAAATAAATAAAAATGTTTAGAAAATAGGACGATTATTAGCTGCTCTGCAACGATTCAACGTCAATTGCTTTTCGAGGAACTTGTCCACATCTCGAATCGGGGACGAGATTTAGTCACACGATTATTTCTACCGGACATTTTTCCAAAAGTCCTTCGGGAACTAAGTAAAGATATATAAGTAAATAGTCGATTTGGAAGTCTTCAAATAGACTACAAATGTAGAAAAATCCGTATTTTTGACGCTTCCTTTTATTTTAAATGTATATATATATATATATATATATATATATACAGGGTGGCTCAAAAAAAACTGCATTAAATGCAAACCTAAATGTGACTAGTCCGGATTTTTTTGCGCCATCCTCTCTCTCTCTCTCTCTCTCTCTCTCTCTCTCTCTCTCTATCTATATATATATATATATATATATATATATATATATATATATATATATATATATATATATATATACATCGCATGTCGTAAGCATGAAGACACTGAATCACAGGCGAGAATAATAATATGGATCACCGAAGAGACTGTGCACTGAAGTAGATTACCCGTGCAAGCGCATTTGGGTTTTAAATTATGCATGAGCTACATGAACTTATGCATATTCGACGAGACAGCAACTAGGCCTACCTCTCACTGTGATAAGACGCACGTTTCTGACTCAACGATATACCTATGATTCGGGGTTTTTAAAAGGGGTTACAAGAAATGCAGGGTCGAAGGTCATTTTCGCCTTACTCTACGCAGTGTTATTAGAGTTGTGCAATGCGTGGCTTTGAATTTTCATAAAGCAGTGAGGGGCTGTATAACCCCGCTCAAAATGTAGGATCTACAGTAGGTGCATGGGAGGTCGTACAGCCAAAAACTAAGGCTTCGACTATCAACCACGACTTGCCTTGATCAGTGTGGAGTATATGGTTAAAAGCCTCAAATCCGAAATTTCAAACACTGATTGCCTGTTTCAGCTGTAAGCTTACAAACAAAGAAATTAGCAATCTAGAAACTTTAGGCAATCGGCGAGTGTTGAAGTTAGTTAGTTCGCGTAACCAGCGGTGGTCTGCTGCGTTGACTCAATACGCTGCCAATATATATATATATATATATATATATATATATATATATATATATATATATATATATATACGCTTCAACGCAATCGCCTTCCGAGGTTCTTTTTCCACACCTCGAACCGAACGAGAGTTAGCAGCATACTATTTCTATAGGCTAAGTCTCCGGACAATTTTTTCATAAGTCCTCGGGAATGAAGTACCGAGGGCATAACAAAATATATATATATATATATATATATATATATATATATATATCAGAAACTATGGGGAGTGGGTTTTGTCACAATATTTGGAAAGCAATCAGGACTGACGCTCCATTGAAACTAATGAATTTGGACTCAGCGTGGTACGTCTATAACTATATTGCTATTGTCTTCATTATTATTATTATTATTATTATTATTATTATTATTATTATTATTATTATTATTATTATTATTATTATTATTATTATTATTATTATTATTATTATTATTATTATTATTATTATTATTATTATTATTGTCATTATTATTTATTATGTCCTCTGAGAGTGGCCAGAGTGTGGTAGGAGGAGGAGGTTGTCCTGTCGAAGCTGATTGATCCATCCATTTCTAGGTCGTCCCAGTGAACCCTTCCAGGAGAAATCAGGGCGACGTTCTGATATCAGGTCGACCTGATCCGTAAGACTTGGTGCGGTGGCACATTCTCTTCGAGACGAGCTACGTGGCCAAACAGAGCAAGACGACGTTTAGACGGCAGTTCAGTTAACTTGGATAGTGCTGCTCGTTTGAGGACTTCGCTGTTTGTGATGAAATCGTACCAACGTATTCCCACGATAATCCGCAAGCTCTTTGTGTTTACAGCTTCCATCGTAGCTATTTCAAGGATAAATCCAGGCATTAGCAGTGGAGGCTCCAAGTGGGGGCGTTGGGGTGGCAACTTCTAATCAGGCCAACCATTTGTTGTTTAAACATTAAGTATAGGGTCCCAACTGGGGACGTTCAATGGGGGCAGGGGCCCCTGGCCTATGGTGGATGCCACTGGGCATTAGGGCCCAGAAGAACTGGGGCCATTTTTGACCACCAATGTAAAAATAGAAAGTAAATAATAACAAAAGTAAATAATTAAAAACACATTAAAAATCAGTCTTAATTAGATAAATTTGGTAGGTATTAAATATGACAGCGCTACAAAAACAAAGCCGTTTTACAGTTTTCAGTTTCCGGAATCCGGTGACAGACGATGCGTTAACAGCGTTATTATTAAGTGTTAATTTTTTTAAAAGTCTTAGTGCACTGTTCGTCATGTCGTGACTTTTTAAGTTGAAGGGGCTCATTAATAATTTTCTCATTAGGGTCTAAAAATCCTAGCTACGCCACTGCTTCTAGTGCTCTCACGTCTTCAACGAGTAAGGTCCTTGTTTCCTCTGCACAGAGAAGGATGAACAGAATAAGCACACGGTAGGCTACATGCAAATCTCGAGAACGAGGGATAGTCCTTCCAAATCCTGTTCATTGAAAACATGGCTGATGACGCTAGACCAATGCGGTGTTTTAGATCCTCTTTGCCGTGTCCACTGGATACTGCCCAGGCTGGGGGCAGGGGGAAGCCCTTCTTTGGCCCTTCCCCAGTGGCCCCCCCAGTTGGGACCCTATACTTAATGCTACATACGTTGAACAACAAATGGTTGGCCCCCCATGATTAGAAGTTGCCTCCCCAACGGCCCCCCCACTTGCCAAATCCTAGAGCCGCCACTGATACTGCCCAGGCATAGGAAGCTTCTTTCGATTGATTCCACTGCCTCCCTGTTCATGTATATTTGTGCGGGTTTACAGCCGGGTCTCAGATTATGTAAGTGGGCGTTTTCCAGGAGGCTTTCATACGCAGAGGAGCAGCGACTGTAGTGAAATCAGACAAGACCTCCTCTGCCCGATCGTCTGGAGCATAAAATAGAGTAGTGTCGTCAGCGTACACTAAGTCCGATATAGTGTCCGAGCCGATAGTTGCGCCATGGTTTTATGACATGTGTTCCAGAAAATCCAGTCGATAGCTGCACAGAAAAAGAGTTGGGTTTTAAAGTGTTTAAAAGAATCTGGAAATATTCCAGAGCACTGTTTAATCTAGACTCCTGGACTCCGGGAGGGGGGACTGACAAAGCCCGGTGGGGAATTCTGCTAGGGGGCTGCTGCTAGTTGATGTAGAATGCCAAAATTTTCGGGGAATTTGACATTTCCGGGGGAAATGCAATTCCCCCCGGAAACGGCCTAGATTAAACCCTGTTTTATAAGAGAGAAACAGAAAGAGAGAGAGAGACTTTTGTTATTATATGAGACAGGGTTGAGACACATTCAGAGACAGAGAGAGAGACAGAGACAGAGACAGAGAGAGGAATGGAGCGGAGTCACGCTGTTTAGAAGTGATATCACTGCATTGAAGTCTTGTTTGCCAAAGGTCTTATTTCTGTAATGCACTACATAATATATCGATTGATACTACATATATTTCTCTGCCCACTGCCCGTCAGCAGGATTTTAAAAATAGATAGATACTATTATTACATGGTTAATCATTTAAACTGGGTCAAGAATGATTCCGTATGATCTGTTCTGTGCGAGAACCACTGTGCTCCACTCGGCCTTTCGTTCAAAGTATATGACTTTGTTAACGTTTTCTCGTTCTTTGTCGTCTTATCCTTAAGTCTTTAGCGCACATTAAATCATCTACATTCTACAAAGAGAAGAATTGTAGGAACGGAGCTAAAGCTAAAGGCCTAGTTGAACAATTTGTCCAAGGACATTGGCTACTTGGCAGATTCGACCCCCTCCCTATCTTCCGACCGCTTGGCAAGATTCCTACCACTAATCCAGCGCGCTCCTCAGCAACACCTATACATCAACATTAATCAAGTGTATAGAAGATACTTTGACGCATCATTGTCCAAAAACATCGATCATTTTTGAGCAGAGGTATGTCTATATTGCCGTTAGACGCTGTTAATCTAAATATAATTCATTGCTCAATTGTGCCTTCTATTCTTTTATATATATATATATATATATATATATATTCTAGTTTAATGACCATTGGCTTCTATTTGAGTCTCTCCAAACATCAGCAGCAGCAACAACAACAACAACAACAACAACATAATAATAATAATATAATATAATAATAATCTATATATAAGATATATGTCTCTCTGTCTGTTACCTTAGCGTTCTGATTGGTTGACTATTGGTAGACGGTTTAGACCGTTTAGTCCTTACGTCGCGATGCGTTGGTGGACGATGTTCGAAGACGACGTTGCTATTGGTAACCAAACGGTTTAGTCGAAGAAGCGTTTGACGAAACGTTCAATTGTTCATTGCAACGTCATAATGTGTACAACGTCGCGATGCGTTGATGAAGCTCGAGGAAGTTGCGCAATTTTAACGTACACAAAACAGCGTCACAAATGGTCACAGTTGCGTGATTTTAATAAGGCCTAATTAATGGCGCAGAGCTTAGGTGGCGATCATTGAAATGTTGTTCAGCATGAATTCAATGATTGGGTATTAATAAGGTATTGGATTAGTATTAGAGCAAGTAGTAGTAGTAGTAATAATAATAATAATAATAATAATAATAATAATAATAATAATAAATTGCTGACTGCCTTAAGAAGGCGCCAACTTGAAAAATATATTATAGATAATGTTGCATTTTAATACTAAACTATAATAATAATAATAATAATAATAATAATAATAATAATAATAGTAATAATAATAATAATAATAATAATAATAATATCTGATCATTTATAATACAAATGAATTTATTAAATCAGATAATTACTGCGCTAATAATAATAATAATAATAATAATAATAATAATAATAATAATAATAATAATAATAATAATAATAATAATAATAATAATAATAATAAAGACAGTACTGACTAGAGTGGCATATCATACAAATAGGCCCTACAGATAAGACACCGCACAAATGCAAATACAGTAGGAATCTGATACAGCATAAATCGTAGTTCCGAATAACTGCGAACAAATGCTGCTGTTTGACAAAGTATAGGATACACATTACACAATCTTAGATACCGCAGCATGCAGTATGCCTAAAAGCAAAGAGAACAAAATCATTTTATTCAGATTGTTTAGAAGACCCTTGGACTGGCTTCAGTGCGTTTTGGTACTGCTGTGTGCGTGATTTGTGTGCTGTTTTATTTATGAGAAAGTTCTGTTGATTATGTTACCCCAGAGGGCTGTTCTCTGATCCGGTTCGTATCGAACCTCTGTCAACGATTGGGGAGGAGGGGGCAAGTCGTCCGTTAGAGACGCCGCACGAGCCCCCGAGCAAATGACTCACTTAATTTGATTAAAAAAACGAACGCCTGAATCAAGACGAACCTACAGGGAGACTGCTTTCTATACGGCATGGCCATGCCCGGCCGCATCATCTTTTTCACGTTTCCAGCTTTCAGCAGTCACGGCACTTAAGAAGTGAATCAAACCAAACCCTACCCTCCTAATCGGGAATCTCTCACTCGAAATCCATTAGCTTCAGATTCAGACCAAAACATTTATCAAATTGTCTAACAGCTAAGCACATCGCTTTACTGTAGGTATAGGGTTCCAACAGGGCGAATAGACATTCGGTAGGAGGGGTATGTGCCTCCCAGGGCCCCATGTGGAGCCGCCACTGCCTGTTTAGCGCCATTGCTTGAAATCTTAAAGCGTAGCAGAGGTTTTGTCGTCATTCGTCGCAGGAGCCGATGACTATCTGACCATCGACGAAGCGGGCGATCAGGCTGCGAACGATCTCCTTCGCCAGCATCCGTTCAGAGAATACGACGAATACGGTGACGACCAACAGCAGACTCTGCGCTTCAACTTCTCTGACCTTGTATTGGCCAGAGGCGGAGGTAGGATTTGACAAGTGGGGGGCGTTGGGGTGGCAACTTCTAAGCATGGCGCCAACCATTTGTTGATGAATATGTAGTATCAAGCATAGGGTCACAACAAAGGGGTCTCTGGAGGCCAGACATTTAATAATCGGTACGCAGGGATATTCTTACACCCCCTAAGACCCCAAAACATGCCCCAATTTGAGACCGATACCCCACCCCCAACACCCCCAATCCCAACTATGGGGTGACCTATTTTGCTTGTCAGACTTTTTTTGAGGGACCCCCAGAATTTACGGACACCTCCCAATTTTATAGTCCACAACCTAACACTAACCCTAGGATACTGTCATGCAAAGCGTAAGTAAGATAATCATTACTCTTCGCAAAACCGTTCATTAATTCATTCATTCGCTCATCCATTCACTCATGCACTCATTACATCCATTCATCCATCCACTCATCGATCCGTTCATCCGTCCGTCCATCCATCCATCCATCCATCCATGCATCCATCCATCCATCCATCCATCCATCCATCCATGCATCCATCCATCCATGCATCTATCCATCCATCCATCCATCCATCCGTGCCATCCATCCATCCATCCATCCATACATTCATACATCTACTCTTCATTCACCGATCAACCCAATCCCTCTAACCAAGCGCAGATATTCGGGAGAATATAAAATCAATATTACCATATTGTAGTCGTTGGTTGTTTTACATGTAGATTCTTGGTCAAGGGACAACCGCATTGAATACGAGGATCTGTACGACTCGCATCTAATACAGGACATACCAGGCGAGTCTGATCAGTTGTTGAATGTCGTCTAATAGCTAGTAATGCTGTTGCCATTAGGAAGTTGTATTCCACCTCATCCGATGTCGTTAGACAGTCTGTTATCATGACCCATGCGGTCACCTTACATGAGGTGAGAACATCCTCATAAAGTCAAAAAAGTCAAAGTCCTTCCCGAGCCTCGCGGGCTCATAGGGCGGCGCTGACCTCCGTTGTTATAGCCCTCAGCCAGGCGTGCAATACCACGGATACGGGGTTTGTGCATCGCGTAGCGTACCTGTTTGACTTATCGCAGCATTTTACCACTGCTCCTCATTTTACTGCAAAATTGTCCATGGGTCGGTTACATGTATCTGGACCCAAATCCAAACCAACCCACAACTTCCAAACACAGTACAACCCAAATGAAATTCACGTCTGCTGACCCAACCCATCCCGACCCGACCCGACCCGACCCGACGAAAACTTGAAAGGAATGTGTTCTGACGAGTCAATAACAAACGTTCATATGATTTGATCAATCTGAAATGCCATTAGTCCGGTATTGTATAGAATAATGAATGCGTTGACCACGATGGAACCTTGGCTAACTTACGTGGCGCCACGAGGTTCATGTACGAGAATCTAAGGCTATTGTCAAAGCAGTAATCAGATAACCTATATTTAACAGGCTTAACAGGCGCAGACTCACGAAACCCAACCCATTAATTTTTTCATTGTCTGGACCAAACCCATCCCAAGCCATGGGTTAACCCAAACAATGGACAAGTCTGTTTTACCACCGCCCTCAAGCGAGTATGACTGCGTAGACCCTAGGGCTCCTGTGGGTCTCGAAACCTGGATATCGATCGTCCAACGTTGTTACCACTCTGCTAACGTGCATCAAAATTTAGTTATTTCTGCAGACAGAAAAACATCTGTTGCAAAAATATACAGCAGAGAATGATCATCACCATCACCATCATCCTTCTCATCATCATCATAATCATCATCATCATCATCATCATCATCATCTTCTTCATCGTCTTCATAATCATCATCATCTTCTTCTTCTCCATCATCAAGTTGAAACTGCTGGAGAGGTTAGTGAACAAACAGCTTATCTCATCGTCATCACCATCGTCATCATCACCACCACCAATACCACCCTCACCAACACCATCACCACCACAAACACTACAAATACCACCATCACCACCATCAATGCATTTTATTATTGAAATTGCCTTGTCATATCTCTACTATTTTGATTACATGGAGGCAAAAAGGGCCATTTAAAAAAATCGTGTTCATTTCATTAACCAACAGTTTCGTAAAATCCGCAACTAATGTTCTAGCTCAAAACACCCGTTTTTGCTACATTTTATTGTGAATAAAAGAACACGATTAGCTTAACCGTACGATCAACACCAATAGCTACTGTATCTGTAATCTCTCGCCCGGAGAGAGGCAAAATGCTTTTGCGTTTTCGAAGCGAATTTAAAAGTTAATCAGCCGATAATCCGAATTAGATAGTGCATTTATGACAATTGCATGTAATCCTATGCCATAACAAATGATAATATTAAAGGCATCTGTAACTAAAAATCCTCTACTGGAAGAACAGCCAGAGGCGTTCCCGTTATAATAATTACTCAGAAAAGAAATGGATCGTAATGATAGAATTAAATTCTGTTGCTATCAATGAATCTGTAGCAGATCTTACCGGAACAGTGTTGTTGCATTTGAAAAAGACAAGTGGAGTAATGGGACAGCGGGGTTGGAATTCCGTACTCTTTCGACTGTGAGAGAAACGCCCCTAGCGATCTGCGTTCTTTATTCGTTCAATCGTCCTTTCATCGATTTTGCTGGAATGACCACATCCTCCTTCAATGTTAGTTAATTCATTTGACTTCCTCGTTCCCACTCTGATCTTTGGAATTGACCTGACTACTACTACTGATGCACTGCTACGACTACTACATTTGTATCGATACTACTACATTTCTATACATTTGGTGCTAACTAATGCTGACTTTATCTTATATTCTGTAATAATAATAATCAGACTGTTCCTAATACTCGACACTCTTTGGCTTGTGGTGGTGATGGTTGTAGTGTCATCGCCATCACAATTGATTGACTTTTGAATGGGCCTTTCGCTTCAAATAACCACCACCACCACCACCACCACCAGACCACCACCACCACCACCACCACCACCACTGCTGTGCTGCCACCACCACCACTGCCACTGCAAGCGCCACCAGGGAACAATGGAACAGCACCAAATTTTTTAACATCTTCCCCACCACTGCCGTATCACCACACGTACTTACCACCAGATAAAGACCACACCACCACTGGTCTAGATAAGCACCACCAAACTTTTTTAAAACTACCACTACTTAACCACTAACTACTACTCCTAATAATAATAATAAATTAATAAAATAATAATGAAATAATAAAATAATTTTAAAAAAATAAATAAATAATAATAATAATAATAATAATAATAATAATAATAATAAAATAATGGGGATATAAAGTTGTTCGTAGCAAGAATTAAGTTATATTTTTACGAAAATCACTATAGTAATAATAAAGTTGAATCGCGTCTCTATGTGTTGCTCTTTATTCAATGTTTGTGTTGCTGCTTTCTGACTTCCTCGTTCCCACTCTGGTCTTTGGAATTGACCTGACCTCTTGCTGCACGCATTGATGCATTTGCGTAATACATTTGTATCAATGTATACATTTGTATACATTTGGTGCTATCTAATGCTGTAATAATAACTGTTCCTAAACTCGATACTCTTCGGTTTGTGGTGAATAAATGGCAAAACAAAAGCCCTGATTCAATTCGAATAAAAATATGAAAACATATTAGGCAGAATTATTCATATTTTTGCTAAATAAGACAAAAGGAGAGAAATAGATATTAAAATTTCTGAAAATTATCTTTTTAAAATTTTGCCAGGAACATACCTTTTTTACTCGTGTTAAAAATCCTATGAGTATGTCAAAATCGCTTAACCGCTAGTGTGTATGGCATTAATTGAGAGATTCCCTATTGTTAGTGGAGTTTCTGAGCAAACTGGTCGGAATACGCTTTCCTTGCGTTATTGCGAAGTAACATTAAAGTTAAAAAGTACTATAGGCCAGGGTTTCCCAAACATTTGGAACTGCGCGACTCACTTCAACGGCTTTGTAATATGCCGCGACCCTGGCAACTCAATGTCAACTAAAATTGGATAAAGCACTAATCACGTAATTATAAACCGTGTATGGAGGATTGCATGCATATAAATGTATTAATACAACGTCTACTAAAATCATGTACCAAAACCTTCAGTTGGGGTCCGTTTGGACCCCAACAGCACAGCAGGGTTAAGACCTAAGTATACTTGCAACTTTCAAGGCTTGTGACATTGTGGTATTGGTAAGAACATGACACTTTTGAATCTAATTTCGCGTTACACCGCGACCCATTAGACTGAACCCTGTGATCCAAGCTTTTGGGTCCCGACACAGTTTGGGAAACACTGGTCTATACTATTGGCTAAGGGTCTTTTATTTAACGATTCGTGCAAATCACGCGTTTCCTAATATCGATAGAATTACATGTAAAAGAACAGAAAGCCAGCGATAGAAATGCCTTAAAATAGAGATGTGACAGTGACATCATCGATGTAAACGTGGAAGAAAAAGTGGGGAACCCAAGCCCCCGTACCGTTCCCATTCCCTGTGGTAACCTCTCAAAAATGGGAGACTTGAGCCTAGAGGTCTAAACAGAAGTTTACGCTTATGTTTGAAATGAAAACGAACAGCGGCTTCATTTAAGAGTTCATGGTTGCGCTTGATTGTGAACAGTTACAAGATCTAGCAAATCGAATGGATATAGGAGGAACATGTCTGACATTCAGCGCAAACTGTGAACTGCGATTTAGCTTAATGAATATGCTAAAGAACAAGAGAAGGAATCGATTAGAGCAAGGTTTTCCAAACATTTTGTGAATGCGACCCATTTCAGCGGTTGTGTAACGTTCCACGACCCTAATAATAGCATGTAACATCAAAAAATGCATTACGCCATCTGGCGAACTTTGGCTGACAGGAATCTTCTGAGTTTTGAATAAATGGCAGAACAAAAGCTCTGACTTCAATTGAATGAAAATGTGGCAAATATATTAGGCATAATTTCCAAATAGGGCAAACGGAGAGAAATAAAGATTCAATAAAGATTCAACTGATCGATTTTTAAATGGGCCTTTTGTCTTCAAATAATCAAAATAGTAAAGATATGGCAACAGATGTTACCTCTACGATTTGTGCGCGTGTGCGCGCACACAGACGTCGCAACTCGCAAGCGCAAAAAGGGAACAATGGAACGCGCAAATTTTTTAACATCTTCCCCACTGCTTTCATATCATACACGTACTTACTGATAAAGATTCACGCTGGCCTAGATAAGGGTTTCCAAACATTTTAAAACCGCGGCCCATTTAAGTGTTTTGTAACGTGCTGCGATCCTAATCATAGCATGTAATTTTAAAAATGCATTAGGCCATATGGGGAACGTTGGTCGTGAAGACGCATCTGAGTTTTGAATAAATGGCAAAACAAAAGCTCTGATTCAATTCGAATAGGAAATATGGAAAACATATTAGGCAGAATTATTGATATTTTTGCCAAATAAGACAAAAGGAGAGAAATATATATTAAAATTTCTAAAAATTATCTTTTTAAAATTTTGCCATTAGCATACCTTTTTTACTCGCGTTAAAAATCTTATAAATATGGCAAAATCGCTTAACCGCTAGGTCAGCAGGCCACGAGGTTCAGAGATTCCCTATTGTTAGTGGAGTTTCAGAGCAAAATGGTCGGAATACGCATTCCTTGCGTTATTGCGAAATAACATTAAAATTTAAAGTACTATAGGCCAGGGTTTCCCAAACATTTGGAACTGTGCGACTCGCTTCAGCGGCTTTGTAATATGCCGCGACCCTGGAAACTTAATGTCAACTACAACTGGATAAATCACTAATCACTGATTAACTTTATTATAAACCGTACATGGCGGATTGCATGCATATAAATTTATTAATACCTAAGCCTACTTGCAACTTTCAAGGCTTGTGACATTGTAGTATTGGTAAGAACATGACACTTTCAGAATCTAATTTCCGCGTTACACCGCGACCCATCAGACTGAGCCCTGCGCCCCACTTTTGGGTCCAGACGCAGTTTGGGCAGTGCTTATTCTAGGCCCTTTGAAAGGGGGTTCCTCCTAAAGTTTGAAAATTCCCCCTGCAAAACAAAATTTATATGTTGCATTGGGGATGGAAATTTCCCAAAAAAGTGTGACAAGAGGGTTTTTTATTTAGAGAGGGGAAAACATAAATATATAAGGATATGACCATACTAAGAAGAGCGTTAGAGCATGTGGAGAAGAAGGAAAGAAAGATAAAGAAGGATGTGATGATTTTTTTGCTCGTCAAGGTTTTTGGGCAGACAAACCTTCTTCCCCAAACATTTTAAATTCCCCTCAATGTCAAGGTGGCTAGCATAAGCACTGCAGTTCGGGAAACACTGGTCTAGACTATGGGCAAAAGAGATCTTTTATTTAACGATTTGTGCAAATCACGCGGTTATTAATATCGATAGAATTACATGTAAAAGAACCAGTGATGTTAACAAGGACCGACCCCCCAAGGACGAGGATAAGGACAAGGACTGACCCTCCAAGGACGAGGATAAGGACGAGGACCGACCCTCCAAGGACGAGGACAAGGACCAGGATTTACCCCTCAAGCACAAGGACCACAAGGACTGACCTCCAAGGACAAGGATCAAGGACAAGGACCGATCAAAAGTCAGAAAGGAAAAAAGCAAAAACAATTTCAAATCGAATCACAAAATCATAAAAGCAAAAAAAGAATGTTGTAAAACATAATCTAGTCAACAGCAATGGTGTATTTCAAATAAACAAGTGTTTCCAACAGCTGATCAGTCATGCGCGCACGATGAGGCCTAATATTATGAGACCACTTTGCGAAAAACACTCGTTCAACTGCCAATCTCCATTGCTGATCATGCTTTGTTCCATTCCTTTGTAAGTTTGTAGACAGTGACACCAGCATTTTGCGATACAATTAAAGAATAATAGAAATTTAAAAAACGCATGCGTCTGGTTCATACGCTTTCAAACAGGAAATGGAAGTTCAACTGGTATTATAAAGGGAAACAATGACTACACATTTAGAATAACTCAAAGCAAGTATGTAAATATGAATCCAAATACAACTCTTACCTTGGAACATAATTATCAGAACAATTGAAAATGGTATGCAAGTAATTTGGTCCTTATAAGATTTTTTTCAAGGACTAAGTTACAAGGACCAGGACAAGGACCGATCTGCAAGGACGAGGATAAGGACGAGGACTGAGTCCCCAAGGACGAGGACAAGGACAAGGACTTCAAATTGGTCCTTAAGGAGTCATAAGGACAAGGACCAGGACAAGGATTAACATCACTGAAAAGAACAGAAAGCCAGCGATAGAAATGCCTTAAAATAGAGATGTGACAGTGACATCATCGATGTAAAGGTGGAAGAAAAAGTGAGGAACCCAAGCCCCCGTACCGTTCCCATTCCCTGTGGTAACCTCTCATAAATGGGGGACTTGAATGTAGAGGCCTAATAGAAGTTTACGCTTATGTTTGAAAAGAGAAAACGAACAGGGACTTCATTTAAGAGTTCCTGGTTGCGCTTGATTGTGAACAGTTTCAAGATCTAGCAAATCGAATGGATATAGGAGGAACATGTCTGACATTCAGCGCAAACTGTGAACTGCGATTTAGCTCAATGAATATGCTAAAGAACAAGAGAAGGAATCAATTAGAGCAAGGTTTTCCAAACATTTTGTGAGTGCGACCCATTTCAGCGGTTTTGTAACGTTCCACGACCCTAATAATAGCATGTAACATCAAAAAATGCATTACGCCATCTGGCGAACTTTGGCTGACAGGAATCTTCTGAGTTTTGAATAAATGGCAGAACAAAAGCTCTGACTTCAATTCGAATGAAAAATGTGGCAAATATATTAGGCATAATTTCCAAATAGGCAAACGGAGAGAGATAAAGATTCAATAAAGATTGAATTGATTGATTTTTAAATGGGCCTTTTGTCTTCAAATAATCAAAATAGTAGAGATATGGCAAGCGATGTTTCCTCTACGATTTGTGCGCGTGTGCGCGCACACAGAGGTCGCAACTCGCAAGCGCAAAAAGGGAACAATGGAACGCGCAAATTTTTTAACATCTTCCCCACTGCTTTCATATCATACACGTACTTACTGATAAAGATTCACGCTGGCCTAGATAAGGGTTTCCAAACTTTTTAAAACCGCGGCCCATTTCAGTGTTTTGTAACGTGCTGCGATCCTAATCATAGCATGTAATTTTAAAAATGCATTAGGCCTTCTGGCGAACGTTATTTGAAAAGAGTCTTCTGAGTTTTGAATAAATGGCAAAACAAAAGCTCTGATTCAATTCGAATAGGAAATATGGAAAACATATTAGGCAGAATTATTCGTATTTTTGCCAAATAAGACAAAAGAAGAGAAATATATATTAAAATTACTGAAAATTATCTTTTAAAATTTTGCCAGTAACATACCTTTTTTACTCGTGTTAAAAATCTTATAAATATGGCAAAATCGCTTAACCGCTAGGTTAGTAGCCTATGAGCCTCAGAGATTCTCTATTGTTAGTGGAGTTTCAGAGCAAAATGGTCGGAATACGCTTTCCTTGCGTTATTGCGAAATAACATTAAAGTTAAAAAAGTACTATAGGCAAAGGTTTCCCAAACATTTGGAACTGTGCGACTCACTTCAGCGGCTTTGTAATATGCCGCAACCCTGGAAACTTATTGTCAACTACATTTGGATAAATCACTAATCGCTGATTCACTTTATGATAAACCGTATATGGCGGATTACATGCATATAAATTTATTAATACCTAAGTCTACAGTACTTGCTTGCAACTTTCAAGGCTTGTGACATTGTGGTATTGGTAAGAACATGACACTTTTGAATCTAATTTCCGCGTTACACCGCGACCCATTAGACTGAGCCCTGCGACCAACTTTTGGGTCTCGCCATTGTTTAGGAAACACTGGTCTAGACTGGGATAAAGGTCTTTTCTTTAACGATTTGTGCAAATCACGCGGTTCCAAATATCGATAGAATTACATGCAAAAGAACAGAAAGCCAGCGATAGAAATGTCTTGAAATAGAGATGTGAAATCATCGACGTAAACGTAGAAGAAAAAGTGGGGAACCCAAGCCCCCGTACCTTTCCCATTCCCTGTGGTAACCTCTCAAAAATGGGAGACGTGAGCCTAGAGGCCTAATAGAAGTTTACGCTTAAGTTTGAAATGAAAACGAACAGCAACTTCATTTAAGAGTTTATGGTTGCGCTTGATTGTGAACAGTTTCAAGATCTAGCAAATCGAATGGATATAGGAGGAACATGTCTGACATTCAGCGCAAACTGTGAACTGCGATTTAGCTTAATGAATATGTTGAAGAACAAGAGAAGGAATCAATTAGAGCAAGGTTTTCCAAACATTTTGTGAATGCGACCCATTTCAGCGGTTGTGTAACGTTCCACGACCCTAATAATAGCATGTAACATCAAAAAATGCATTACGCCATCTGGCGAACTTTGGCTGACAGGAATCTTCTGAGTTTTGAATAAATGGCAGAACAAAAGCTCTGACTTCAATTCGAATGAAAAATGTGGCAAATATATTAGGCATAATTTCCAAATAGGGCAAACGGAGAGAAATAAAGATTCAATAAAGATTCAACTGATCGATTTTTAAATGGGCCTTTTGTCTTCAAATAATCAAAATAGTAAAGATATGGCAACAGATGTTACCTCTACGATTTGTGCGCGTGTGCGCGCACACAGACGTCGCAACTCGCAAGCGCAAAAAGGGAACAATGGAACGCGCAAATTTTTTAACATCTTCCCCACTGCTTTCATATCATACACGTACTTACTGATAAAGATTCACGCTGGCCTAGATAAGGGTTTCCAAACATTTTAAAACCGCGGCCCATTTAAGCGTTTTGTAACGTGCTGCGATCCTAATCATAGCATGTAATTTTAAAAATGCATTAGGCCATATGGGGAACGTTGGTCGTGAAGACGCATCTGAGTTTTTAATAAATGGCAAAACAAAAGCTCTGATTCAATTCGAATAGGAAATATGGAAAACATATTAGGCAGAATTATTGATATTTTTGCCAAATAAGACAAAAGGAGAGAAATATATATTAAAATTTCTAAAAATTATCTTTTTAAAATTTTGCCATTAGCATACCTTTTTTACTCGCGTTAAAAATCTTATAAATATGGCAAAATCGCTTAACCGCTAGGTCAGCAGGCCACGAGGTTCAGAGATTCCCTATTGTTAGTGGAGTTTCAGAGCAAAATGGTCGGAATACGCATTCCTTGCGTTATTGCGAAATAACATTAAAATTAAAAGTACTATAGGCCAGGTTTCCCAAACATTTGGAACTGTGCGACTCACTTCAGCGGCTTTGTAATATGCCGCGACCCTGGAAACTTAATGTCAACTACAACTGGATAAATCACTAATCACTGATTAACTTTATTATAAACCGTACATGGCGGATTGCATGCATATAAATTTATTAATACCTAAGCCTACTTGCAACTTTCAAGGCTTGTGACATTGTAGTATTGGTAAGAACATGACACTTTCAGAATCTAATTTCCGCGTTACACCGCGACCCATCAGACTGAGCCCTGCGCCCCACTTTTGGGTCCAGACGCAGTTTGGGCAGTGCTTATTCTAGGCCCTTTGAAAGGGGGGGTTCCTCCCTAAAGTTTGAAAATTCCCCCCCCGCAAAACAAAATTCTATATGTTGCATTGGGGGATGGAAATTTCCCCCCAAAAGTGTGACAAGAGGGTTTTTTTATTTAGGAGAGGGGAAAAACATAAATATATAAGGATATGACCATACTAAGAAGAGCGTTAGAGCATGTGGAGAAGAAGGGAAAGAAAGATAAAGAAGGATGTGATGACTTTTTGCTCGTCAAGGTTTTTGGGCAGACAAACCTTCTTCCCCCAAACATTTTAAATTCCCCCTCAATGTCAAGGTGGCTAGCATAAGCACTGCAGTTCGGGAAACACTGGTCTAGACTATGGGCAAAAGAGATCTTTTATTTAACGATTTGTGCAAATCACGCGTTTCTTAATATCGATAGAATTACATGTAAAAGAACCAGTGATGTTAACAAGGACCGACCCCCCAAGGACGAGGATAAGGACAAGGACTGACCCTCCAAGGACGAGGATAAGGACGAGGACCGACCCTCCAAGGACGAGGACAAGGACCAGGATTTACCCCTCAAGCACAAGGACCACAAGGACTGACCTCCAAGGACAAGGATCAAGGACAAGGACCGATCAAAAGTCAGAAAGGAAAAAAGCAAAAACAATTTCAAATCGAATCACAAAATCATAAAAGCAAAAAAAGAATGTTGTAAAACATAATCTAGTCAACAGCAATGGTGTATTTCAAATAAACAAGTGTTTCCAACAGCTGATCAGTCATGCGCGCACGATGAGGCCTAATATTATGAGACCACTTTGCGAAAACACTCGTTCAACTGCCAATCTCCATTGCTGATCATGCTTTGTTCCATTCCTTTGTAAGTTTGTAGACAGTGACACCAGCATTTTGCGATACAATTAAAGAATAATAGAAATTTAAAAAACGCATGCGTCTGGTTCATACGCTTTCAAACAGGAAATGGAAGTTCAACTGGTATTATAAAGGAAACAATGACTACACATTTAGAATAACTCAAAGCAAGTATGTAAATATGAATCCAAATACAACTCTTACCTTGGAACATAATTATCAGAACAATTGAAAATGGTATGCAAGTAATTTGGTCCTTATAAGGATTTTTCAAGGACTAAGTTACAAGGACCAGGACAAGGACCGATCTGCAAGGACGAGGATAAGGACGAGGACTGAGTCCCCAAGGACGAGGACAAGGACAAGGACTTCAAATTGGTCCTTAAGGAGTCCTTAAGGACAAGGACCAGGACAAGGATTAACATCACTGAAAAGAACAGAAAGCCAGCGATAGAAATGCCTTAAAATAGAGATGTGACAGTGACATCATCGATGTAAAGGTGGAAGAAAAAGTGAGGAACCCAAGCCCCCCGTACCGTTCCCATTCCCTGTGGTAACCTCTCAAAAATGGGAGACTTGAACCTAGAGGCCTAATAGAAGTTTGCGCTTAAGTTTGAAATGAAAACGAACAGCAACTTCATTTAAGAGGTCTTGGTTGCGCTTGATTGTGAACAGTTTCAAGATCTAGCAAATCGAATGGATGTAGGAGGAACATGTCTGACATTCAGCGCAAACTGTGAACTGCGATTTAGCTCAATGAATATATTGAAGAACAAGAGAAGGAATCAATTAGAGCAAGGTTTTCCAAACATTTTGTGAATGCGACCCATTTCAGCGGTTGTGTAACGTTCCACGACCCTAATAATAGCATGTAACATCAAAAAATGCATTACGCCATCTGGCGAACTTTGGCTGACAGGAATCTTCTGAGTTTTGAATAAATGGCAGAACAAAAGCTCTGACTTCAATTCGAATGAAAAATGTGGCAAATATATTAGGCATAATTTCCAAATAGGGCAAACGGAGAGAAATAAAGATTCAATAAAGATTCAACTGATCGATTTTTAAATGGGCCTTTTGTCTTCAAATAATCAAAATAGTAAAGATATGGCAACAGATGTTACCTCTACGATTTGTGCGCGTGTGCGCGCACACAGAGGTCGCAACTCGCAAGCGCAAAAAGGGAACAATGGAACGCGAAAATTTTTTAACATCTTCCCCACTGCTTTCATAACATACACGTACTTACTGATAAAAATTCACGCTGGTCTAGATAAGGGTTTCCAAACAGTTTAAAACCGCGGCCCTTTAAGCGTTTTGTAACGTGCTGCGATCCTAATCATAGCATGTAATTTTTAAAATGCATTAGGCCTTCTGGGGAACGTTGGTCGTGAAGACGCATCTGAGTTTTGAATAAATGGCAAAACAAAAGCTCTGATTCAATTCGAATAGGAAATATGGAAAACATATTAGGCAGAATTATTCATATTTTTGCCAAATAAGACAAAAGGAGAGAAATATATATTAAAATTTCTAAAAATTATCTTTTTAAAATTTTGCCATTAGCATACCTTTTTTACTCGCGTTAAAAATCTTATAAATATGGCAAAATCGCTTAACCGCTAGGTCAGCAGGCCACGAGGTTCAGAGATTCCCTATTGTTAGTGGAGTTTCAGAGCAAAATGGTCGGAATACGCATTCCTTGCGTTATTGCGAAATAACATTAAAATTTAAAGTACTATAGGCCAGGGTTTCCCAAACATTTGGAACTGTGCGACTCGCTTCAGCGGCTTTGTAATATGCCGCGACCCTGGAAACTTAATGTCAACTACAACTGGATAAATCACTAATCACTGATTAACTTTATTATAAACCGTACATGGCGGATTGCATGCATATAAATTTATTAATACCTAAGCCTACTTGCAACTTTCAAGGCTTGTGACATTGTAGTATTGGTAAGAACATGACACTTTCAGAATCTAATTTCCGCGTTACACCGCGACCCATCAGACTGAGCCCTGCGCCCCACTTTTGGGTCCAGACGCAGTTTGGGCAGTGCTTATTCTAGGCCCTTTGAAAGGGGGGGTTCCTCCCTAAAGTTTGAAAATTCCCCCCCCCCCCGCAAAACAAAATTCTATATGTTGCATTGGGGGATGGAAATTTCCCCCAAAAGTGTGACAAGAGAGTTTTTTTATTTAGGAGAGGGGAAAAACATAAATATATAAGGATATGACCATACTAAGAAGAGCGTTAGAGCATGTGGAGAAGAAGGGAAAGAAAGATAAAGAAGGATGTGATGACTTTTTTTGCTCGTCAAGGTTTTTGGGCAGACAAACCTTCTTCCCCCAAACATTTTAAATTCCCCCTCAATGTCAAGGTGGCTAGCATAAGCACTGCAGTTCGGGAAACACTGGTCTAGACTATGGGCAAAAGAGATCTTTTATTTAACGATTCGTGCAAATCACGCGTTTATTAATATCGATAAAATTACATGTAAAAGAACAGAAAGCCAGCGATAGAAATGCCTTAAAATAGAGATGTGACAGTGACATCATCGACGTAAACGTGGAAGAAAAAGTGGGGAACCCAAGCCCCCCGTACCGTTCCCATTCCCTGTGGTAACCTCTCAAAAATGGGAGACTTGAACCTAGAAGCCTAATAGAAGTTTACGCTTAAGTTTGTTTGAAATGAAAACGAACATCAACTTCATTTAAGAGTTCTTGGTTGCACTTGAGTGTGAACAGTTTCAAGATCTTGCAAATCGAATGATTGTAGGAGGAACATGTCTGACATTCAGCGCAAACTGAAAACCGCAATTTAGCTTAATGAATATGTTGAAGAACAAGAGAAGGAATCAATTAGAGCAAGGTTTTCCAAACATTTTGTGAGTGCGACCCATTTCAGCGGTTGTGTAACGTTCCACCACCCTAATAATAGCATGTAACATCAAAAAATGCATTACGCCATCTGGCGAGCTTTGGTTGAAAGGAATCTTTTGAGTTTTGAATAAATGGCAGAACAAAAGCTCTGACTTCAATTCGAATGAAAAATGTGGCAAATATATTAGGCATAATTTCCAAATAGGGCAAACGGAGAGAGATAAAGATTCAATAAAGATTGAATTGATTGATTTTTAAATGGGCCTTTTGTCTTCAAATAATCAAAATAGTAGAGATATGGCAAGCGATGTTCCCTCTACGATTTGTGCGCGTGTGCGCGCACACAGAGGTCGCAACTCGCAAGCGCAAAAAGGGAACAATGGAACGCGCAAATTTTGTAACACCTTCCCCACTGCTTTCATAACATACACGTACTTACTGATAAAAATTCACGCTGGTCTAGATAAGGGTTTCCAAGCATTTTAAAACCGCGGCCCATTTAAGTGTTTTGTAACGTGCTGCGATCCTAATCATAGCATGTAATTTTAAAAATGCATTAGGCCATATGGGGAACGTTGGTCGTGAAGACGCATCTGAGTTTTTAATAAATGGCAAAACAAAAGCTCTGATTCAATTCGAATAGGAAATATGGAAAACATATTAGGCAGAATTATTGATATTTTTGCCAAATAAGACAAAAGGAGAGAAATATATATTAAAATTTCTAAAAATTATCTTTTTAAAATTTTGCCATTAGCATACCTTTTTTACTCGCGTTAAAAATCTTATAAATATGGCAAAATCGCTTAACCGCTAGGTCAGCAGGCCACGAGGTTCAGAGATTCCCTATTGTTAGTGGAGTTTCAGAGCAAAATGGTCGGAATACGCATTCCTTGCGTTATTGCGAAATAACATTAAAATTTAAAGTACTATAGGCCAGGGTTTCCCAAACATTTGGAACTGTGCGACTCACTTCAGCGGCTTTGTAATATGCCGCGACCCTGGAAACTTAATGTCAACTACAACTGGATAAATCACTAATCACTGATTAACTTTATTATAAACCGTACATGGCGGATTGCATGCATATAAATTTATTAATACCTAAGCCTACTTGCAACTTTCAAGGCTTGTGACATTGTAGTATTGGTAAGAACATGACACTTTCAGAATCTAATTTCCGCGTTACACCGCGACCCATCAGACTGAGCCCTGCGCCCCACTTTTGGGTCCAGACGCAGTTTGGGCAGTGCTTATTCTAGGCCCTTTGAAAGGGGGGGTTCCTCCCTAAAGTTTGAAAATTCCCCCTCCCCCGCAAAACAAAAATTTATATGTTGAATTGGGGATGGAAATTTCCCCCCAAAAGTGTGACAAGAGAGTTTTTATTTAGAGAGGGAAAAACATAAATATATAAGGATATGACCATACTAAGAAGAGCGTTAGAGCATGTGGAGAAGAAGGGAAAGAAAGATAAAGAAGGATGTGATGACTTTTTTTGCTCGTCAAGGTTTTTGGGCAGACAAACCTTCTTCCCCCAAACATTTTAAATTCCCCCTCAATGTCAAGGTGGCTAGCATAAGCACTGCAGTTCGGGAAACACTGGTCTAGACTATGGCAAAAAAGAGATCTTTTATTTAACGATTCGTGCTCATCACGCGGTTATTAATATCGATAAAATTACATGTAAAAGAACAGAAAGCCAGCGATAGAAATGCCTTAAAATAGAGATGTGACAGTGACATCATCGATGTAAACGTGGAAGAAAAAGTGAGGAACCCAATCCCCCGTACCGTTCCCATTCCCTGTGGTAACCTCTCAAAAATGGGAGACTTGAGCCTAGAGGTCTAAACAGAAGTTTATGCCTAAGTTTGAAATGAAAACGAACAGAGACTTCATTTAAGAGTTCATGGTTGCACTTGAGTGTGAACAGTTTCAAGATCTTGCAAATCGAATGATTGTAGGAGGAACATGTCTGACATTCAGCGTAGACTGTGAACCGCAATTTAGCTTAATGAATATGTTGAAGAACAAGAGAAGGAATCAATTAGAGCAAGGTTTTCCAAACATTTTGTGAATGCGACCCATTTCAGCGGTTGTGTAACGTTCCACGACCCTAATAATAGCATGTAACATCAAAAAAATGCATTACGCCATCTGGCGAACTTTGGCTGAAAGGAATCTTCTGAGTTTTGAATAAATGGGAGAACAAAAGCTCTGACTTCAATTCGAATGAAAAATGTGGCAAATATATTAGGCATAATTTCCAAATAGGGCAAACGGAGAGAGATAAAGATTCAATAAAGATTGAATTGATTGATTTTTAAATGGGCCTTTTGTCTTCAAATAATCAAAATAGTAGAGATATGGCAAGCGATGTTCCCTCTACGATTTGTGCGCGTGTGCGCGCACACAGAGGTCGCAACTCGCAAGCGCAAAAAGGGAACAATGGAACGCGCAAATTTTGTAACACCTTCCCCACTGCTTTCATAACATACACGTACTTACTGATAAAAATTCACGCTGGTCTAGATAAGGGTTTCCAAGCATTTTAAAACCGCGGCCCATTTAAGTGTTTTGTAACGTGCTGCGATCCTAATCATAGCATGTAATTTTAAAAATGCATTAGGCCTTATAGGGAACGCTGGTCGTGAAGACGCATCTGAGTTTTGAATAAATGGCAAAACAAAAGCTCTGATTCAATTCGAATAGGAAATATGGAAAACATATTAGGCAGAATTATTGATATTTTTGCCAAATAAGACAAAAGGAGAGAAATATATATTAAAATTTCTAAAAATTATCTTTTTAAAATTTTGCCATTAGCATACCTTTTTTACTCGCGTTAAAAATCTTATAAATATGGCAAAATCGCTTAACCGCTAGGTCAGCAGGCCACGAGGTTCAGAGATTCCCTATTGTTAGTGGAGTTTCAGAGCAAAATGGTCGGAATACGCATTCCTTGCGTTATTGCGAAATAACATTAAAATTTAAAGTACTATAGGCCAGGGTTTCCCAAACATTTGGAACTGTGCGACTCACTTCAGCGGCTTTGTAATATGCCGCGACCCTGGAAACTTAATGTCAACTACAACTGGATAAATCACTAATCACTGATTAACTTTATTATAAACCGTACATGGCGGATTGCATGCATATAAATTTATTAATACCTAAGCCTACTTGCAACTTTCAAGGCTTGTGACATTGTAGTATTGGTAAGAACATGACACTTTCAGAATCTAATTTCCGCGTTACACCGCGACCCATCAGACTGAGCCCTGCGCCCCACTTTTGGGTCCAGACGCAGTTTGGGCAGTGCTTATTCTAGGCCCTTTGAAAGGGGGGTTCCTCCCTAAAGTTTGAAAATTCCCCCCCCCTCCCCCCGCAAAACAAAATTCTATATGTTGAATTGGGGGATGGAAATTTCCCCCAAAAGTGTGACAAGAGAGTTTTTTTATTTAGGAGAGGGGAAAAACATAAATATATAAGGATATGACCATACTAAGAAGAGCGTTAGAGCATGTGGAGAAGAAGGGAAAGAAAGATAAAGAAGGATGTGATGACTTTTTTTGCTCGTCAAGGTTTTTGGGCAGACAAACCTTCTTCCCCCAAACATTTTAAATTCCCCCTCAATGTCAAGGTGGCTAGCATAAGCACTGCAGTTCGGGAAACACTGGTCTAGACTATGGGCAAAAGAGATCTTTTATTTAACGATTCGTGCTCATCACGCGGTTATTAATATCGATAGAATTACATGTAAAAGAACAGAAAGCCAGCGATAGAAATGCCTTAAAATAGAGATGTGACAGTGACATCATCGATGTAAACGTGGAAGAAAAAGTGAGGAACCCAATCCCCCGTACCGTTCCCATTCCCTGTGGTAACCTCTCAAAAATGGGAGACTTGAGCCTAGAGGTCTAAACAGAAGTTTATGCCTAAGTTTGAAATGAAAACGAACAGAGACTTCATTTAAGAGTTCATGGTTGCGCTTGATTGTGAACAGTTACAAGATCTAGCAAATCGAATGGATGTAGGAGGAACATGTCTGACATTCAGCGTAGACTGTGAACCGCAATTTAGCTCAATGAATATGCTGAAGAACAAGAGAAGGAATTAATTAGAGCAAGGTTTTCCAAACATTTTGTGAATGCGACCCATTTCAGCGGTTGTGTAACGTTACACGACCCTAATAATAGCATGTAACATTTAAAAAATGCATTACGCCATCCGGGGAACTTTGGCTGAAAGGAATCTTTTGAGTTTTGAATGAATGGCAGAACAAAAGCTCTGACTTCAATTTGAATGAAAAATGTGGCAAATGGATTAGGTATAATTATTTATATTTTTGCCAAATAAGGCAAAAAGAGAAAATAAAGATTGATTTTTAAATGGGCCTTTACACTACGTAACAAAAAAATATTTTTGTTTGTGGCAAGAGATGTTGATATCTTGTTTTCCTAGTCCCTTATGCCAAAACTAACTAGAAAACAAAACAATTTTTTGTTCCAAACTGAATTTGCTTTTGGGGTCACTGCAATGATATTTTGAAATTCGTGTATTACTGAACACATTCTCGGTTCACATTCAAAGCTGAGCAGACAAACATTTTATTCTGGAATTTTGTAACTGTCCGAGTTTTTAGATCTGAACAGAATTTCTATAACCTTCTGGAATCTTCTAGAACGTTGGTGTTGCACTTTCTGAGTTTTATAAGTTGCAATCAAAGACTTTTAAAGTGCAGATTAGGAAATAGCCAACATACTAGTGTATCTTGTTGCTGATATTTTTGCCGAATAAGTGACAAAAGAAAAAATTGATTTAGATGGCATCAAAATTATCCTTTTGCAGCCAGCAAATGCCATTCAGCTACGTTTGCATCGCACCAGTATCCTATGGCTCTGAGCTCCCCATTCCCATCCCTAGGAGAGGGATCAACTGAGTTTCAGAGGAGCGCGTCAAGGCAGACAAAAGGAAGATATTGCAGATCCAGGATGCAATTGCACAGAAATAGCTGAGATTCTTAAGTCTCCTGTCTAGTACTTCCCCAATCAGAAAGATCTCAATGACCTGATCGGTTTAGACCGTTTAGTCTCACCACGTGCAATGCTGAGTTCTGATGACGAGACTCAAGGACTGGAACTTGTTGGATGACCAAACGGTGCAGGTGACAGAACGTTTGAGAAAGTGTACGTTCAAACGTTTTTCCAACGTTTTTCAACGTCGATGCGTTGATGAGCGGGCTCGTGCTTCTGCAGCAATGTCACTGGTCTTTACGTGGCCAGCGTCAATCATCTTTAAGTTGATTGATTTTGCCAATTCATAGAGAGTTCATCCAAGAACCTCAAAGCCATGCTACTTCATAGTGGTACATCAAGTACTTGTTCTCCCCATGGCTCAATGATTGTGCACCTGCACCTCAGAGAGGACTACACCAGTGTCAAGATGTTGCTGAGTGCCTTGAAGTATGACAACTATGGCTGTTAAGTCATTGGAGACTTCAATATGGTCAAAATGGTAAAAACATTTGGAACTCTGATGGGTCTTCAAGGCGGTTTCACAAAATTTCTTTGGGTTTTCTTTGCCTCTAGAACAACCGGGACACACTAGGTCTGAGGCCCACTATTATAAACCGTATAAGGGATTGCACAGCTGACCAAGTTCATTAACAGGTAAGAACAGCATCAAGTGGGAGCCGCTGATAGACCGTCGAAAGATGCTGGTAACATCAAGTTAGGCCTCATCAATCTAATTTGTCAAGTTACAATTCGACCCTTTCAAATACCTCCTAGAGCTTTTCCACAGCTTTCGGAGGCAAAAGTCGAAAGCTGGCATCTTCGTCGGACCACAGATAAAGAAGATCACGATTTCTGCGTGACGTTTCTTAATATCGATAAATAGCATGGAGAAAGGGTCTTGAAACAGTTTCGTTGCAGTAAATGGCTTTCTGGCAACCACAAGGCTGAAAACTATGAGAGACTGAACCAGTCTCTCATAAAGACATCATAACCACATCATCAAAATTAGATGCAAAATGTCCTTGAAAGTACATATTCTTCCCATGCCTGTGGTAACCTCTCAAAATGGGAAAAGCCAGAGGTCTAAACAGAAGCCTATGTTTCAGATAAGACTTCAAGATGAACTTGATTTCATCAGGATATCCTGCAAATTGAATGGTCGTTACCAAGGACATGTATAACAAACACGCAAACTGGGGACTAATTTAAGTCTTCATTGAATATGCTATGACAGAACAGCCACAAATCTTGAAAAAGCAGCTCATTTCAAATGTTTTTAAGTAATTTTGACAATTTTTGCGGTTTTGCAACGTTATTACATAATGTTCCTTCTCGCAGAAAAAAAATGCACCATTTCCATTGTATAAATAAACAACTTTTGTAATCTGCAGAACAAAAGCTCTGAAAGCAAATATAATGATGAATATAGCCATGTTTGCAGATTATTTATATTTTGAAATATAAGGCAAAAGAGAGAAATAAAAATCGTGATTACATAAAATTATCTTTAAAATCCGCCAACAACATACCTTTGTTATGCGTCGTAAAAATGCTATGAGTAAGGCAAAATCGCTTAACCGCCAGATCCGTCTTTACCCGAATCAGTGGAGTTTCAGAGTAAAATGGTCGGAATACGCTTTCCTCGAGTTAATGCAAAATAAGAAAGATTTTAGATGGTATGGAGTTTCTAAATAGAATGGAAAGCAACAACTCTCGGTTATAAACATGCCACTCTACACATATTGTCGAAGGAAAAAGAGGAAGAGGAAGACATCAAACAGTGGATGGATAACATCAAAGAAGACTGTGAAAGATATCAATTGACAATAATAGATGGAATGAGATTAACAACAAAAAGATAAATGGAAAAGTTTTGTGTCTAGCTAATTGCTAGTGCTGTTGAGTTTCACCTCGAGCAGTCTCGGTCGGTTTCGGTTCGGTTTGGACCAAAAAACAAGAAAATGGTTCAGTTCGTTTTTTAAGACTAGGTCAGTTGGTTTAAAACCTAACTCTAGGAATAGAGTTAGGGATAGGTTAACCCTATCTCCATCTCTTTTTGCTTTAATAATTTTGGAGTAAGGAAAAATGATACAATTATGAATCTAAACATTGTCAGGGTTTTTCGAGAGGAAAAAATACAATCAAACCTTTTGAGGACTTTAATAAGAAATAAAAAATAAAATGACGTTGCGCGATTTTTGAAAATGGGGTCAGCCCGTTGTGAAATCAAACAAGTCCGACGTTGCGTGACGTTGCGTGATTAATCCAGCAAAAAAAGTGACAAATTCGCGTGACGTCAACAAAAAGCCCCTTTAAAAGTCACTCTTTTCAGTTGAAGGAAATAACATCGAACAATAAAGGCCTAATTTTAAATATGTCATGATTTAAAGCGATGGAAGGCATTAACAAGATATTAAAGCCACTAGGGCAGCAAAATGGCTACAGACGCTCCGTTAGCCTCAGGGATATTTGGAAGGTTTGTTGATTTAAAGATCAACACAAAAATTCAAATTTTGAAGGTGTCATTGAGCCACAAATGCTTTTCCACACAGAAAGCTGGATATTAAAAACTGCAGATGAAACTAATAATGCAGCCATTTTAAAATTGTTTTATTGATTTCAATAATGACAAAGACTCTGACTCATCATCAGAAATATAGACATGCCAGAAGAACAACAATCGTTATAAAAGCGTTTAAAAAGCTGTAGATTGATTGAACTGCATTCAAAATGCATTAAATGCATTTAATGCCATAAAAAGAGATCTCTAGGGTTAGTGTTAACCTAAAAAGGGTTAAAACGGAAGAAAACCAGGAAAATTTGGATGGATAAAAACCGAAGGTTTCGGTTCGGATTCTTTTGACCGAAAAACCGCCTTTTCGGTTCGGTTCGGTTAAACGGAAAAGATAAATGGCTAATGTTTGGCAGAAAGCAGCTATGATGATGATGATGATGATGATGATGATGATGATGATGATGATGATGATGATGATGATGATGGAGGATTGCAGGAATAAAAATTTCCTAAAATCTAATGCTACTTGCAACTTTCAAGGTTTGTAACATTCTGTTATTAGTTAGAAAATGACACTTGATTCTAAATTCGCGCTACTACTACTACTACTACTACTACTACTACTACTACTACTACTACTACTACTACTACTACTACTACTACTACTACTAATAATAATAATAATAATAATAATAATAATAATAATAACAATAGCAATAATAAAAGAACGTGATTTAAAGTTTAAAATTAAATTTAAATCACTAGACTGAGCCCTGCGACCCACTTTTGGTGTCGCGACCCACAGTTTGAGAAACACTGAATTAGAGGAATACCATCTATAGACATGATGATGCGCATTAAGAGTCATCTTCTTTGAGGAAGCGCAACTAACCTGGGTCGAATGGGCACATAGCGAGGATGAAAGAGAAACTCTAAAGGCACGAAAATCATACTCCATTTGCAAATCTGTAATGCTTTAGTTGTGTTGCTTGGTGTTTCTAAACTAATGAGTGTTTTTGTGTGGTTAAACTGCATGCGTAATCTTAGTCGTAAACTACTATTAGACTTCTAGACTCTAGCCCCAACATTTTGAGAGGCTACCTAAGGAAAGTGGAACGCATAGGGTTTTTGCCCTCACTATTTCATCCAAGTTTCCACCAATGCATGTGTCTATATTCTGAACTGGTGGGAAAATTTGTAAAAAGTGGATCATTGACCGATAACAGTGTTCTGAGACGTATTAACTTGTTAGCAAATGAGTAATGTTGATTTCGGGCAAATTCTGGGCGCAGAACACAGAAGTAGACTTTTCATGTAAAATTTTGCACACAATAAATTTCCTGCGCCCACAGACTACAAGAAATTAGATGTATATTGATAACAAGGTACTTTCAATACGAAAATGCATCTTGTACGAAACTGAACGAGATGTGTCTCAATTGTACAGCGATTGCTCTGGAGATGTTGGTTTGGTGCATGGCGTCGTTGCTATGTTGTATTGCGTCTGCAGTGGAGGCAGTGGCGGCTCCAGGATTTGGCAATTGAGGGAACCGTTGGGGTGGAAACTTCTAATCATGGGGGCCAACCATTTGTTGTTAGGTATGTAGTATTAAGTACAGGGTCCCAACAGGGGGGGGGCAGAAACTCAATAGGTTGTCAAAGGCCCCTATGCTATATTATACTATATTATTGTTACTATTTATTATTACATTTATTTTATTATTATTTTTATTATTTATTTATTGTTATTATACTCGCTATAATATACTATACTAGGGTTAGGGTTTAATGTCTTAATATTTTTATTATAGAATCATCACACCGCCCTCCCGCAATGAACTATGGTGACACTATACAAAGAAACTAACTTAGTGGCGTCGCCAGGAATTTTTGGTTGGTGGGGGCAAAATATCGTGTCAGACACCCCTCTCGCCCCCCCCTCCACAGAAAATATTTGCGCGAATCTGGTAGGTGGTCTGGGGCAGGTTGGGGGGCAGTTGCCCCATTTGCCCCCCTCCCGTGGCGACGCTAATGAAACTAAAAAATATCACAAACATTATACTAGTAATTCTTATTAAAATACTATGATCATCATCATCATCATCATCATCATCATCATCATCATCATTACCATCACCACCACCATAATCATTATCATCATCAGCATCATCATCATCATCATTCAGCTCCATGGGTGCTGTACCCGTAGGTGTCGACAGCCTGATTCACAATTTGCCTCCATCTTTCTCGGTCCTATGTTGCTACGGTTAGGATGTACAACTCCGCGTTCCCACAATCCACGATGTCAACCAACCACTCTATACGGATACGACTGTAGTCACTACACACATACGACCTCAATGCGTTTTAAAGGCGGATTCAAAGACCGCTAGTCATTTAACATCGGTCGGAAAGAGGCGGAGGGTTAGGTCGGGGAAAATACACCCCCACTGTGTCGGACGTATGTATACCTGATGACATTTATTGCTGTCGACGGAGATAAGTAAAGGAGAGTACGGAGACATTCTCGTAGCGTACGACCCCTGAGATCTCCCATAAGGCCTTGAAGTTTCCGTCTCAACAGCGAGTGGCGTACTGCAGGCGTTTTATCTGTTCAATTCGCAGTTTATTTACCGCCCACGGAACGGCCAGATTAGCAACAATTCCCGTGGCTACAGATGTTCAATGTATAGGCCTATATAACCCTGATAGTAATGACTAGTGAGTCATCGACCTGAAGCACTATGCAGGATCTGGGAACATGTGGATGCTAGTTAAATGCAATCTCCTTTCTCTTTGTTCAACCCTGGTTGACGGCCATGGGCGTAAAGCACGGGGGGACGGCGGGGAACGGTCCCCCGAATAATTAGTTGGCGTTGACAGAGTATCAATTATCCCCCCAATGTTTTGGGCTATATGGTAAAAACATTCTATCTTACCCCAGTTTTGCTTGTCAGAGTATTTGGAGAGGGAAAATATAAAAATATCAGGATGACCTTTTTTTGATTGTCAAAACGTATTTCATGGACAATTTTAAGTCCCCACCATAATATGCAATATCCCCATAATGAAGGGGGGTTTTATGTTTCTGAGGATCAACTTTTAAAAAGTTATTCTATCCCCCTCGTGTTGACGCCAGGTTTACGCCACTGTTGACGGCTCGTGTAAGCCAAACTGACGATCTATCGTTATGAGATACATCTACAGTGTACAGTGTGTTATACGGTATTTAGCTTGCGCATCAGTATTCTCCCAGAAACATTAGTGTCAATTTAATGCTGAGAATGCATTTATCACGGGTGCCAATTTTCACGCGCAATTGGAAGATTTAATCGTTTTTTTGATTAGGGGTAATTCCGGTGTTTAATTGGAGGATGAAAATCATACCAAAGTCCAGAAGCTCTCCATTGAACTGTATCTTGACTGCAGAGCAAAATTCTGTGAATGTTGAGTTTTTTTATAGATTTTAAAAATACCAGTTTTACTAAAAACTGTCAACATTGTTTGTCCAGAGATGTCCATGGGTTGGGTTAACCCATGAGTTGGGTTGGATTGGGTTGGGTCAGACTTTTCCATATTAATGGTGGGTTGGGTTGGGTAGGGTCAGAAAAAATTCATGGTTAAAGAAACTGCAATGTATTACAGTGGGTTGGGTTGAGTCAAGTAAACCTATTATCGGCATGGGTTGGGTTGGTTGGAGATTTGATGGGTTGGGTTGGATTGGGTTCTAAAAAATGGACCCATGGACATCTTTGGGTTTGTCCTCGATCATTGGGGGATTACGCCATCAACCGTCGTCAAATAGAAATCTGGATTAGCCTCTCATTTTGAAAAAAAGATCCGCGATATTCTTAGTGATGTGATGTTATTTATTGGATGATTTTTATCCAATGTTTTTAATTTTGTGAATATTCTTTTTCGGCGCTGTAGAGGACAGTAGCGTCATAAAGCGAATAGTTTCTTTGAGAGGCAAATTGTCTTCGGACAGAATCAACATCAGCCTCGTCGTCATCTACGGATGGCTGGCCCTCGTTCTTCTCACCATAATAACAGCAATATTGGTTCTCAGATACAAACACCAGGTGAGTTTGAGTTAGGGTCGGAAATGCACTCTGCCGAATAACCTTTTCATACGTTCATTCGCAACGATCCATCCATATAGTAGCCTACATCGGTGAAAAAGAGGTCGGCGTCACTTTCATTTGGCAAATGAAAGTGACGGCCGCCGATCTCTTTTACCACCGATGTCTGCTACTCTGCTAGTCCAAATTGCTAGACACTTGACCGCCGTATAACCTTTGACAAATATGCGTGAAGTCCAAATCGAATTGTTAAAATATTTAATAATTCGTTGAAATAATAAATCAATTTAATTTACATCCGAATTTCATGTAATTAATCAAAAGTCATTTCCGCTATTTAATTGCATTGTTTTTATTATATTTCAGCTCTCCTCCGAATGTTCTAGAATATCAACAGTTTTGCGTTTGAGCGGAAGTTCCAAGGGAACCAGTGGATTGGAGGAAGGCAACATCCTCTTGGCTCATGCTCTGGCTTAATTTATCTATTGAATTAAGTCACGTATTCAAAGTATGCTTGACCTCACTTTATTGTATGTAGACATTTTTGAGAAAATGTCGAGATAAAAACAGACCACTGCTGATTACAGTTTTCGGCATTATACGGTAAAAGAGGTAGCTTATACAATGTATCACAATATTTTGTGATCATCAGAGACGAGAGCACTTTTGACGGTAATCTTACAAAAGGAGGTCCTTGTTGCCTATCTCCTTATTTATTTATTTATTAACAATTTATATAGCGCAGTAGACAAGGCTGAGGTCTACAACAAGAGCGCTTAACACAGTTCGTATCAAATATTAAATAAATGTGTCTTCAAATTTCTAATGAATAGTCCAGCTGAGACTGCTCCTTAGACAGTAATGCAATTTCATCATAGCTGTTCTTTGTTCAAAAACTTCTCTTTTCACATTATAATTGTTGACAAAATTCTGGTATTTTAAATACATCCTCCCTTACAATGATTTTAAAGTGTTTGTACATGATAACCAGTGGCGTAGCCAGGATTTCCGGAAGGGGGAGTTGGTTTTGATCGTAACCAACTTCTAAAAGTCTTGACAAAAATAAAAGGTCATTCTCATCTTTCCTTCATGTATTTTTCTTTTACATAGGCCTATGTAGATAAGCATAAAACGTCGTCACTTACACCTTTGCGTTCTATAGCACTTAGAAATTTTGGGTCGGCAGCCAGCCAGAGGGGATTTTGACCCCCAAAACGGGTCCGAAAACATGTATGGAAACCCATAACAAAATTTTGTTTCGTCAGCAGCCAAGGGGATTTAACCCAAAACCTCCCTTGGCTACGCCACTGATGATAACAGCTTACTTCGACTCTACGTTGTGTCAAAATGCCAGAGGTTTCAATGACAATAAATTATTTATACATGAATATTATTAAAGAATATAAATACTGCATGGATATTAATAACTAAAAATATTATTATTACTTATTATTCATGTTAATTAGAAATCTTATATGGACATTAATATGTTATCAATACTAATATTACATGAATATCAATTGGTTATGGTCAGAATTGTTAATTAGTTTCAGGGGCGTAGCCACGAATTTGATTGGGGGGATGTGATTTGAGGAGGAGGGTATAAATCTGTAAAAAGTTGAAAATCTTAAAAAACACATAAACAATTTTAAGGTAGTCTGATGTTTGGGGGTATAGATACGGATATATCCCCCGTCGCTACGCCCTGATTGGTTTCTGTACTTTCTATCCAATAAAAACATAAATAATGCTCAATAATTGAATGCCATGTTGATGAAATCTCAAATATCTAGACGGCAAATATCATGGATTCTGAAACGAAGAAACAGGCATTCACAGGTAGAATGCATTCATTTTTGTATAGTGTCACCCAGTTGAGTTGATTTAACTTTTGTGTTGGGTTGAATTGGGTTGGGTCAGATTTTATCATATTTATGGTGCGTTGGGCTGGGTCAGAAATTAAGTCATGGTTTAAGAAATTGCAATGTATTACGGTGGATTGTAGATAATACGGTAGATTGTAAGATATTACGGTAGATTGTAAGATAATACGGTAGAATGTAAGATATTACGGTAGATTGTAAGATATTAGTAGATTGTAGGATGTTACGGTAGATCGTAAGATATTACGGTAGACTGTAAGATATTACGGTGGATTGTGTTGGGTCAAGTAACCCTATTGCCGGTATGGGTTGGTTTGGATAGTTGATGGGTTGGGTGGGTCGGGTTCTAAAAAATGGACTTCGTACACATCTCTGGTGCCATCTGATTCCAGAGCAAACTATGCAATTGGACCACTAAAACTGCAAACAAATCGCAGGTCTAGGCAGCGTGCATTTTAATCGGCCGACAAGATCTTCACCGGAGTTTGACACAGTTGACGATATATGCTCCTATACATGTAGGCCCTAAGTTAATCGGCGTCAGTGAGTAGCCGTCGTCGTGAAATTGAAAACGCTTTCGCTGACATCAGTAACTCCAGTTCCACCTCCTGGTCTTCCTCCGCCGACATTTTCGATGAACGTCGTCAGAGGAATGGAAAATGTCACACCGCAGAAGATTCCCAGAACCAGGAAGAACGCCGCGACCATGCCGGCCACCTCTTGATGCTTCGGCTCCTTTAGGCCGCTGCAGATAAACATCGAAACAATCGACAATCGATCAGTCAACAAACAAACAGGGACGTAGCGACGGGAGATATATCGGCATATAATCCCCCAAAATCAGTCTACCTTAAAGTTTTTATGTGGTTTATATGTGGTTATCGTGGACGGACAAAATGTCCGAGGACAAAATGTCACGGACAAAATGTCACGATTTGGGGTTAGACAAAATTAGAGTTATCGGGTGACATTTTGTCCACTGACAAAATTTTGTGACAAAATGCCACGGACAAAATGTCTAGACACCGTAGTTATATGTGGACAAACATGGACAAAATGTGGTTATACAAAAGGTCGCAACGTTCAGACAAAAGCGGGTCTCACGGACAAAAACTGAGTACGTTATGTCCTAGACAAAATACGGACAAAATTATATTCAATACCATCAAAAATATGGCAGCGCATCGGACATGGGACCAAAACATTGACAAAAGGTACTTTACAAAACCGAGCATAGGGTTGCTAGAACCGAGTCCGTTATAACCAATTTTTCTACTGTAAAGATAAAGGTTATATGGTTATATGGTTTTAATGGTTTCCGAGCGTTATAGTGAGGCGCTTATCTCCAGGCCTGGGCAATCAGCGACGTAGATCGATATAATCCATTAATCCAGGATAGGTTGCCATTTACTTTATAACCCAGACCCATTTTTACCTTCGCAGCTTAACGCTGCTCCTCAAGTCACCACCGCCCTCTAGCGAGTAAGGCTGAGTCGACCTTAGGGCTGTTACGGGAATGGAACCCGCGATCTTCTGTTCCATCGTTCAGCGTTGTTACCACTCTTCTAACTTCCCGCCCCCAAGTTCTACTGTACTTAGTAATAAATCTATAGAAAAGCGTTTGATTGTGATTACCTTGGCGCATACATCATAGTAAGACTGCTAAAGTATCCGCTCGTAAAGGCCATCAGTATGGCTCCTATGATGTAGACGTAGTCGTTTTTTATTATCACCGGTAGCTGGCGTGTCTTGGGATTGACGTTGCAGAAGACAAAAAACGGAATGAAGAGCAGACGAAGGATGACAGGGATCCAGACCCACCTGGGTCCAGGCTGAAAATAACAATGCGCAAGAATAGACAGCATAGCCATGGGCGGTTCCGCGGTGAGGATGAATGGGGTGCGTCCCCCCCCACCGGCCCATCATAAATGCGTCTTCAATGGAAGACGATCGTCTAAACGGATTCAGTCTTGATTTGTATATCCACAGTGTTTAAGATATTGGGGGTTTGCAATGTTTTTGGGGTGGGGGCAAGATTTGTCTCTCCATGGGGGGAGAATTTCCATCCCCAAGCCAACATATACAAATTTTTGGGAGGGAATTTTAAAACTTGGGGAGATTCCTCCCCAAAAACAAGCCTAGAATAAACACTGAATGCGCCTCGGCTTAAAATCGAACAAAGTTACAGCGAGTGATTCGTCCTTGAGGTATTAGAGAATTCCAAAGTGCAGGATTGCAGGATCTTGATGTATATCCACAAAGATATGGAAAGACAATATTGTTGCGTTAGAAAGATATTGAGACGTTTAAGAATACTTATTGTCTAAATTATGCATCTTAATTATCAATTTTGTAGACAAAAATATCTTTTTATAAAGTCGAGTTGTTTGGTGTTCGTTTGGGTCCCACATTACTCGATTCTGCGCGGAGTAAGCCTGTCTGTTCGAGTCTTGGTTCCGTCGATTTGAGATAATTTCAGAGTATTCGCATGCCCATACAAAAGCGCCATATAAACTGAAATACTGCTTTGCGAAATTTACATTTGCTATAAAGAGCAGTATGAAGATAAGAAAAGAATTGGAAAGATATATCGTTAATAATAAAAATGTTTTTACCTTTTTAATGAAATCGGAAACGATACTTCCAAGAAGAGCAAATACGTTGAAAAACAAGAAGCAAGTGACTGGACTGAAATAATCATCTGAAGAGGAAAACAACGATATAAAATGTATTTCATTTTTCTTATACAATCGAACATTGAAGGCACCAACAGAACTCTTAGAATGACGATAGCTAGCTATAAGGATAAAACACAACAGACTTGGTGCATCCATGATCATAAAGTAGGTAAAAGTAACGCAAAAACACGAAATTTATATTGCGCTGCCCGAGAGCTTGGCGCAATGCACCAGCTTATTCACGAGCGCTCAATCTGGGTAAAATCCATAATCCGTAATCCGTAGTCCGTGGTGGTCAAGGTTGTAAATCCAAGTAGCCAGTCGCAGCACAGTATTTTTATGGAGGATGATAGGAAGATAAACAGATAAAAACAACTGGATATCATACTATTTAGGCGCCTACAGTAGAGTAAACGTAGCGAAGGTTCCAGATTGTGGCAGCACTAGGAAGATTTAAAAAAACCTTAGCATGATTTAAAGTGCCTGTGTGAAGGCCACTAGGGGAGCTAACGGGGCTCGAACCCGTTCCGTAAACCTGCCGATTCAGCGCGTAACCCACTCCGCCATCTTTCGCCCTTCCTAAAGAAAGATAGCAATTTGGTTCAGCTTAGGTTGTCTGACCCAGTCACTCGACCGTAGAAACATCTGAGTAATATTGGAGTTAACTTGATGATGTCAAGATGTTCATACATACTGTCATTTTCCATTCTGCTGCACCAACATTCAAAGAAACATTAAAATAGCACGCGATTGTCATTTTAATTAAATAGGGATTTTCTCGAAGTAATGTTCTCCCAAACGATAGCAAGACTCGTTTTATCTTGCCCTTAAATCTAAACCATTCACATCGCATTAAGGTCTCAAAACTCAAAAATAGAAAATGTCTCAATCGAATGTCATATCGATATAAACCCGATAATGTCTCGAATACGTGTCGTGGAAAATTACATACGAACAGAAATATTGAACAACCACAAAACCTGAAATGAAGAAGTTTGGATCCGATGGTCTGATATTCGCTTGGAGCGCTGGGAAGACAGAGAGGGTTACGAAGAACACAAGAAAACAACTGATGTCATGCACCCAACTCTACAATATCAAAAATATCAAAAATATCAAAAATATCAAAAATATCAAAAATATCAACATATGGCCTTCATTTGTACCATCTAATGTCTACTGCGTATTGATATTTGAGTAATTTGAGTATGGCATCAATCGATCATAGAAAGCTTCAGCCTGCGAGTATTCAAGGTAGAGTGATGATGCACTAAAAGCATCGACCCTTTGCAGCATTAGTTGAAAGTTGAAACCAGTGTTTTTTACTAAGAAAAAGGCGTAGGGACTCATTTCACATCTGTTATGTCGTAAGAAGCATACCACAGATATCAGTAATCACCACCTTACCAAGTACCGTTATTAGCAGACTACTGGTACTTGGAATATTTATATAAAAAATATAGCTCGTTGTTTTTCAACTGTAAATTTACGTTCCCACTGAAAAAGAACCGATTGTAAGTAAAACGTGCATTAATGCTTATCGATATAAACGAATTTGGGCCAAAAAGGTGATGGAACGCCGTTCCCGTACGTTCCCTCTGATAAATGCACTGGTTGAAAGCAATGCTGGCGTTTCAATATATAGCCTATGTGTCATCAGCCCTCAGTGGCCCGCCTAAAATGTTCTTAACTTGCTCCCCATGGGTCCATTTGGACAGTGGCGGCTCCACAGGGGAGGCCTGGGTGGGCCCGTGCCCTCTAATGAGTGTCTGCCCAACAGGGCCCCCTGTTGGGACCTATACTTAATACTACATACCTAACAACAAATGGTTGGCCCCCATGATTAGAAGTTGCCACCCCAACGGTTCCCCACTTGCCAAATCCTGGAGCCGCCACTGCATTTGCGCCCGAATTTCTCTGAACGAATTTTCGGATACGCAAACAATTGCTCTTCAAATTATACAATTAACATAGGCCTAATCTGTCATCAACTAGTTATCACATGATTATCACCAGTTTTTCAGATGGTTTTGCTGTCGAGTACACTTCCACTGTCAGTGAAGTCAATTTTGCGTTCGCACGAGTGCTTGTGTACAGCCCGACGCATGTCACATGTAAAACATTCATGCTCAGCCATAGCTTAATTATCTTAAGCTCAATTATCATATAGCAAAGGCATTCACGCCTGCCATACAGGGGCGTAGCGACGGGGGTTATATCGGTATATATGCCCCTCCAAAAAAATCAGTTTACCTTAAAGCTTTCTATGCGGTTTATATATTTTCTGACTAGCTATTGCCACTAATGAGTTGGCAGAGAGCAATTATGATGATGATGATGATGATGATGATGATGATGATGATGATGATGATGATGATGATGATGATGATGATGATATGTGGTTTATATGGTTTATGTGGTTAATAGTTAAGATTTATAACCCCCCCCCAAAAAAAATATTTATACTGTACCTCAAATCAAATTCCTGGCTACGCCCCTGCTGCCATATTGACGATATTATGCTAGCACGACGTTATACTCATAAGACCAAAACAGACTGAATGACCAGCAACGCACTGCACTTTTGCAGCTGAACCATGCACCTGTCTTAAGCAGTGCGTCAACCACGCCTTATGCGTGACTGTATAATGTAACAATTACTGGCTTTTCTCATTCTGCTCACAGGGCCGGGAAGTTGGAAGAGTGGTAACAACACTGGACGATGCAGCAGAAGGTCGCGGGTTCGATTCCCGCAGGAGCCCTAAGGTCGACTCAGCCTTGCTCGCTAGAGGGCGATGGCAAAATGAGGAGCAGCGTTAAGCTGCGAAGATAAAAACGTGGTTCTGGGGAAATTAATGGCAACCTACTCCAGTTTAATGGCTTATATCACCTACGTCGCTGATTGCCCAGGCCGGAGATAAGCGCCAGAATCCAACGCTCGGACTCGAGTGCGGGGACCTACATTTACTCTTTCCTCATATAGGCTGTACAGTAGTACACATATCATGGTCTTTGTTGAAATAAAAATGACTGACTTATTCTTTTGATTGACATATGACATCAGTGTGTACTGTCGAAGTAACCAAACGTAAGAACAGTGGTCTTCGAGTATATTCAATTTGGTTTCATTTCTGTGTGATTTCACCACAATTTCCATGCACCGTACCTACATATACATCTATGTCAGAATGTGTTTCAGCAGCTCCTTGGCTAGGTGAACAATGAAAACAGCTGAAGAGCAATGCATAGTCTTCTATTGTGCATATATAGAAGATTGGTCATTTGTAGAATACCAGTAATTTCTAGAGTTAGAAGAGAAAAGCGAGCTAATGTTGTTGGTCTAAACGAAGAAGAGAACATCTACACTGAATTGCTGATTATATTTCATTGGTGATCAGTCCAAAAGCAGTGGCGGCTCCAGGATTTGGCAAGTGGGGGGCCGTTAGGTGGCAACTTCTAATCATGGGGCCAACCATTTGTTGTTTAATGTATGGAGCATTAAGTATAGGGTCCCAACTGGGGGCCACTGGGGGGCCAGGCACTCAATAGGGGCGGGGCCCCCAACTTCCTCCCCCCGGTGGAGCCGCCACTGCCCAAAAGAGGAGACAAATTTTGGAAAAAAACTCTCTAGTCGTTGCAAATCCTCTCTATCCAGTCTACCAGTGGGCCTATGCGTGAAGCCGAAACAGCAGCGTGTAGAGGAGGGAGTCCAGGGGGGTTGCGGTGGCCCCAGGCATCCACAAGATAGGGGCAGACAATTTGGCTCTGCGATCTTTTTGCTCGTCAACCCTTATTTTTACATGAAAACCCGTACAAATTATCGATTTGGCCCGCCGGGCATCCACACCAAATAAAAGGGCATCCAAATTGTCCGTGCGACCTTATTTGCTCGTTAACACCTAACCCAGAGGTAGCGGGGGCATCCAAATTCAACTTTCCCGCGGACATCCACCGCTCTTGGAACGCCACCGAGCCGAAAAATACTAACTAACTGACTGACGTATATACGCTATATATGACGTATATTACGCTATATATGACGTATATTACGCTATATACGTTGACATATTGACATATTGACATATTGACTAACGTCTTTAAAATATTCACATATTGTCTGCGATTTACTGTCGCCAGAGAAACGCCAATATTGTCAGACGTTTAGTACATTTTCTCGCTATGGTGTCTTAGCATTAATTAAGTCTACTATGCCAAAGATGCTCACTTTTTTGAAGATTTCCCAATAGGGTGGACGAGAAGAAACGGTGTTTCCCTGCTGTTGGGAAGGACTCGAAGAGCTCTTGCTGCTGTGATGACGGTAAAACGGCTGAAATAATATTATAACAGAAAACCATTATCATGATGAACTCTTTTTACAATGCGTGCAGTTGGGACAGTATTTTAAAATCGAATTACCAACAAATTTAGACTGATAATAAATGTGTGATATTTTCTGAGACACTGACTATATATTGCAGAACATAGAACGTGTCGAAGGCAGCAAGGAGAACGAAGATGGCGGTCAGGAAATAGTAAATGGCAGACGTTCTGACATCCGGAGCACCTGGAGAGAGAGAGAGAAACAGAACACAATGACGTCAAGTTTATGCGTCCACTTAAAAAGAAATCTAGTTATTATTAATTATTATTTATAAACGTAACATTATTAATTATTTTTTTACTGAAATCGATTAAATATAATTTTTAGACAGAATTAGAACAAAAATATTTTAGAATAATCTAGCTGTTGTTTTGGCATTAAATACAAGGCTTACTATGATTTCCAAATCAATTGGAACTGTTTAATCAATTTGAACGCGTAGTATTATTAGGTAACAGGCCATTGTAAATTGTTACAAGATAAAAACGCATAGTATTGATAGGTAACAGGCCATTGTAAATTGTTACAAGAGAAAAAGTAACTAGCTTCGATATCACTCACTGACTTTGGACAGAATCATGATGATTGAAGTCAGGGTCCCGCTAATATTCTTCAAAATAAAAAGTAAGTAAGTAAGTAAAATCTCGTGGATTTATACAGCGCTTTGGAAAGTAGTAGCTTATACAGCAGTAGCTGCTTATTCTTAGGCTCTTAGTCTTTCGTAAAGTTGCTACGGGAAAATATTCACATACAAGGCGTACTTTTCATTTACTTCATTCGCTTACTCATTTCCACGTTCATTGTAAAGCACCCTTGACTTTGGCCCTTGCTATGTTACGGCGCTATATAAATTGTCATGAACAATAACAATAACAATAACTTTAGTCATTTAATTAATAATCAGAAGACTTTGGCAATTACATTCAATTTCTGCGATATTTTGAAGCGCGACATTTTGTGCGTGATATTTTTGACGTAAACCAGTATAAACGCTCTTAGTAAGTAGAATTTCTTACGGAGCCGACAATGACTGCATTCGGGTATTTCATCGGAAGACAGGCAGCGGTGCCAAAGATACTGTTCTGGTAGATGCCATTGGCCACTGTGCACCGACAAAAGACATAATTATATATCTCATGAATTAATCTACAAGAAAACCGCTCATTTGAGTCAACCATGGGGACGCGGTGGACTACGTAACCGGAACATAGCCATTAGTCTACAATCGGCGTTTATTCTAGGCCTGTTTTGGGGGATTCCCAAGTCTTAAATCCCCTCATTTGTATATGTTGGCTTGGGGATGGAAATCCCCCCCAAAAAAAAGCGTGGAGAGACAAATTTTGCCCCCCCCAAACATTTCAAACTCCCCCCAATGTCAAGGTGGCTAGAATAAACACTGTCTACAACACTCTGCCGTTGCCTACTCTATACCCGCATTTTACCTTCGCAGCTTAATGCTGCTACCAATTTATCCACGTCTACGTGTAAGTGATAAACGGCTTGGTTGGCCTCCGGCATCACGACTCGATCCCGGGACGGTCACCGATCCAAGTACAGGCCGTGCTCAACGCTGCTTAACTTCGGTGTTCTGACGGGAACCGGTCGAGCAACGCCAAGCAGACCGTTATATATAACTATATATGCATTGTGCAATGTGCATATATACAGTATAATAGTATATATAATTATATATACATATGTATAAATATATAATTATATAATATATATGCATTATGCCATCGATACTTCATTTCCGAAGGTCTTATAAGAAAAAATATCCGGAGACAAAAAATAATGTGTTAACTCTTGTCTGGTTCCTCGAGGTCGGTCACGGATAAAGTTTCTCGAAAAGCTATATATATATATATATATATATATATATATATATATATATATATATATTATACAGTTAATTAATTATATGACACAAGCTAAACATTAAAACATTAAATAATTAAACACTGAATTTTTGTTGCCTTCCATTCTAAGTTCTAACTTACTGTTGAGAATTACTACAGATGCCATTGTCAGCCAGAAGAACGCCGGAGGCCCTGCAACAAACAACAGACCTGTTTCAATATTTCTCCGCTAGCGTCACTCCACGACTTTCTTCCGGGAACACGCTTGTCCATTAGTTCGCAAGGAGTGACAATCGTATAGTCGCTGGTCGCCCGAAGTAAATGTGGTGCAAGCCAGTGGCGTAGCCAGGATTTCGGAATAGGGGAGCACAAACACACTTTCGTGTAGAAAATATATCCCTCCCCGCGGATTTGCACAAATCCCATGACCGATCCCAGTCCCAATAGGGGGCGAGGAGAGGTGGTGGGCGGACAAAACTATTCTATAGTTTGGTACGAGTCAACAGTGTTTTGTAAACCGATGTACACACAAATCTACCAAATCAATTCATATCGAGATTACGAAGTAATAACAAAATAACGCATATGGATTATTATTTGATAAATAAAAGGGGCGTGGGATTAATTTCAATTTAAAAATTAATAAATTGGCTAACATTCGCTCGAGTCGACCATGGCGAGGACAATGGTAAAGACGAACATAACGACAACCACGATGATACTCCACGTGATGCGACGTGACGTGCTGCCTCTGAAAACAACATTGAGTCCAGTAACATACTGTATGTATCAATGTGCAGCCGTGTATCACAGTTATAATAATAATAAATCAGTTAATAATAATAATTATTATTATGCATTTCTATAGCACCAGTTCTAATAATAATTATTATTATGCATTTCTATAGCACCAGTTATAATACCCAAGGGTATCATTCGATGGTACTTTAAATCCATCCGCAAAAGACCAGGTCATTCCATAGATCAGTTAGGAAAGAGTAAGACCGTGTAGAAGCGCATGAATATCGCTGACAATACAAAATGTAATATTACGTTCTACACATGAAACGTAATATTACGTTCTACACAGGAAACGTAATATTACGTTCTACACATGAAACGTAATATTACGTTCTACACATGAAACGCATTGTTACGTTCTACACATGAAACGTAATATTACGTTCTACACATGAAACGTAATATTACGTTCTACACATGAAACGCATTGTTACGTTCTACACATGAAACGTAAATACGTTTACATGAAACGTAATATTACGTTATACACATGAAACGCATTGTTACGTTCTACACATGAAACGTAATATTACGTTCTACACATGAAACGTAATATTACGTTCTACACATGAAACGCATTGTTACGTTCTACACATGAAACGTAATATTACGTTCTACACATGAAACGTAATATTACGTTCTACACATGAAACGTAATATTACGTTCTACACATGAAACGTAATATTACGTTCTACACATGAAACGCAATATTACGTTCTAAACATGAAACGTAATATTACGTTCTACACATGAAACGCATTGTTACGTTCTACACATGAAAAATTCAATGATTTCGTTGTTAACGACGTCTAACGCAAAGAAAGAGAAAAGATAATAAGCAACAGTCAATTTAAAATGTGCTTAAAATGTTCGATTTAAAGGTGTCGTTGTCTTCTAACCCCAGTCCATGACTGAATGCGTTGACTCCGTTCAGAATGACCGTTGGAATCTGGGCGACGAATCCCAGAAATCCGAGGAAATAAATCTGATAAAGGGATTTTTCTCCCTCTTCTACGTTCGTCCCATTTGGCTTTATTTCCGCCAATTTGTAGTTGACGAAGTACTAAAAACGAAGTAAAATTGACTGAAATCAACACAGATACCTTAGAATGGGAGCTATCTTCGTAGCTAGACTTAATCTAAAGATCAAATTATCCGAAAAACTTTAGAGCAAACTTTATGATTCACAATCCGAATATAAAAGATCTTTTAATTCAATCCTCAGTTTTTAAGTTATAATTAATTACAGCATTTTATATTATTGTGTTAGATATTGTCTAGCTAGGTTTGGACTCAAAAACAAGAAGGACAAACGATGAAACCAGGAGCAAACCTACTAGGAAATAAGAGAACAAAGAAAAAGATTTCATAGCCAAGACCAAAGTGTGACATGGGCAGATGTATTTGTCCAGTGGCGTAGCCAGGATTTCCGGAAGGGGGTTTGAAAAAAATTTGTCGATAACCGCCAAGGGGGGGTTTTCACCCCAAAATCGCCAAAAATCGCCTCAAAATCTAAAAATTGCATGGGAATACATCAAACAAATTTTTTTCGCCGCCCAAGGGGTTTTAACCCCCGTGGCTACGTCACTGTACTTGTCCCCTCCTGGATAATGTAAATACCATTATTACCACAGTGAAATTTGAAAACCTTGCTAAATTATTAGCCGTGACCATTGTGTTTAAATGTATTGTTTTGCCTCTTCTTATATGGGCTAAAGACTTCCCTTTGGTAAGACAGAACGCGTGAACCACATGTGAACTGAACTGCCGGTCTATTTTGGTCTGTCTCTAAGACCCAATCCGCCAACCTTCAGCCTGATCTATAGATGCTGCCGTATGCAGGACTGATGCCGTTTTCAGAGCCGGCGCGTGGGGCCTGCAATGCCTGCGGCCGCAGGGGACCCGGGACCCCGCCGGTCTCGGATATTTAAGAGTTTTCATTTTCTTATTCTTACGTAGTATTTTTTTTAGTTTTTTGATCGTCAGGCCATTTGAAGAGGCAAAATATATACGGATGAACTTTTTTTGCTCGTCAAGACATTTCAAAAACGTTGCGGTGTCGTAAAAATTGCAGGGGCCCCGAAAGTCACGCGCTGGCTCTGGCCGTTTTGCGTTACCGCGACTTGCGGCCTAATCGAAATTGCGAGAATACTTAGAAATTTATCAAACTGCCGTTGGAACTTGTTGGAAGTTGGAACTCGGAAGGCTTTCAGTTTGGTATGCCACTGCCTATCAGTTACCGGAAAAGTCAAGATATCAGTTACCGTGGGCAATCGTCAAGCCATACAGCAGTGGTGGCTCCACCGGGGGGAGGCCTAGCCACCGCTATTGAGTGCCTGGCCCCCCAGTGCCCCCCAGTTTGGACCCTATACTTAATGCTACATACATTAAACAAATTGTTGGCCCCATGATTAGAAGTTGCCACCCCAACGGCCCCCCCCACTTGCGAAATCCTAGAGCCGCCACTGCGTACACGAATACTAATTTAACAAGTACCAAGTACCATTTCTCACAAGGAGTACAAGGACACAGTTTTACCGATCTATAGGGGGGATTGTAGAGTTGGTTATGCCCTGGAGCGGTAGGCTGACTGAGCAAGATTCAAGCCCCGTTATCGCCCCTGGTGACTTTCAAACAGACAGTATAATGACTCCTAAACCACTTTAATTCACGCCATAGGATTTTAAAGCGATAAAATAAATCAAAGTCTAACACAAAGAGACACTTGCATGCTAATCTGTTCTTTCAATGGCGTTGGCAATTTCCCGTAATTATACGCACACTCAAGATGTAACGTCTTATTGGTTTATAGTTACGTGCGCATCGTGGCTTGTAATTAATTCATCGGATTGTCAAAATATTCAAATCTGCCAACGCGAGATTCATCAGATAACCTTCGCCGTACAGTTCGTGAAGCTGATAGCATCTACGACTTGGCTTCAGCGTTTTATTATCCAGACTCCAGGTCTTTGGGGGAAAATTGAAGCCTTTGGGGAGAAATTGACTTGGCTGGAGGGGAAGGCACACAGTTCAATGCAAAAATAATCTTGTAAGTGCGGAGTTGTTGTTTTGGGGGGGAAGGTGTTGAGGCTTTGGGGGGAAATCTCCCTCTAACAGGCCTGGATAAAACACTGCTTGGCTGCAAGCTACGGTCTTAACGTCGATTCGTGGGACAAACGAAGTAAATAGACAATAATGGTATTAGCCCCTTAACCGTGTATTTAACTGTAACTCAATGTAAAATGGAGACGGATATATCCGGGACCCCCAGTTAAGGGGTCAGTTGATGCAAAACGATGCAGCTACACAATCCTGGATTCTTACAGCCAAATGTATATATATATATATATACACGTGTGGTGTGTGTATGTGTCTGCATGTGTTGGATGGTGTGTATGTGTGTGTGTTTGGATGGAGATGCGAAATAAGAACTAAACGATCAGATTAAATTATTATCATTTTACAAATTGAGATTCCTTGAACAGTTTTTTTAAAGAGAGAGCCAAACCGGAAAGAGAACTTATTATACCAATAACTTCCTACTGCACCACTGTCATCCAGCAGCGCAAGCAAACTAAAAATAAGTAAGATGATCAGCATGCAACAGAGAGGCCATCATACAACATCAGTGGCGTAGCCAGGATTTCCCGAAGGAGGGTATGATTCCCAACTGCGCAACTTCAGGAAATTTTTAAAAGAAAAAAATTAATATGCAAAAATGTATTTAGTTACCATGTAAAACCATAAAAAGCGAAAAAATCCTGACAAGCAAAAGTTCGTCGACTATTATTTTGATTCATTAGGAATTATAGGTAGCCTATATGAGCGTGTACAACTATATTAATCCTCATTTTAAAAAAAAATGGTCGGACAACAAGGGGTGATTAACCTCAACCCCTGGCTACGCCACTGTACAGCAGAGTGTGTGCTTGTTTGTGTGTTAATTCTCAATTAAGATTTTATTATACGGCGAATACAATGAAGCTCAAGGCAAGAACAAATCCAGGCTCATCAAACTTTGCAAGTCGTCCCACTGCATACTGTGAAGCGAATAGACTTTGTCCTTTCTTTCTGCCAACTGTCAGACAGTTGTCTGGTTTTTTTCTCTTACAGGTGAGGGCCACCAGTACACTGTAAGTGAGGGAGGACAGTTTGAGACGAAGCAGACAGACCAGTTATTGATACCAAAGATCTCTCTTTGATTCGGGTCCAAAAAAAATGCGAGTCAATAGAAATTTACTCTCACGAGAAACTATAGTGATCTGCTGAAAGTCGGTTTTTAATTTCCTTCTCACGAGTTATGTTCAACGACCTTTCGAACAAAGTTCTGCAAGTCTCCTTTCAACAAATCTTCACAAAAAGACTGCAGGGGAGGTCACCGGGCTTAACGCAAGACTAAACAGCGATTAAGTTTCAAGATTTTGTTGAGAAGAGGATATCAAACGAGAAGGGTTCTATATCCAATGGCGTAGCCACGGCCCACGGGGTACGTGAGACCCAACGTTTTTTGCTCGTAAATAATTTTAAGAGCTTTTCAACCAAACCGAAATTAAATGTCGATGTACCCCCTCTCAATTCCAGAGTCATGGCTACGCCCAGGCCTGAGGAAGGAGGGTGCAGTCGGTACATTGTTCGGGACCCATGGAGCTCAAAGGGCCCGGGTTCAGTGATGTTGATGTATTCAAAATAGTCTGGACTCTGAAAAAGTCTGACAAGGGAAAAAATGCCACCTTTGTCATGAGCTCAGGGGCCTCGGAGAACGTTTGCTTAGGGGCCCCGGCCGTTGAGCCGATGAAGTCAAGTAATTAATTCCATGAAAAAGACTGACAAGCAAAAAAGGTCATCAACGTTTTCACACACTTGTCAGGTCAGGGCCTCGTGACAATTTTTGGCCCTGGGGCCCGGAAATTCTCTCGGCGGCCCTGGCTACGCCACTGGTAAATCTACAGCGAGTGGTCTTCAAAAGAAACAAAGCAAGTCATATGTCCTCCTTCCAACTTGCTAAAATAGCGTCAATTTTTTCGAAAAGGCAGTGCATGGGGTTAGGACCACGTGCATTTTAATATTTTTGACGTCCAGTGGAGTGGGGGATGCTAAAGAGAATATTTTGATATCCACTCGGTGGCTGTTCCTGTGTCCTTATACAAGATCCTATTCTCAACCTATTCTGATAGGTTGAACTTCTATTTTAGATATTCAATAACCTACACAGGACGACAAAACTTACTGAACACACTTAGCCCAGTTCATTATTATTATTATTATTATTATTATTAGTAGTAGTAGTTAGTTAGTTATTAGTAGTAGTAGTTATTATTATTATTATTAGTATTGTTGTTTATTATTATTATAAACATAATTCTGTTTTTCACTTGTTATTGTTCACATTATGATATGATACAAATCCCAAGGACAGAAGATGAGGCCACTGCTAAGCAAAACGACTGCGAAACTTCAAAATGATGCGTTCAATGATGATGATGAATGATGATGATGATGATGATTATGATGATGATTATTTTTGATCATTAGTACTGTTGATGATTAGAAAACAGTTTTTGTTCCAAACTGAATTTGCTTTTTGGGGTCAGGGCAATGATATTTTGAAAGTATTATAGAACACATTCTTGGTTCACATTCAAAGCTGAGCAGACATACTTATTATTCTGAAATAAATACAAGCTGTCCATAAGTTTTTAGATCTGAACAGGGGATAGACTTTCTGGGGCACTGCATCCATAGACTTTAAAAAGATTTCTTAAGCCAACGTAAGTGTATCTTTTCAGTAAACGGATGCGTTTAGATGGCATGATGGTGATTCTGACGTTTGATGACCGGATGATCCCATCCCTACAGAGAGTCAACTGTGATGATGTCAAGATGAGCGAGGAAGATATTGAAGATTATATTAATTATTAAGACAATTTATACAGCGCCAATCAGAAAGAAAACCTGATCAAGGTCAAAGTGCAATGCTGAGGCGATGTTGACTCAAGGACTGGAACTTGTTGAAGTGTGTACCAACATTAACGTCGGCGATTGACTTCAAAGCAAAAGTGTTTTATGATCAGAACAGCTACTTTATCGAACATGACCTATTGTGTCGATTTAGGCGATCCACATTTAGACCAGTGACGGTTCATAGAGAGTTCAGGGATTATTGTTGTTATGCTACTTCATAGTGGTCAAGTCTTGTTTTTTCCATGGAATAGGCTGCTGAGTGCCTTGAAGTATGACAACTATGGCTGTCATCATTGATTGGATTCAAAAGGGCCTGTGGAGGGTCTGAGTAACCTTTCTCAGAGTGACCAAGTTGGGGGTCTTGGCAGAGTTTTGATAGATTCTGTCATGCTCAAACATCAAGTTAGTAAAATCATTTTCATTATTTTTAGAATAACGACTATAGACAACTATCACATTCAATTTTTCTTAATGTTCTTAGTCCACAAATAGGCCTATAGATGTTAGTCCAGCGCAGAGAGACCACAATTAGATCATTTTTAACGTGCCACAAAAACTACAAAGCACTCAAGCTCCCATCAATAAATTGAGTCAGCGATAAAAATTCAGTCAGCAGTTACGGCATACAGCATACGGCTAAATTATCATTAATCAGGCCTAAATCTTCAAATAATTTTTAAGCCAGCGACATTTCACGCAGCAATGTTGGCATAAAAACTTAACGGCATATCACTATTCTACTTGAACAAACTGAAAGGGACGATGCCGATAAGTCTGTACAGAAAACGGGTCAATCTAGTATAATCCCACATAACCTGGACTTCACAATAGAGCTGTATAGAGCAGTGACTGTTCTACTGAAAACGTTTCGTGGTTTTGGCCAATAGGTTAACTATGACGTTTAGTGCTATAACGAAGACCGGATTTGTGGATTGCCTTGGAAGAGAGTTAGTAACTAAAGTTCTCGGAGGATACATTTTATTAAGTATAATTGTTTATTAATTTTTGGAAATTCACAAAATTTCTATTTTCAATTTTTACATAAATTCAGGGGCGAAGATGGCAAAGTGGGAACCTTTTTCCATTGGCTAAATAAACAGGTTCAAGCCCCGTTAGGGCCCCTAGTGGATTTCACCCAGACAGTAATCCCTGTCAAGCCACTTTAGGTTTAGAAGACATTGCTGACCCGCCGCCTCATAGATACACTGACCTTTGCTCGGCCGACAAACCACCCTGGCTATAGCTATTATAAGAAAGATTAAGACAATTAAGAATAAGCAGAAAAACTGTTGTCACTGCTTTCCGGGGCGCTGACAGATATTTACGAGATGTTACCAACTTATTAACGTCGGCGATTGAAATATCGCAAACGTGTTTTTATGATTAGTGTCAGCTGTGTCATCGGCTGATGTTTCTGCCGATTTATGAATCCACATTTAGACAGAAGTTAGCGAGGACCTTGCTAGGTTTACTTTCTGCATTTAGAGGGGAACTCATTTTCAAAACTGTTGAATTTGCTTGTGTTATCAGTGGTCTGCTGAGGGCATTAAACAGACTAATAGTATTTGGGAGGGGGTTTTGGAGAGTGGGTCGATTAATCGTAATCGTAATAAAAAATCGCGATTTTTAGAAAAACGAAAATCGAAATCGAGACGATTATTAAATAAATCGAAATAATCGATAATCGTCGAAAAAATAATCCAAATCGCGATTATTTTTCGATTATTCCGTAAGTTATATTATACAATATTTCCGATTCAAAAAAGATCAATTTACGTTGATTATCAGATTTTCAATGAAAATGGATTCAACGCGTAAAATTCAGTCACCATCTTTCTGGATTTGACAGCAGCTAAATTATCATTAATCAGGTTTAAATCTACAAACTCTTTTTCAATTTGTGACATTTCTGTCAGCAATGTTGGAATTACTCATCTCTGACAGACGGTTCTTAGTTCACTTGGGACATGTCTGCTCCTGGACGATGTCCGAGAAAGTCTGAACAGTATTCAGGTCAACCTAGTTATAATCCCACATAACCTGGCCTTCACGACTTACCGGATACCTAGGTAGGAAGTTTAGTTACGCTGACAATATCGTGGTCTTGCCACCCAGGTTTATCCTTTAAGGAGATTGAAGACCAGGGTTATAACGAAAATTGTGATTTTGGATTGCCTTGGAGGAAAATTTGGGATGTGTTTATTCGGAGGATTGTAGGATTTAGTTGGGGGTGTAGGAAAATCTGGGGGTTTATTTAAGTCTTTAGGCTGACAAGCAAAAAAATTATCTAGACTCACAAAAAGTCTAACTAAAAAGTCATCCGAGGATAAAAGACGGGGTGCATTTCTCCGCTTGCCCGGTCAGCTGGCTGAAGGAGGTTCAGGCCAGTTGGAATTTAGGCCCCCTAGTCCCAACATTTAAAATTTTGACAGTAATCCAATTTTGTCAGAATAAGCTTTCCCAAAATCCCAAAGGTTTAGAAGACAACATTGTCTGACCAATTTTGAGGCCTCAGAATACCTTCCTAGCTGTCCCAAAATCCCAAAATTGTTGACTGGCAACAAGGTCATCACCAAATTGTGAGGCCCCTTCTAAGAAAGCTTTCTATCTCTCCCAGAATAAACAAGGAAATACTGTTGCCCTAAATGATGCTTTCCGGGGGGAATGGCCTCCATGGCCTCCCTCTGAATGGGCCTGTTTGAGGGTGTTCAGAGCTAATCAATATGCATTCTGTATGAAATATCATTACCAAACGGTTTGTCGACAATGTGATTAGTGTTCAGTGTAGAAATATCCCGGTTGAGACCAACTGAACATCGGTATGAATTGGCGAATACTGTAAAATTGGGAAAGCCAGTTTCTAAAGGTTTACTGTGAAATATTCAAATCGAAATCGCGATTATATAAAAAACCGTAATCGCTTTGAAATCGTAATCGTTAAAAGAGGTCGAAAATAATCGTAATTAAAAAAAATAATAGATTCGACCCAGCTCTAATGGAAATGTTTAAAATTGCTATAAAAATCCAATTGCGTCACGCATTCTAGTTATTTATGGTCTCACATTCAAGTGGCTATCTTATCTCTGACGTTTTAACGGTTTCATGAAATAACCCTTACACGTTATAGGCCTCTACATATCGAGAGGTCTGTTCCTTTTCGAATCATTCACCGTAAAAAACAAATCACAGCAGGTAATAAATGTTAATATGATACTGCCCCCTTTCAATTTGATCAAGTAGACCTATCACGGTATTACGCTATTACTGTAGATAAGTGGCTTGCAGAGAGTGATGGGCGATGGGGCCAAGTCGAAAAAAGTTTGACGAGCCAACAAAAAGTCGTCGAGTCAATTATGGGGCCCCCATCTGGTTAGGGGCCCGGAACTAGCGTCCCATCGGCCCCTCTGCACGCTACTGCATTATACAGTATTTCTATACCAGTTACGGCATACAGCATATACTAGTACGGTAACAACTAATAAATGTATCGTGGTGGGGATAATTTAATACGGGGTATACAACTTCGTAGCATGCAATTGATATTATATTGGTAGTTGAACCACTTAGCGATAACAAAGATAACGGACGTAGGTTTACCAACACTTAATATTTGATGAGGTTATTGATTTTAAGGTGTTCTTTTAAAAAGCTGCTTTCTATATTAAGCAACGTCAGATAATGTGAAATTTTCATATCTAATTTAATAAATTATTTCAAACCAGGTTCTCTACAGGTTATTGCGTTCGCAGGATCAGGAATAAATTTGAAGCCAGATTTGCTCGTCAGGTGAAAATCATTAAGTTTCAAATGAGATTCAGAATTCTTTATAGCGTCTTGATAGGGAGAAATTAAAACAACTTTAGGCCTAATCAATACTGCAAACTCAATTGAAAAACAGTATTAATGTAACGGACATAATGTGATGATGACAAAATGCCTTGGGGAAAAAATGTCACGGACAAAAATTTAACCCTAACTCTAACCCTAACCTAAACCGTGACATTTTGTCCGCTGACATTTTGTCCGCTGACATTTTGTCGCCATCACATTTTGTCCCCATAACATTTTGTCCTCATCACATTTATTTTGTCCGCGGACATTTTGTCCGGCCACGATAATTAGTTTAGTTTATTAATATTTACTTATTATTTCCCTCCTTAAAAATTAATTATAGTCTATCTTAGGAGAATCGACCAGAGAGTCGTCATAGCGGATTCGCCAATGGTTTCAGCCAACCTTCGTTGCACAGATTTATGTCTAAACCTATTTCAAGAGCATTGCAAATACATTGTAACGAGGGTCAATATTTGAATACCAGCATTTTAAATACTTAGGCGATCGAGGCTCAGCAATAAAAATCGAGGTCTGCCATTGACCTACAGCATGTTAAGCCACTCACATCGTTAGCGGTAATGAACATATTCCAAGGCATAAGAACTCCAATCCCGTGTATAATGAAGATTATATAGACGATGTAAAACCTACAAATTTACAAATAAAAAAGTTTAACGCTATTGCAAATGTACAACATTATTGTTAAACTAATGTAATCATTGTACCGGTTTGGCAAATAATATGGAATTGAGGAAAGATCACGCTCAAAATGAAACTCCAAGTTGGGTCTTCTCGTTTCTCCTTTGCGGATTGGAGGTCGGGACATTGCAAATGGATGGATGTAGGTTGTGGCCGGACAAAATGTCCGCGGACAAAACGTCACGGACAAAATGTTATGGGGACAAAATGTCAGCGGACAAAATGTTTAGAGTTAGGGTTACATTTTGTCCGTGACATTTTGTCCCTGTCATTTTGTTCGTGACATTTTGCCCGCGGACATTTTGTCCTAACAGAATGAAAGCCAGCAATGAAGAAGTAAAGAGCAGAATGTCGGGATTGACAGCGATGATCAACAAAAAAACTTCAGATGTTTGGTCGCATCAGTCGCATGGAAGAGAAGAAACTTCTGAACATTACTATGGAGGGAGAGAACAATAGAGGGAACATGTCCTCAGGGAAGGTCCAGAAGACGATGTCTGGACGACATCAGCGAATGGACGGGATTAAATCTTGGCAGGGACGGTTCAACGTTGGAGGATGACTGGAGATGCATCCCCCACCGACCTTTTTTTGCTTGTCAGTCTTTTTCATGGTTTACTTGGCCCGGACCGCTACATGTCGCCCGGCCCCTGTGTACAAAACACTGCTGATGGCCTTTTTTGTTTTTCAGCCTTTTACGTGATTTATAGCATGGTTTACCGCGCCCGGGTCCCCTACAAGTCACCAACTCTCCAGCAATTCATTGCATCCCCCATCAAGAGTTCTTGGAACCGCCAATGAATCTTGGGGAGGCGATTTATGCGCCACAAGAGAGTGAGGACTGGAAAAGGATCGTTCGGCAAACTGCTGGTCTCGACCGGCTACTGGGGGATGATGATGATGATGATGATGATGATAACGAAGACGGCGATGATGATGACAACTGCTTATCAATAAAGTTGTATATTACAATAGCATCAATGTTCCCTCTAAGCTGCGCGCCTGCGCGGCCGCGCACATGACAAGAAAACGCCGCGCAGCAATTTCCAGCCGCCGCGCAGTGATTTTGAGTTTCAAAAAACACTGATTTTGTTGTGTTTTGTCTTGGGTGACATCTGTGAAACAATTCAGGTGCTCAGGCATGAAAGTGTGCCGCTCAGGCACTATACTTTTCCGCGCACACTCAACAAAATTTAGAGGGAACATTGAATAGCATGATAATAAATATCGTCATCATCTTCATCATCATCATTATCTTCATCATCATCATCATCTTCGTAATCATCATCATCAGCGTAATCATCATCATCATCATCATCATCATCATCATCATTATCTTCATCGTTATCATCATCTTCATCATCATCATCATCATCTTCATCGTAATCATACGATTTCTTCAAGAATTCTAATGAGATATTAGTTATACATGTATATTTCAGTTAACCGATATTTTGTTTGTTTTATTTACTTAGACATTAATTTATTATCAATAATTTTTTGGGAAAGACTGACTTGTTCCAAATGTCTCTGTCATTATACGAATTCTTTTCGTGTGAATTTTATGGGTCATTGATTACCAATATTGACTTTAAGTGTTCGATAGCATTTTAAATTATCTGATAATCTTGAAAAACATTAAAAACTTTAAGGTAGCCTGATTTTGGGGTATCATCATCAGTGTTTCTGTCTCTCGACAGGTCCAGGTATCCAGTTTCCCCACTCCGATCGATTGCTTGCTTCTTCTTTGAGTTCCTGATATCCTTTATTCATCATCCACTCTAACATCATCTTTCTCGGTCTACCTCTCACTCTCTTTCCCTCCATTTTTCCTTCGATTATTGTTCTTAGTAAAGAGTCATGCCGGAGGACATGTCCCATCCAATTTATCTGCCTTTTCCGGATTGTATCTATCAGGCTTCTTTCTTCTTCTATCTCCTTCATGACTTCCTCGTTTGTCTTATGCTCTGTGTATTTTACTTTTAGCATTTTCCTCCAAATCCACATTTCAAAAGCCTCTAATCGTTTTATATCTTCCTTTCTCATTGTCCACGTCTCCGCCCCATACAACGCCACACTCCATATCAATGTTTTTACCAATCTCCATACCAATGTTTTTACTGTATCAGGGTGCGATTTGAGACCTAGAGCAGTGGTGGGGGGAATATGCCGAACCTTGGGGGATGTAGTTGTTGGGGAAGTGTAGCAGTGGGGGGTTGTAGTGGTGGGAAATGTAGCAGTAGGGGGATGCAGTTGGGCAGTGGGGGAAATTCCCCCCTCCTTCCTACAAATCGCGCCCTGGACTGTATCTTCGACCAATTTCATTCGAGGCGACTTGTGTAAAAATAAATGTGTTGACTCTTCATCTGTGTCAATTAATATTTTCAAGCACATAGACATCTTCTAATTAGATTTCGTACAGTTCTCATGATGCAGTAAAGACCAGCTGTTGATATCACTTTCATCTAATGATTTGACTGTTTTTACCTGTCGATGGGTCCTCGAGGTTTTTGCTCCTTTCATGTTTCTCGTCTTTCTCTCCCAAAAGCTTTACTTCGGCTGCAAAGATATTAAGACTCATTTTTTATCTGCTAATTCTTTGTTCTGCTACTACTACTACTACTACTACTTACTACTACTACTAACTACTACTACTACTACTACTACTACTACTACTACTACTAATAATAATAATAATAATAATAATAATAATAATAATAATAATAATAATAATAATAATAATAATAATAATAATAATAATAATAATAAATTAATAATAATAATAATAATAATAACAATAATGATATTAATATAATTAAAGTAGATAGGAGATATTGGCTAGTTTAGGTTTTAATCACACTCGAGTAGGCTTACAATAACGCACAGATGATAAAAGCTGCGTGAATCTCCTGACAAAGATAAGCAAGTTTAAACACAGCACACTGCCTTTACTGATAAATCATCTTACATTCGAATAAATGCTATTCTTACGTCGTCTGCCATTTTCAGATGTGAATTACCTATTATATATACCCTGATTCATAGGCCACCAGTGTTTATTCTAGGCTTTTTTCCAACAATTTCTGTCCTATTTTTCTCACGACTGTTTCTGACAACTCCAGTCCACTCCACTCCTCCACATCGTCCAACCACAACAGTGAAAATCTTCAATAGTATCGCAGTGGATGCAATTATTGGCAGTGGCGGCTCTAGGATTTGGCAAGTGGGGGGCGTTGGGGTGGCAACTTCTAATCATGGGGAGCCAACCATTTGTTGTTTAATGTATGTAGCATTAAGTATAGGATCCCAACAGAGGGGGCACTGGAGGGCCCAGGCACTCAATAGGGGGCACGGGCCCCTGGCCCCCCGGTGGAGCCGCCACTGATTATTGGACGTTGATTACCGTAGAGGCTCATATCGCTGAGTCTGAGCCATTTTGAAGTGATACACGAGCCGCTACTGACTCATCTGTAACTCCTTGACACTGCAATTTATCGCTGACTGTCACAGTATTGCGAGAACATCCGTTCCCGTGTCATAGTCTACTTTGATCTTGACCGTAGACAATGGTGTCTAAACACACCCAATTAGTCTCCTGCATCTGGCGTTCCACTGTGTCTTCCCGTCACAAGGCGAGACATTTGGATGGCATTAATTAAGCAAACTCATGTGCGCTGCTGTATTGAAGTACGAAACTGTTGAGGTAGACGACTGTTGGTCGAGACCTTGCTTATGATCACTATTATTATTATTATTTATTTATTTTTAATATATTTTTATATTATTATTATTATTGCTATATTTATTATTGTTTTAAAATAATAATAATGATAATAATATTATTATTAAAACTTCTAAACGTTTTTTACATATTGTATGCATACACAATGTTAGTAGCAGCAGCAGCAGTAGTAGTAGTAGTAGTAGTAGTAGTAGTAGTAGTAGTAGTAGTAGTAGTAGTAGTAGTAGTAGTAGTAGTAGTAGTAGTAGTAGTAGTAGTAGTAGTAGTAGTAGTAGTAGTAGTAGTAGTAGTAGTAGTAGTAGTAGTAGTAGTAGTAGCAGCAGTATTCGTAGTATTAGTGAGAGAAATAGTAGTATACTGGCAATTATTTTGCGCCATAGTCTATAGTACCTAATGTCCGATGAAGGTCACATAACTCACATTACAAAGTCATTATCTTCAAGGTTGCAATTATGCCCCAAGTCCTCTTGAAAGTCCTTTATTTAGCTCAAGGGAAGATAAGTTTAGTAGTGCCTCTAAAAACTTCCGACTAAATTTACTGCGCATTTAAAGAGTCGATTACAGTGTAATTGTTGTTGTAAACAACAAGCGGATAAATAAAATTCATAAAATCATCGTACTCAACAAAGCACTTTAATACATCAAAATGTACGTAATTCGAGAATTTGTTTTTATGATCTTCAACGGCCATCTGAGTAGTACAACGATTTTAAGGGTTTGATTAGACGCATAACATGTGTCACTTCAAGTTCGAATTACTGCTTATTACTATTACTTTACCACCACTTCAAATTGGCGTACCGTATTATGAAACCTTAAAATTAATAAGTATGTCTACGCAGTGAAGCATTATACTTATTATTATTATTATTATTATTATTATTATTATTATTATTATTATTATTATTATTATTATTATTATTATTATTATTATTATTATTATTATTAGCTTTCTATATACTTGGTCTAAATATGGTTTACACAGTAGGTGATCAACTAATCGCTGCTAGATAGCCTAATGGTTTTGATATGCTGCTTCGAGCATCAGCCATTTAAAAAATCAACGCTTATACCAGAGGTGGCCAAATCGAGGCTCGAGAGAAGCAAGCGGCTCTTCTAGCTGAATCAGCGACTCTCGAAAATTAAAACAAATTGAGAAGATTAACAAATCACCAGGAGCATGCAATGTCATCTAATCTCTTTGCTCTTAACCTACATGTATCTAGGACAGAATTTCTGTTACTTGGACAACCACAAGAACTAATAAATTCACAACCTAAGCTAGTTTTGACTCCTGACTCAACAATAATCCCTTTTCCAACTGTAAAAATCTCGGATTCAAATTTGATTCTTTTCTAAACTTCGAATCACAAATCTCCCAACTTTCAAAAACCTGCTAAACTCGATATTCCTTAACTTCGTCGCCTTCGTCCTTGCCTAGATACTAAAAATGCCTCCACAATCGCCACCTCAATAGTCCACTCCAAATTAGATCACTGTAACTCCCATTATTATAACCTCAAAATCTCCATCGATAAATTGCAATCAATACAAAATGCACTTGTTCGAGCTGTTACTAAGTCACCCGAGTTTTCCCATATTTCACCCGTACTAAAATCATTACATTGGCTTAAAATAACTGAACGTGCCCAATATAAAATAATAGCGCTCACATATAGCTCATCATCAATCATCAAATTCTGTCTACCCGTAGAACACTATTAGCATCTCAACCTTATTGACCGGCACGATCATCATCTCATCTCCATCTTTCACGCCGCCCGCTGAATTAGTCACCCAGAAAATCTGCAACCGTCGCACCGAGCCTTTTCATCAGTGGCGGCTCCACCGGGGAGGCAGGGGAGCCCGTGCCCCCCTATTGAGTGCCTGGCCCCCCAGTGGCCCCCCTGTTGGGACCATAAACTTAATGCTACATACATTAAACAACAAATGGTTGCCCCCCCCATGATTAGAAGTTGCCACCCCAAGCCCCCCACTTGCCAAACCTAGAGCCGCCACTGCTTTTCAAAAGCCGCAACTGAACTTTTAACTTGATCCACTTACCACCCACGGTGGCACGGCCTTAGACACTGGCAAACAATGGATTCAGAATACTAATAATTTCCCATAATTCCTGCATTATTTCCTCATGTCCAGCCAGATCTTAGCTAAAATCGTTCTTTTTCCGAAATCATTTTCTCCGTAGCTGTAACAACCTGGCCTCGCTGCCATTAACCCCTTAACTGGGCACCCCGGATATATCCGTCCATTTTGCATTGAGTTACAGTTAAATACACGGTTAAGGGGTTAAGATATATCGACCATTGCCTGGCTGATCGTTAACCTTTCACCATGGCTATTTTAAGAAAGGCTAAGCGCCTAAGAATAAGCAGCTACTGTTGTACTTCTTTTCAAAAGCGCTATATAAATCCACGCGATTTTCTTACTTAGGGCCTACTTAGCTACTTATTTACAATGATCATATATGCAGTTAGTTAGTTAGACAGTTGGTGTAGCCAGCGGCGGTGGGTCATTGCGTGACCTCAAAGCAAGTGACCTTGGATACGTCGTCTCCTTGGGTCGGTGGGGACGGGACGCGCAGTAGTGCAGCCCTGGTCCAGGCGTGTGTTCCGTCATGCCTTGCACCGACACAACACACGCCGTTGAGGGGGCTTCTGGGCTCCTCTTCCGCCCAGTGGCGGCTCTAAGATTTGACAAGTGGGGAGGGCGTTGGGGTGGCAACTTCTAATCATGGGGGACCAACCATTTGTTGTTTAATGTATGTAGCATTAAGTATAGGGTCCCAACTGGGGGCGGCACTGGGGGGCCAGACACTCAATAGGGGGCACGGGCCTCCAGCCCTCCCGGTGGAGCCGCCACTGCAAGTTCCGTCGTGTGTAGTAAGCCATACGCAGCCCAGCTCGTGCCAACATCCATCCAGGTACTCAATCACCCAGGTTTCTGAAGGTCCTGTCTGGGTGTTGTTCAGGTCTCGCCGCGAGGCGGCGGCCAACAAGACACTGAATTGCCACACAGCAGTAATAATTTTGCCTGTTTGCCAATTTTATCATAGGTCCCAAGAAATAGCAGCGGAAGTTCAAAGAAATCCGCAGCGAATTTGATCACACTATCCCGATTTTCGTGTCTAATTGGGGCAACGTGGCTCCCAAGCTTTTGAAAATTGTCATTTGCGGCTTGCACATTCTATGGGTTTGGCCACCCCTGGTGCATACCTTAACATGTAATCCTTATTTTCAGGCCTGAGGAGATGGGGGTGCAGCCGATACATTGCACCGGGGCCCATGGAGTTTCCAGGGGCCCAGATCCGGTAACGATAAGGTGTTTTTTTTCTTGTCAGGGTGTTTTTTTGAGAGTTGATAACGTTTTTTTTGCTTGTCAGGTTTTTCAGAGACTTTATAAATTTTTCTTAAGGGCCCGCAAATTTTTTTGTTCCGGGGCCCGGAATTTCTCTCGGCGGCCCTGCTTATTTTTATATTATTAAAAAAAATATCGAGAATTTTAGTAGGCCTACAAAATTTTGCTTGCAGACATTCATGAGCCTGCATTAGTGGGTATTATATTAGTGATGTAAAAAGAGGGGTTTGCGAGGGGCGAAAATTGTGGCATTCCCCAATTTTAAGTTTTCACGTTTTCACTTTGCGCCATAAGCTCAAACTTCTATGCTACTAGCTATAGTTAGTTATTAAGAGAATTTATATAGCGCTAAAGTCATAGCAGGCCAAGATCAAGAGCGCTTTACAGATTGCACTTAAATGAGACATTGAACAAGTGCGTCTTTAGTCTGGTAGCGAACATTTCAAGATTAGTCGCGTTGGTCACAATGTCGGGCAGCGAGTTCCAGAGGAGGGGATTCCCCAGGTGAAAGGGACGGAAGATGGCCGAGTGGGTTTCGCGCTGGAGCGGCAGGTTGACGGAGCGGGTTCAAACCCCGTAGGCGCCCCTAGTGGCTTCCACTCGCTCATAAGTCACTTTAAACAACGCTAAGTTAAGTTTGCTATGTGGCTAGTCTGCTAAAAACTTCCATGACCCAGATTAACACGCTAGTGATTGATATTAATTAATATGCCTATTCTAATACGACGGATCGTGTTTGAACCAACGTCATTTGATTTACAGAAATCGGACACTAAAATCCTAAAAGTAAAGGACATCAGTGGCGTAGCCAAGAGGGGTTTTGGGATTAAACTCCTCTTGAGCGCCGACGAAAAATATGTTTAATGTGTTTCCATGCATTTTAATTTTCAGACGCGGTTTTGAGGGTCAAACCCCCTTGGGGCTGCAGACAAAAAATGTTTAAACGCCATAGGCGTGACGACCTTTTTGCTTGTCAGCACATGAAAGGAAAGATTTTTGAAGGAAAGACATAAGATAGATACATAGGATGACCTTTATTTTGCTTGTCAGAGATTTTTCGAAAGTTGGCTACGGTCAAAAGTCAAAACCAACCCCCCTTCTGGAAATCCTGGCTACGCCACTGAAGGACATACACACCCATTTTTATTTTAACTATAATATTTAAACTGTTAAAGGATCACTGGCCAATAGTTGATGTTTGGTAACTAGACGTTGAGTGTCTGTGATACCAATGTTCCGATGATATTAAACAGTCTTGATATTAAAAAAATTTCAAGAGTCAATTTAATTCGTTATCTGATCTTTTCCTGTCTCCGAGGGAGATTTTATCTAGCATAATAAAAGTGAATTTTCCACCAAGACAGACAGGCATCGATGAATCTTAACAACCATAATTTAAAATCATAAAATAGCCTATATAAAATAGCACATCATGCAAAACCTACGAGTGGTTACGATAATACAACAGCAATTCAAAACTACTACTACTGCTACTACAGCTACTACTACTAGAATAATGACAATAATAATGATTAATACTAACATTACTACTAAAAATTATGATAATTAATAATTAATAATAATATTAATAATATTATTATTATTATTATAAATATTATTATTATTATAGCATTAATAAAAATAATAATAATTATTATTATTATTTTTTAAAAATAAAAACTGGAAAATAATAATGATAGTATTATTATTTATTAATAATAATTCGATTTCGAATTCGAAGACGAAGAAGAATAAGAAGAAGAAGAAGAAGAAGAAGAAGAAGAAGAAGAAGAAGAAGAAGAAGAAGAAGAAGAAGAAGAAGAAGAAGAAGAAGAAGGAGATTGTGGAAGAAGAATTGATATGACAGAATTGAAAGATAAGATTAGTTGGAAGACCTCGAAGTTTCTCAGATGTAAGAAGAAGAAGATTGATAGAAGAAGAAGAAAGAAGAAGAAAGAAGTAGGGATGAAGAAGTTCAGAGGAAGAAGAAGAAGAAGGGACTGATTGTGGTGGCATATTGTATTAAGCATTGATATGACACATCACAGTGGTTATTGAAAGATAAGATTAGTTAGTCATACGACCTCGATCACGTTTCTCAGATTTATCACCTATGAGATTTACTTTGGCTGCAAACTTGATTGATAGTCTTCAGACTTTGGATGTTAGTAGACAGAACATTGACTACATATGAAAGTGATAGTAGGGATGAGGTGGATCTGTTGGTACTCACATACTCCTCCCAATTAGATCGATAATTTTGGCATTCAACTCAGGTGCGTCATTTGGGAGGGGTGTGTGCAGAGGGCCGTGTCCCCAAGGAAATGAAGAAATAATGTATAATGTATTAAATAAATTATTAAATGTGAAATGTGCAAACATTGCCAAAAATAAAATTAAAGAAACTAATAATTAAAAGTCTTTAAAAAATTTGTCAACAAATGTCAAACATTTACAAATTTGCCAAAATTTGGGAGGGGTGTGTGCAGGGGCCGTGTCCCCAAAAATGAAGAAATAATGTATAATGTATTAAATTTTTGCAAACATTGCCAAAATTTGTCAACAAATGTCAAACATTTAAAATTGGCAAAATTAAAAAATTATCTCTTGCAAAAATTATCTCCCCAACCCCACAAGAAAATTGTGAAAGGACGCTACTGATTCCACTGCGTTGTTTTAGCATTTAGAAATGTTTACAAAGAAAGTGTGTGTTATTTGAACGAATTTTTGACTATTTACACTTTACAGAGTGCCCATATGTTGAAGCATACAGTATATCACCATCAATCAATCAATCAATTATTCGTTCATTCATTCTTTCATTCAATCAGACAATCAGGGAATCAAGTAATCACTTTTTAATGGCGTCACTTCATAAGTAAGTAAGTAAAAACGAAATTTTTATAGCGCTGCCCGAAAGCTTGGCGCAGTGCACCAGCCTATTCACGAGCGCTCAATCTGGATAAAATCCACAGTCCGTAGTCCGTAGTCCGTGATGGTCAAGGTTGTAGATTCAGGTAGGCAGTCGTAAACGCATAACGCATAACGTCTAGGGTTTTAGCCTATGGCACGCCAAATCCAGGCCAAATAATAGCCAGGTCAAGTCGGAAGGTTCAGTGGGATTATGGGTAGGGACAACTATTGGGTGGAGTGTTTAATCTAGACTCTGGACTCCAGGGAGGAAACTGACAAGGCCGGGGGGGGGAAGTCAGCCAGGGGGCTGCTGCTAGTTGATGTAGTATGCCAAAATGTCCGGGGGTAATTTGAAATTTTCGGATGGGGGAAAATGGAAATTCCCCCCTCCGGAAACGGCCTAGATTAAACCCTGATTGGGGGTGTATGCCAAGTCAGAACAAATACGTTTCAAGATCGGATATAAAAGATGATAATATAATCCAGTGCTCGCTGTACGAAATAATGAACCCGCAAAAGCAAAAAGCAAAACTAACAAACAACACATTAAATTTTTAATGACCGATGCACGAAGCATCAACTCAAAAGCCGTTATCTAGCAGCGGTTATTTTTATGATCTATGGATCATAATATTTTAGACCGAATATAATGCTTCACTTCATAAACATATTTATTTAATGCTTTACGGTGCCAAACGACATTTCGAATCAGTGGCGGTTCCTCGTGGGGGATGAGTGGGGTGCATCCCCACACCGGACTTCCGGACTTTTTGTTCGCTTGTGAAACCTAATTTTTGGGTAAAAGTTTAGTAAAACTACGGGGAAATAACTGCGGATGACCTTTTTCTGCTTATCAACCTATTTTTAGTAAAAAGTAGTAAAATTAGGGGCGAATTCCCTTTAGTCAGCCTTTTCCGGCAAAGTTTCTTGAGTTTTTGTCCTTCTCTTTTCATCCCCCGCCCCACCAACTTTCTATGAATTCGTTTCATCACCCCACCAAGAAATCCTGGAACCGCCACTGTTTCGAAGTATTGTTTGAAATAGGCCTACTGAATATTATAACTAGACTTTTCAGACTATTGTTCTGTTGTTTGTTAGTTTTGTAGATAGATCTATGAGTATAGGCCTAAACCTGTCTGGCGGCAAATGTCTGTCTGATTACAATTAGGCCTATGCGAAAACATGCACATGGTCCGGAAATAGCAAAGCAGTAGATAACGAAATATATAGCCATATTTACCTTTGACTTCATTTCCCCTATTATCGTCGACCAAATCGTTTGGAATCTCAGAGCTATTTTTCTCATCCATGAGACACTCACTGATGGCTTGCTTGAATATCAGGTATTTCGCGTCATGCGGTGTCTTCTCTACCTGACCAGGTATGCATATATACTCCTCTTATGTATTTTAAGGTCGGAGCGCGCTAAAACAATCAAGAGTAAACATAGACATCTCAACGGACATTGATTTACCGTGGAACCTGCATACTTTATGCTCAGACGTTCAGCTGCGATGCATTATGGATATAGCCACTGAGAGCAAAAGCTATCGTTTTCGAAGACACGCCTCATCTTCAAACATTCGCCTGGCGCTGCTACAGACTAACGTTCGTTTAACCAGCGTTCTATAACAGAACTATAGGGCCTACTGCAACACACAAACCTCAACAGGGGCCGATCCGCAGTTGGTACAGGTACATAGGGCATGTTCCACAGAGATGTCCGTGGGTCCATTTTTTAGAACCCAACTCAACCCATCAAATCTCCAACCCAACCCGAGCCGGTAATACGGTTACTTCACCCAACCCAACCCAACCACCCACCGTATACTACATTGCAATTTCTTAATTAAGCCGTTATTTATTTTCTGACCCAACCCGACCCACTATGAATATGGAAATATCGGATCCAACCCAATCCAACCAAACCCAACCAAACCCATGGGTTTAATGAAACTTAACAAACAAAATCAATTATCTCTGATGTGCCCCAAATTCTAAATGATTTTATTGCGAAATCTACAATTATTCGCGACAAAGCGGGATTGCCTTTGCGACATAGGGACCTAATGAAATCTAATCTTAAACTTCTATAGCGCCACTTTCATAATGCACAGGAGCATCAACCGATGTCAACAGGGAACATTTTAGCATATTAAGTCTATTTCACTGTTTGTCTGGCGGGGCCCGTGGCAGGGCCTGGCCAAAAATGCATTTACAGTATGTGATGTCGTCGAATCAATACGCAGCATTTATACGCTTATTATCCCAGAAAACATACTGACATGATGACTTTACTGCATCATTAAAAGTAAAGTCCTTCCCGAGCTCTCAGGGCTAACCTCAAGGCTCATAGGGCGGCGCTGATCTCCGTTACCAAGGCCATCGACTGGTGCAAGTTACACGATACGGGGCTAGTGTTCTCATGCAACGCGCCTGTTTACTCCGCGGATTAATCCGCTACTCATTTGCCATCGCCATCTGGCGAAAGAAGGCTGAGTCGACCTTAGGGCTCCTGCTGCGGGAGTTGAACCCGCGACCTTCTGTTTCATCGTCCAACGTTGTTACCACTCTGCTAACTTACCGTCCCGCCTGCTTCATTACGTGGTGAAAATTCCATTTTGATTCTTGCTGCTTGAATAAATATACATCATACAGGCCTACTGCTTAATACACTTTTAAAAGTTGTTTCATATGCTAATATCTATCTATCTTTATATATATATATATATATATATAATTATATATTATATATAATATATATGAATATATACAGGGTAATATATAATATATAATAATATATAATATATATGAATATATACAGGGTAATCCGAAATCATCCTGTTTCATTGCAAATATCATCACAACCCAGAGGTCAAATGCATTAAAATCTAGATAATATGTTATTATATTATTATGTTTTATTATATTACTAGCTGTTAACCCGTCAAAAATGACGGGGAGAGTGACTATCTCCTTCTCCGATTTATTGCAAAAGTTCATATTATTACAAATAACAATTTTAAAATCTGAAAATGTAAAATGAATGCATAGATTATCATTAAAAAAATTTTCTATGTCCTCACTGGGTGGTCTTGTCCCCCCCACCACAGCGGCTGCACACCATAACGGAACCTGCGACTATGGTTTGGGCCAACGGTTCCAATGGGATTTGGTTTCCTACGGGGGTGAGCCTTTCATTGTTACCTACGGCCCCTTTTGGGCATACGGACGCAAAGGGGCTTTGTCTCCCACGGAGGGCTGGGACTAGGTCTCTCACGAGAGACTGCGATCCAGTAAGGCCTACAGCCTCACATGGGCGCTTCGCCCCCCAGTAGGACCTGCGGCCCCACACGTGGGGCTGCGCTCCTCAGTGGGGCCTACGGCCTCCCTCGGGGGCTTGGGCTTGGTCTCAGACGGGAGACTGCGCCCCAGTAGGGCCTACGGCCCCACGTCGGCTGGGGCTTGGTTTACGACTGAGGCTGCGTTCCCTTCCAGTAGGGTCTACAGGCTACTGCCCAAGACGGGGGACTGCGTCCCCAGTAGGGCCTACGCGCCACACGAGGTACAGGAAATCAGGACGATTCGTTAAACTGCAATGAAGACGCCTCGTCAAACGCGCCGTCGATTATAAAGTTTGGTTGGCTATGGCAACGACGTCCTCCAACATCTGCCGTGTAGCGTGACTGACAAACTTACCTTACCGGACAAAAAGAGTTATTATTTAAGGTTATATTTTATTACATTATATCCTGCCCCGTGTATGGATTTCGCTAGGTGATGCCGCTGCACTTTGGAATTTAAATGAAAGTCTCAAGCGGCTGCGTCCAGGACATAGCACCGCCGAAGCACACAATATTCATGCCTTTTTACCCAGGGGCTGTGAAAATATTTACAGTGAAACAGAGTGGTACACTGGTACACCGGTCTTATTGGCCCTTTGTGTATATGCATGTTTACGTGTGTGTGTGTGTTCACGTGTGTGTATGTGTGTCTGCTTGTGCTGCTATGCAGTTATATTGCTGAATTCTATACCTTAAACTATAGGGGTTTGGAAACACAGATGGAGAAATTCGATCATGGGACATTTATCATGCAGAATGAGCCTTTGTATATTATGATTAACACGAAGTTTCAGCCTCACGCAGCCTCCATATCCGGTGGCAAGCCCTGGTTGAGAAAGGAGGAGCCACACACACACACACACACACACACACACACACACACACACACACACTGACGCCCATCGTCTTTGATATAGACGCTCCTATAAATAAACACTACACGCACACATCTGTAGCTATGCGCCTGTGTGAAAATTATCAAGTTTCACCATCTCAATTTGGAAACGCATTCCTTGTTAAAAAACTTACAGCATAATAATTTTTTGATTTTTGGAACATACTTTTTAGATAGAGTTGAGAGGGGCTCGACATCATAGAGATCTAGTTACGTTGGTTCCTCTAAGGCAGACAAAAATCATTATACAATATTAAAAGTGCTTTTTTCAGTCGCGACGCACGGAAACGGCGTAAATTACAGTTTAAAAACAACGAACGATATACAAGTAGCCTATTATTATTATTATTATTATTATTATTATTATTATTATTATTATTATTATTATTATTATTATTATTATCATTATTACGAACATTTCTATAGCGCAAATAATCGCAAAGCAGCAAATGCGCTCATGTCAGTTGCGAACCGGATCAATCAAACAAGAATTTCTTCAGTTGTTTCCTAAAAGATAACAGCCTACCAAGTAAAAACACTTGCACAGGTGTTCAGGAAATGAAGACAAAATCATGGTCCATAGTACAAGAATACAACATATGTTGCTGAACATCCAATATCTAATGGAGTGTATTCAGGGACGTATAGCTGTGTATGGGATTGGGGAGGGGGCTTGAGGTTCGCATTCTAGGGCCGTACCCGTACCTGCGGGTACGGGTAGGGTAGGATACACATTTTACGGGTACGGGTCGGGTTCGGGTATAGCGCTACTGGTACGGTTAGGGTAGGGAAGTTTTTGCACGGGTACGGGTAGGGTAGGCATTTTGCTGTACCCGCACATCTCTATTATATACGCGGTTTAAGTGCCCATAAAGTTCATTTACCTCCAAGCGGTCCTGGCAATTTTCATGCATGCCCCTATGGGGGTCGTCCATAAAGTACGTCACGATCGAGGGTAGAGATCTAGGAAAGTGCTACAGTTTGTGGCAGGGTTTTTTTAACGTCATACTGTCAGGATAAAGAAAACCTTTAGCATACCTGATAGTATTAGGTGGTATAGAAAAATTGTGTTCAAGATGGCTTATTTGCTCGGCAATAGTTGTTTGCCCGAGATAAATAAAGTCTGTTTGCCCGAGATAAATGAACTTTTAGTTCTCATTTGTATTCGTCGTCGTTGTTGCGGGAAGTTGAACGTCTGTTTTGATACTGAAAATTGAACGAGAAACTCGATATATATATTCAATAGAAAACCTACGTGACGTAACTTATAGACGACGCTGAAGTTTAAGAGGATCCGAGATATGTGCATGGGCGCCCACAGAATTTTTTCCAGGAGGGGCAAAACATAATGGTCATGGCTATGCCACATAGATTTTTTCAAGAGGGGGCAAAACACATCTTAACACAATGGTCACGGTTAATATAGTTTAGCAAGGTTTTCAGATTTCAATGGGAAATATTGACATTTTTATTTTCCAGGAGGGGCAAGTGCCCTCTCTTGCCCCAATGTGCGGGCGCCCATGGATATGTGACGCACTTTAAGGGGATGGGGTGTCCGAGATTTCTGACAGGTTGTGACATGGAAGGGACAGTGGCTGTTCCAGATTTCTTGGTGGGGGGTGGTGGTGAAATGAATTCATAGGAAGTTGGCGGGGCGATGAAGAGAGAGAAAATCAATAAACTTTGCCGAAAAACAGAAAGGCTTTTTTCCGAATTTTACTAGACTTTTACTGAAAAATAGGTTGACAAACAGAAAAGAGGTCACCCGCAGATTTCCCCGTACTTTTACTTTACCTTTACCCAAAAATAGTTTGGCAAGCAAAAATGTCCGGTGGGGGATGCATCCCCACTCATCCCCCCACGTAGAACCGCCACTGGGAAGGGGTCAAAACCTGTCAAAAATAGCGCGACGTATTTTATGGCTGGCCCCTAAATGGCCAGTACGCCCGAGACTGCAGCGGAGCTATCAACGTACGAAAGACTAGATGTTCTATACACAAATACGCCAGGGCGTAGCGACGGGGGTATATCGGTATATATACCCCCCAAATCAGTCTACCTTAAAGTTTTTTATGTGATTTACATGTGGTTATATGTGGGTTATATGGTTTGTGTGGTTTATAGTTAAGATGATTTATACCCACCCAAAATATATATACCCTCCCAAATCAAATTCCTGGCTACGTCCCTGAAATGCGCCGAATAGTCAAATGCTACGGCCTACGAACCTAATCGCAGCACAAGTCATCAGAAGACTATAGGATCCAATCTGGCAACGGCCACTTCGGGCTCCATTCTCGTGTTTGCCCCGTGCGCAATTAAATGCATTGTGCTACGGTCACAGGGTACACAGTGTAATTACATCGTCTCTCTCTATTTCTGCGCGAATTCAAATGCGCTGGGTTTTAACGATATATGAACCGACAAGTCCCAGTCGCGTGACTATGCAATTACCATATCCGCCCCTGAGCACATGAAAATGTGCGATAAGCATTAAGCATGGACGCAACACACGGCCCATGTTCTCATGTCCTGACATGGGTATTTTGTTCGAGAGGTCATGTCATTAATAGTGCTATGGACATGGGTGTTTCTTGCTTTAAAAAATGCTTTAAAAGGGAAAAAGATCATCACTAGTAAATTTTGCTTCTTTGCTTTTTTAACGTCCTAAAAAGTCTGACATGCAAAAAAGTTCATCACTAGTTTCTTGTGCTTCTTAAACGTCCCCAAAAGGTCAGCACTCTAGTTTTTTTGCTCATCTTGTCCTAAAAAGTCTGACAAACCAAAAAGAGTTACCCCGGCCAATGTGTTTTGTGTTGCGAAATTAGGACATGGCCAGTTTTCTGAGCAGGTCTGCGCTGCCGCTGGCGATAAGTAACTTGTTTTGTGTTTCCAAGGGCGTTTCTCTTACTCCGACCGAAGTATAAAGCTATTATTTATAGTGGTTCTAACGCAGGGCAGACCCTACTGAATCACTCAAAACCTTGTTGTTATCGCTCAGCTAGCCGCTAACGCCATATACCTTTTGCACAGACGGATAGTTTATGAATTCTTTGCAGAAAAAGAAAAATGCGGAAAAATTGCGTGGAATGGAACTTCTAAAATTAAGCAGCATCCGAAAACGATTAAGCGAATATAATAATAATAATAATAATAATAATAATAATAATAACATAATTATTACTATAAATAATGCGATTTAAAGTGTTTTAGAAGGCTAAGTAAGCCTGTGTGAAAACCAGTGTAGTAACTCTCCGAAATATGTCCTTCATCAAAAGTTCAAAACGAAGTGCTTGAACCAGTACAAGACTATGCTGCACCTATGACAAGAGCATCGAAAATGGGCACCCCCAAAAAAAAAAAACTGCGCGACGCCACTTGAATACTGTATCGGTATTCGACTGTGTTGCTTGTGGATTCTTAACGCTGTACAAACATTCTAAAAATGTTTATATTAGACATCGTTTATAATCTGATACTCAGAAATTCCAGTAGCCTAAGATGCATTATATTCAAGGAAGATATTTTAATGAGAGGATGTCCTTCATTGAAGTGCGTTTTAAGAGGGTCACGAAACCTGAGCAGACGCTACAGATTGGAAATATTGGGCGTACGATTGTAAGTTCTCTTTATGCATACAAGGCCAGGGGCGGGAAGGTGGCAGAAGTGGTTAGACGCTGGACAGACACGCTGACGGAACGGGTTCGACTCCCGTAGGACTAGGAGTTCCCAAGGTCGACTCAACCTTACTTGCTAGATCGCGGTTATAACATCAAACTGAGGAGCAGCTTCTTTCGCTGCGAAGTAAAGCGCAGGCCGCGACCTATTCTAGGTTAATGGTGTATGCCACCCGCGTCGCTGTATGCCTAAGTGACCGGGTCTGGCGCCAACGCTCGAATGAGAGCATGGGAAACCTTTACTTGTTTGCATATGACTAATACATATTTCTAGACTGTGAAGTTGCTGCAGTCGGCGAAATATTAGTACAGCTGTAGTCTTACCGCTTCTACGAGTTTCCTAAGTTCTTTCCGACTCAACGTTACAGTTCGGCCGCCTTACTCTCGGGCATTAGAGTTCGCCGAAAAAGAATTCGCTCAGACTTACAATCAAATTAATTATCTAGTCTAAGGTCCATCCTAATCGAATCTAACCTCACAACGCCACATATTTACGACCGTTTTCTAGGCCCGCGCCGAAGTATCACTGAGGCCCTCACGCTGCTAAACAGACTCATGAACTGTGAACCAATTTTGGCTCGGCGCTATCTTTTTAGGCGTGTTTAGACGAGTTTTAGACGAGTTGCGGAAACTCCCAGGCCGTCGGCAGCTCGAGTTCAGCTGCCCCGCGTGCTAGTGAAAGCCGTCGACAAGAAACGGCCGGTTTTAGCTTCTATTACCCGTAGAATGCAATTAATAATACAATTAACGCGTTATCATCTTAAGAGATGAAATTATTTCTCTCTCTCTGTGACTATGTCTCTGTCCGTCCGTCTGTCCCGGTGTCTGTCTGTCTGTCTCTCTGTCTACACTGTATGTTTGCTTGTTTCCGTCTGTAAGTGTGACTGTCTTTCTCTCTTTCTTTATCTATCTACCTATCTGTCTATCTATCTGTCTGTCTATCTATCTATCTATCTATCTGTCTATCTATCTATCTATCTATCTATCTATCTATCTATCTATCTATCTATCTATCTATCTATCTATCTATCTATCTATCTATCTATCTATCTATCTATCTATCTATCTATCTATCTATCTATCTATCTATCTATCTATCTATCTATCTATCTATCTATCTATCTATCTATCTATCTATCTATCTATCTATCTATCTATCTATCTATCTATCTATCTATCTATCTATCTATCTATCTATCTATCTATCTATCTATCATCTATCATCTATCTATCTATCATCTATCTATATATCTATCTATCTATCTATCCATCCATCTATCTCTATACGATGGGCTGGCTCCATTATTGTAGCCGCAAGAGGGAACGGGGGTCGGCCCCTTATTCGGGTTGCGATCAGTTGAGTGATTAGAAGAAAATCTAATAATTCTCAGCATCACAACATAATATGAGGAGCTTTCTTGCAAAACCAGGCAAATCCACTTTTCGTGATTTTGAGAAAAAGAGGATTTTTAAAACAAGAATAACTAAAGGCAGTTTCAAAAAAGGAATCGTCAGGGGCGTAGCGACAGGGTGGTATATTGGTATATATACCCCCAAAATCAGTCTACCTTAAAGTTTTTATGTGATTTACATGTGGTTATATGTGGTTTATATGGTTTCTGTGGTTTATAGTTAAGACTTATACCCACCCAAAATATTTATACCCTCCCAAATAAAATTCCTGGCTACGCCTCTGGGAATCATACGACTTGCTAATCCTCTGGCCCACATTAATTTTGCCTGAGGGAATTTTCTAGAAATACATGGTAAAATAGGGCATTTCTACTTATATATTTACGATTTGTCTGATTTTGCACAATATCGAGGATTCGTCTGGCTCTGATCCAATGTATTCACTGCACCAGCGTGAAGCATTTCCAACATTCCTCAACATTAATATTATTTTATTATTGTGAAACAAGAAGTGAAAGAAAAGTACTACACAGAGAAAATTTAGTGTAACATTACAATGAATTTAAAGTGTAAACGTTACCTTAGTCGAGTAACCTACGTGTAACGTTACACCAGGTTACACTGAAGCGTATACCGAGAAAATTTTGTGTAACGTTACGATGAATTTAAGTGTAAATGTTACCTTAGTCGAGTAAGCTGAATTACCACCAAGTCTTGGTGTAACCTTACACAAATCTTTGAAATTGTATACAATTTCAAAGCTAACATAATGACATAGCAAAATTAGTCATGGTAAAGTCCTGGTAAAGTCTGGCTTTGATCCAATTTACTGTACTCAATGCACCAGTGTGATTCCAGTTGCTCATTATATTTCAGTTCCAGTTTCAGTTCCGTTTTGCAAAACTATTTTTCAGTTTCCGTTTCAGTTTCAGTTTTGTATATTTTTCAGTTTCAGTTTCAGTTGCAGGTATTTTTCAGTTCCAGTTTTTAGTCGTTCTAATAAAAACGCAGACATAGGATGAAAGCCCTACATTTAAATGCTGTAGCAACAGTAGCATTACAGCACAGCGTTTATTTGACATTTCATATTCATTTTTATTCAACTGGTTATAAGGGCACACAGCCTGAAAGTCTCTAGACCTACATTACACATGTGAAGTTTAAAGTTATTAGAAACAAAGTTATTTGTGAATGGGTTAATTTCTAACAGAGCATCATACTAGTTACATACATAACTTAAGTAAATAAATTGCTTACATTAATCATTCATTTTCTTATGGCTTCTTTCTCGCGATACTCAGCAAATGCAGCATTGTGACAACTCTCTAGATGACTTTTAACATTTGTTGAATTGCTGCCCGCAATTAACTTTCCACAGGGCGAGTTGTTAGACAGTAACAAGACATTTACTTTTGTCGGCAATCTTATCATACTGAAAATATTCCCAAATCACACTCTCTTTTTGACGGCCACTGGTTACCTTAAAGCTCATTGTTAAAATGTTACTATAATATTTGATTAGTTGGCCTATACAACTGTCATGTCAATGCGCAGGAAACTAGACCGTCACCAGCGACAAACAAAACAATACAAGAAAATTGGAACTTGCATCGAGTCCCGATCTCTGCTAAAGTAGGTCAATCAGCAAAGCAGCGTGTACTCCGTGCAGGCCTTTCAGGCTTGGTAGACGAATACCGTCAATTAAGGGGTCAAATAACTACTGTCACTGCGGGGGACGTGACGTCCTGTTGCCCAGGCCGGCAGCGAGCAGTAAACAACTGGACTATTGAGTACTGACCTACGTGTGGACAATAGATCAATAGCCAGCCTGTCATGCACACAGCTGCACTGATGTTCGCCTACCATATTCAGATTACTGAAACTGAAACGATACTGATATGACTCGATTTTTCAGTTTCAGTTGCTTATTTTCCAGTTTCAGTTTTAGTTGCAGTTTTGCGTATTTTCCAGTTCCAGTTCCAGTTCCCGTTAACGGATTTATTATTTATCAGTTAACGGATATTTCAGTTTCAGTTTCAGTTAACGGGAATCACACTGCAATGCACCAGTAAGAAGCATTTTCAACATTCTTCAACATTAATATTCAAGATTAGTACTGGTAAAAATTGAAACAATTGACATGGAAAGCCTATTTACTTTCTACTTCATCATCTGTGCAGTGACGTTCATCATGAGGACATCTAGAACGGTTTCATTGTTGGTGAGCGTCTTGTAGAAGGCAAGTTGGGCAACAGCAGAGACGTCATTTCACTGTTTTTCAGGGGTCAAGACACTTTCGATCTGACAAGTTTGCGAAAAAGTTGGCGACCTTTTTTTAGCTTGTCGGTCATTTTGTGCGCATCAAACCCTCCTTTTATTTATTTATATTTAGGAGTGGATGACCTTTTTGGCTTTTCAGTCTTTTTACATATTATTTTTACATATTATCTAAGTAAGCAAATAAAATCTCGTGTATTTATATAGCGCCCTGGAGAGCAAAACAACAGTAGCTGCTTATTCTTAGGCATTCAGCCTCTCTTAAAATAGCCACAGGAAAGGTATGAGATCAGTCATACAATAGTCAACATCCGAAGGGCAGAGAGACTAGGTTGTTACAGCTATATGGAGGAAATGATTTAAGGAAAAGGAAGGATTTAAGCTTAGACCTGAAGATTTGAGGAGATAATGCAGGAATTATAGGAAATGGGGACTCGGATTTTATCGTTTGAAAGTCTTCAAACGAATTTAGCCAATTTGCATTTCAAAACTAAATAAAACAAACATTGGCGAAAAAAATTTGTCCCTAAAAATCAGGGGCAACGGTCCCCCCCTCCCCCAAATGACGTCCCTGGGCAACAGATTCCAAGTCTTCACCATATGTCACTTTCAAAAGGTTCATAATGTCACGGTGTTTGGCCGATGAGTCGATGACACAGGTTTCACCCTCTGTCAATGGCTTTAGTGTAATTTTAGCATGAACTTGCTCTTGATTTCAGAAAGTTCCGGTCCTTGTTGACATCAGAGTTGTATGCCACCTCTCCACGGACTCCAATTTTCACCCCCTGCCTTTGGAGTCTCGTATTAGAACAAGCCTCTTGAGGTTTTGCTATCCATTCATGCGTTCGAAAGTATCAGCCACAGCTGTTCTAAAATCATAAACACTCCAGTCTTGACTTGAAAGTTCAGTCTTGAAGCAAACACTTCTTCGGCATGAATTCTGAACATTTCATGATCCTCTCCTGAACCCACAATGTTTGGCATCGGGGCGTAGCGACGGGGGTATATATATATATATATATATATATATAAATCATATATATATATACCCCCAAAATCAGTCTACTTTAAAGTTTTGATGTGATTAACATGTGGTTATATGTGGTTTATATGGTTTATGTGGTTTATAGTTAAAATTTATACCCACCCAAAATATTTATTTCCTCCAAAATCAAATACCTAGCTACGTCCCTGTTTGGCCTGCTTTTGATGTCACGTGAAATTCTGCCAAATAGCCTGCCAGTATTTCGTACTCGGGGCAGCTTTCATGACATCAAAGTTCATTATGAGTGCAGTATCTCGATCGACTTTACTACTGTTTTTGAAGAGACCAGCTTTAAAGTGACGTACATCCTTCTCTTCAACTTGCGTGCATTGGAACTTAGAGCCAGGAGAATTATGACAGGAGGTAATCGTCCACTTATCATCTTGGGATAAATCAACTGTGTACCTAAGGCAAAGCAATAGAGAAAAAAAACAATACCAAGTCCTAGTTTTGTTACAGAGTTACAGCTCCATGGGTCAAGCTTTTCAGCAGCAATAATAATCACTTCTACAACTCATTGAGAAGAAGTTCATTACTTCTTAAGAAATTCACAACAACATAATTAATCTTAAATTTATTATAATTGCACAAAACAGTGTACTAATTAAATAAATTAAATTAATTATCCGCAGAAAATTTGCGCAATATTTGCCTTTTCTTCGAAATACTCTGGGGAATATTAGGAAGACTTTATTTGCAATGTGATTTATTATTTATTATTATGCAATTAAAAAATAATTAAATTAAATTAAATAAATTAAAATAAAATAATTTAACTTCGCTTTCTAATAACGACGTTACCGTTTGGCATTAGGGTAACACATAGGAACTATACGACGGAAGAAATCCAAGTCCGGTCACTGCTGCATGCAGTTCATTATGATGTCAGGAATTGTGAAGCGTCCCAGGTGAATACTTTGTAGTTGAAAAGGTAAAGGTAGGTACCGTTCTCGAGTCCGAGCGTTGGGTTCCGGCGCTTATCTCCGGTTTTAGGCAATCAGCGACGTAGGTGGTATAGACCATTAATCTGGGGTAGGTTGCCATTAATTTAACCAGACCCACGTTTTACCTCGCAACTTAACGCCGCTCCTCATTTTACCACCGCCCTCTAGCGAGTAAGGCTGAGTTGAACTTAGGGTTCCTGCGGGAATTGAACCCGCGACCTTCTGCTCCATCGTCCAGCGTCGTTACCACTCTGCTAAAATCATCCGCCCAACCTTCTAACTTCCCGCTCGACCAGTAGAAGGGTTAAGCGAAATCTCCTTACTGTTTCAACTGTCACTCCCACCTCGTCCAAACTGCTCCATTTTCCCCCACAATTCTTGCACCTGGAACTCATCTAAGTGTGCGCCAGACTGCGAGAGAGAGAGAGAGAGAGAGAGAGAGAGAGAGAGAGAGACGGCCATCGAGCAGACCTCAGAGCACAGAATCAAAATCGTAAGTGACGAGGCCATAAGTAAGTAAGCAAGTAAGTAGAATCTCGTGAATTTTTACAGCGCTTTCGAAACGGTACCGTATAGCAGTTGCTCGTTCTTCTTACGCGCTTAAGTAAGTAAGATGGTGAAAAGCGTGCGCGTCGCGTGACGAACCACTAAATTTTTTATAGGTTGTCGGCATATTAAATGCCTCTGTGTAAACTGCATCCTATTGTAACCCTTCTGAAGTCGCTCAGGGCAATCACCCCACTCATCCAAAGTGTGATGTTGATTCCGCCCGCTCCACTCGTTCTCCTGCTCTTCTCTTATGTGTCTCATTTCTTGATTTATCCGGATAACACGAAATTAAGTACTGCCTATTCGGTAAAGTTAACAGTTTTCTTGTAGACGGTTCAAGGGAACGTTCAACGAAGTTTGTTTAAGATCAGCAAATAAAAACCGATTCGTGAACTAGGCTACTGAATAAACCAGTGGTTCTTAACTGGGGTACTCGTACTCTTTTGGGGTACTTGAAGTACGTTGTGTGGATACTGAATAATCCTGAAATAAGGTCTATTTAAAGCCATTTATTACAAGTCACCCTGTATAGTATATACAAATCAAATGCTGTATAAATTTGTGTACTAGGCCTAAATTATAAATTTTCTGACAATTTGTAACAGACGTCTGTTGCAGTCTATAATTGTTTTCAGTTTATAATTATTTTCAATATATTGCAAAATTTTGTCCTCAGATAAAGTAGGCTGGTAGGAGTTACTTCGTTCTCTTATACGTGTTTAAGAGGTACTGTACACAATCGTAAAAAGGTTAAGAACCAGTGAGCCATAAACAAATAAACCGAGATGAAATTTTGCCATCTTTGTTTTGTTTCTAATCTTTAAAATAATGATTCCTCGTCAACAATACACCTAGAACCAACACTGGTATTCGCCAGGGAGCGTTTCCTTTCGAGTTCCAACAATTTTGAACTCTCTTCCTCTGTCTGCGATGTGATTTCTGATCTCTCCGGTTCGCCGAAGTCTACATTCCACAAATTCAGGACATTGAGAAGCTGACTGTCCGTCTACATTGACACTATGGACCAGCTGTTCTGCTGGCAACACACAGAGTTCAACCTAGACTTCTGGACTCCGGGGGGGAAACTGAAAAAGTCGGGGAAAAAACTGACAAAGCCGGGGGGAATTCTGCTAGGGGCCGCTGTTAGTCCATGCAGTATTCCAAAATTTCCGGGGGGATTTGAAATTTCCGGGGGGAGGGCAATTTCCCCCCGGAAACGGCCTATATTAAACACTAGCAACACATACCAGAGCGCAATTTTTGTTGGCTTGTCAACACCCAAAAACGTTTTGGAAATGACCTTTTTTTGCTTGTCAACATTTGATCTTCACATCTAGGGCCCCGCAGGCCGCCAGGTGCCCGGGACCCCACACAGGTATAAGACGGGCCTGGAATAAAGCCTGCATTTTGGACCGTTTTTTTGAAAGCTCGTGTAACTCAGGTCAGAAGAAACCATTCAAGGAACCAGCAATAGTCATAAAAATGTTTTTGATGCACGTCCAAACATCTATGGACGCATTTTGAGCCAAAATTATTGCGCCAATAATAAAGTTTTTTTCAGAAATGATGATGACAACGACAGCTATAGCAACAACAGCGACAACAGCAACGCTGATGACGACTACTCTGGCAACGAGTCGATCACGCATTGGCGGTTCTAGGGTGGAGCGGGGGGCTGTAGCCCCCAGATTTCAGCTTGCCCCTAGATAATAATAGAGGACGACGTTTTTTGCTCGTCAGTTATTTTCAGGAGTTGGGACACAATATGGCGGACGGCCTTTTAACTTTTTGCTTGTCAAACTTTTTCAGTTTTATTTAGAAGTTTGGCGAGTTGACGGTCATTGACTAGGGCATATCCCCCAGTTTTTTCCGACTAGAACCGCCACTGTAGTCACGACAGCAACGACGTAGATGGTTTCATAAGAATAAGAAGAAGAAGAAGAAGAAGAAGAACAAAAAGAAAAAACGAACAGAAGTCCAAGTAGGATGTTTGAACGATTTATGCGAACGACGAACGCCGTTGACGTTTAATGTCGACAAGATAAAAGGAGTTTTATAAATTACGGCGCACTATAAGTTCCCATAAAGAATCAGTAGAGGCGATTCCAGCGGTCGTTACGATGGCATAGAGAGAGAAATTCTCTCAGTCATTATACACTGTGCGCCAGGCACTAAGAGACATGGAAAATGAAGGAGACGAACTGCCGTGGACCGTAGAACACGGTGGCTTTAAGGACTCATTACAGGCAGAAACGTCCATTTTGAGTCCTTTGATCAACAGAAATATACATTCCTGGCTTATACATATGTCCAATAAACTTGTAAAAATTGATGCTACTGTGTTGTTATTTTCTTGAATGTGAAGAGTTTTCTTATCTTCTGGTGGTTTTTCCTCGGCGGTTTCTTCTCATCTTGATCGTCAAGTTATCGCTAATTTTCTCCAGTCTTAAAAGCACCAGGGGCGGGAAGTTAGCAGAGTGGTAACAACACTGGACGATGGAGCAGGTCTCGGGTTCGATTTCCGCAGGAGCCCTAAGGTCGACTCAGCCTTACTAGCTAGAGGGCGGTGGTAAATTGAGGAGCAGCGTTAAGCTGCGACGGTAAAACGTGGGTCTGGGGTAAGTAATGACAACCTACCCCAGAATGACTTATGCCAACGACGTTTCTGATTGCCTATAGACCGGAGATAAGCGCCGGAACCCAACGCTCGGACTCGAGTGCGGGACCTACATTTACCTTAATATCACAAACCAAAGCAAACGATCCGGCGGGACAAGTTCTACAAAATGCATTAATTAGTTCAGAGAATGGAACCTCAGCTTCCTCTGTCCTTCCAATCGCTGCATTGTCTTTCGGCTGTCAGCACAAAAAACAACAACATAAGAGTTTGCATTTTAAGTTCAAGATGGAAGTTCCATTCCTTCCCTCCTTTATTTTTCCTTCAAATGAAGAAAACAACAACAATCCTAATAAGGTTAATCAATAATAATAATAATAATAATAAGAATAATAATAATAATAATAATAATAATTGAATTAGAGTCAGTGTTTAATCTAGACTCCTGTGATTCTGGGGAAGAAACTGACAAAGCCGGGGGAAACTGATAAAGCCGGGGGGAATTATGCTAGGGGGCTGTTAGTTGATGTAGTATGCCAAAATTTCCAGAAATTTGAAATTTCCGGGGGGAAGGACAATTTTTCCCCCGGAATCCGGCCAAGATTAAACCCTGCTTAGAGTAAAGGCATGCAGGGCCTGTGATAACGTCAACACAAAATGTGCAGTGATAAAATAAAAATGTGCAGTGGTAAAATGCAATTTTCTGTGTTTTATGCAGTGATAAATTTTCCAGACGACCTTTTTTGATTGTTTTTGCGCGGATGTCCACAAATTTTCCGAGTTTAGTGCTGTGATAAATTTCTCCTAAGACAGTTCCTGAATTCACGGCTTAATCATAATTTGAAAACAGTTGATATTTTTACGGAATCAATTTTACAAGTTAATTGAAATCAAAAAAAAACTGATCGATCTGCGCTTTAAAATGCTATAGCAGTTCTCTGCACAGTAATACGATCCGCTTTGGAAGGGAAGATCTCTTGATATAGAATAGACAGCCAGGGAAAAATATCGTCGAAGTAAAAATTGCCTTTGCTTGTTATAATAACGACAACGCACCCGGGAACTTTTAACGTGGAGTTCAATTTTGCAGCAAACACCGCGTCGTTATAGGGCTATTGCCGCAAGAACGCCTCTTCGATATTAACAAACTAAATTTCCTGTCCGTCGTGCAAAAGGCCTAATTAATCTACTTGCACCAATTTGACACCAATAACATATTCATTCCGTGTGGCTGGTTATGTAGGCTGCGTGCAAATGCAGTCATCATCTGCCTTCTCACCAATCGACAGTATATTCTACTGGTTTTTTTTCAAGGTAGATGATAAAAGCTGCTCATTCGAATGTCGATGATTTGTCATCCGTTATTATTCCTTGTTCGTTTATCATCAAATGCAGGACCGGAGATAATTATGAGAGACAGAGACAAAGTAAGTGAGTAAGCAAGTAGGCAACATCTCGAGAAGTTCTACAGAGCTTTCGAAAGCAGTTGACGTAGTAGCTGACCATTCCAAGGCGCTTAATCGCCTCATGAAATAGCAAGGCCCTATATAGCCGAAATGAAATGGGAAACGAAATGAAATATGAGTGAAATAGCTATAGCCGAAGTTTCAGTGCTTATTATAGCCACCTTGACATTGGGTGGGGGGAGTTTTAAATGTTTGGGGAGAGAAGGTTTGTCTGCCCAAAAACCTTGACGAGCAAAAAAAATAAAAAAAGGTCATTACATCCTTCCTTCTCTTTCAAATACTCTTCTATATGGTCATATCCTTCTCTTTTCCCCTCTCCAAACTAAAAAACCCTCTCTTCACACTTTTTTAGGGGCAAATTTCCATCCCCCAATGCAAAATATAGAAATTTTTGTGGGGAATTTCCAAACTTGGGATCCCCCCCCAAAAAAGGGCCTAGAATAAACACTGCCGAAGCTTAGTGGCCAACCTACCATGGTCAATTCCAGGGATCAGTCGGTGTATGAGTTGGGAAGCTGCGTGACAAACCATAATAAGAGAAAGAGACGTGCTTTAACTCTAGATTTAATAGTGTTAGTTATAGTATTAAAGTAAAGTAAAGTAAAGTAAAATCTCGTGGATTTCTATAGCGCCTTGGAAAGCAGCACAACAGCAGCTGCTTATTCTTAGACGCTCATCCTCTCTTAAAATAACTATGGGGAAGGTATATTATATATCAGCCAGGCAATAGTCAACATCCAAAGGGCAGTGAGGCCTATTAGGCCTTTTGCGAAACAAAAATCGTCAGGAAGCTGTCTTAATTTCAGAGTGTAGCCAGAGTACAGAAGGAAATTTCATTTAAAAATAATAAAAGATTCAAATTGCACTTCGGCTCATGCAGCAATTCGCGAGATAGGCACAAGATGACTATAGTGCCAGCGTTTATCCACGCTGTTATTCATTTTGTGCCGACAAAATTAACCGACTTCCCTTTAACTTGTAAAGCAACTTCCACTTCGCCACGATATCGGTAAGATGAAGCGACCATTGTCTCATCAGCAGGGAACTGTTAAAATGCTTCGTGCAAACGGGTTTTAAAATCATTTTAGGTAAAAAGGTAAAGGTTCGCCCATACTCGATTTCGAGCTTCGGGCCCGGCGCTGATCTCCGGTGTCAGGCAAGCAGCGACGCAGGTGGCTAAAGCCATCAATCTAGAGTAATGTAATGTAATGAGAAATTTATATTGCGCCTAATCAATCAATGTTAGCAAGCGCATTACAATTAATGTCAATTATGTCAATTATTATAAGCACAACAATTAAACAGATTACTTTTGCAGAGTAGTTTGCCATTGCTTTCTCTAGACCCACGTTTTACCTTCGCAGCCACAGCTGCTACTCTGTTACCACCGCCCCCTAGCGAATGAAGGCTGAGTCGACCTTAGGGCTCCTGCGGGAATCGAACCCGCGACCTTCTGCTCAATCGTCCAGTGTTGTTACCACTCTGCCAACTTCCCGCCCCAATCATTTTATGTTCGACCGAAAATAACCAAATAAAGTTATTTTACTGTGAGAGAAAGAAATAATCACTCACGTAGGAGAAAATTTCCTTTGGATAATATATTATCGAACATTGGCGTAGCTACAGCGCGCATGGGGCTACCCCTATTTTAGTCGGGGCCAGTCGTCCGGATTTGCGCAAAACCGCTGAGTTATTGGGGTTGAGGTGGGCGGATAGGCAGCATGATCGAAGAGAATACTTGTATGTGGGAAAAACTCCTTCTTCACGACATTTTTCTGTTCCTTAGACTTTTTGACTCCCGAAAATTCCGATAATAATAATAATGTGATTTTAAGTGGTTTAGGAGGTTAACTAAGCCTGTGTGAAAACCATTTGATGTGTTCAACGATGTGTCTCCCTATTCTGAAACCCTGGCTACGCCACTGTTGTCGAATTGTCGTTTAGTAGTAACCCCCGAATTTGGACGAAATCGAAAGCGTTGGGCGACAGATGCTTACGCACCGAGTCTATAGTTTATGGGGTTTGCTCTTCGGTTTGCATTTCGCAAGGATTGTCTACATACCTCAAAGGAAATAGAACAAGCAACACCATCATTTACACTGTAGAATCCATTTAGGAATAAAGGCCAGGGGCGTAGCGTCACAATGGCTACTATGGCTCGAGCCATGGGCGGCACACGTGAAGGGGCGGCAAATTGGGCGGCGATGACCTCTTTTTGCTTGTCAGGTTGTTGGGGAGTTTTTAGTGAAGGGGCGGCAAAATTTAGAAGGGGTGGCAAATCCGCGACGACTTTTTTTTGCTTGTTCAGCTATAATAAGAGCAGGTTGGGGCGGCATTTTTTCCAGGAGCCATGGGCTGCACGAGACCACGCTACGCCACTGATAAAGGCTACCGCAGATTGGCAAAACAGCAATGCGCATATGAGTTGGGCATGGTTGCAGGCCTATTACAAAATGCTGGTGGTCGGACTACCCCACCCTTGATATTCAATACGCCGACAAATTCAGCATTGAGTGCAAAATTGCAATAAGGACATAAGGTTAAAAGCTAGAAAATATCGTAGAAAATATTTGATTAGAGGAAGAAATATTTTGGTTGAGCGGGTGTAATGGTGCTAGAACAAAATGTCCGGGTACAAAATGTCTTGGGGTCAAAATGTCAGCGGACAAAATGTAACCCTACCTCTAACCCTAGCCCTAAACCGTGACATTTTATCCGCGGACATTTTGTCCGCGGATATTTTGTCCAATAGAGACTGTTTAGATTAAAACAACCTTTTTTGGTTTATAATAGGCCTATAATGTTGATTAATAATTTACTTTGTTAACTTTAATAGTTATTTGACTTGATTTGATTTATGTTGTTGAGAAATAAACGATCTAAAGGCATTTTGTCCGGCCACGGGTGTAATGGATGAACAAATAGAGGACCAAAATGGTCCATTGAGATGATAATCATTAGAAAAACTTTCTAAGTTTTATTTGTGTAACGCAAAACTTCTCAATTTGTCCCACTTTATCCTAAGTAGGACAAAGCAAAACAAAGAGGCGAGAAATTAACGCATCCAACAGGCAATAGAAAGGATCTTGTGGAAGAGAAAAAGAGTTTGAACACAGGAGAGAGAGAGAGGGAGACACTGTCGTCGGGCAACACGAGGGAAATCTAGAGTTAAATCGAACCACGAGATTAATTTACCGGAGGGAAAGAGTCGATCTAATCGCCTGTTTGGTTTCAGCTCAAACGAATTAACGTGTGGGAAGAAGACGGAATGGCGAAAAACCCGAGAATGAAAGGCAAGCTTCGGATGGCGATGAGCATTACGCAAGGAATAAAGCTTTCCTTAGGATTCAGAGCAGCGATAAAAATCTCAAACATTCATTCACCATTTGGACGTCGCGCAGAAATCTCCTTTGATATGCGAGACTGTAAAAGACTTTAAAAAATAAATTCCTCTGTTTAGGATGCTAAGACTTTACCCGTTCAGGGGGGGGGGGGTTCCAAGAACTCTTGGTGGAGACGGATAAGCAATGAATTTCTAGGAAGATCCCGCCAATTGTCAAAGGAATTATATTATGTAAACGGTTTAGAAGAAATCTGTAGATTTGATTGCTGAAATTCAGAATTGACAATGTATAAAAGCCATTTTAGTCTGGTTGTACTGTACAAAGTCGTATAGTGGAAAATCGAGTTTTCTATTGCTGGAAGCGTATATTATTTGTCGATGACATTGTCTATGAATATGCCCCTATCTTTGTGGATATACATCAAGGCTAATCCGTTTAGACGATCATAAATTTTGCCATTGAAGACGCATTTTTGGTGGGCCGGTGGGTAGTGGGGGGAGGTGTTGCATTCCCAGTCATCCCCAAGGTGGAACGCCACTGACTTTACCTATGCCTTTAAATTGCTATTATCTATCATATTAAAATCGTTATCTGTATGTCTGTTACCTTCAAGCGTTCTGATTGGTTGACTATTGCTAGACGGTTTAGACCGTTTAGTCCTTACGTCGCGATGCATTGGTGGGCGAGCGTTGACTATTGGTAGACGGTTTAGACCGTTTAGTCCTTACGTCGCGATGCGTTCGTGGGCGAGCGTTGACTATTGGTAGACGGTTTAGACCGTTTAGTCCTTACGTCGCGATGCGTTGGTGGACGATGTTCGAAGACGACGTTGCTATTGGAAACAATTGTTCGTAGAATCGTAGTTTAACACGGTCGGCTGGGCGTGCGACGACGTTGCTATTGGTAACAATTGTTCGCAGCCTCAGGTAGTTGTGCGTACACAAAAAATACGTGTACAGCGTCACACATGGCCACAGTTGCGTGATTTTAACGTACATAGGCCTAATCATTACGTGGCGCACAGCTTGGCTAGGTGGCGATCATTGAAATGTTGTTCAGCATTAATTCAATGATTGGGTATTAGGTATAGGTATTAGATTAGTATTATCCTGCATTGCGAGCGAAGCGAGCGCGAGCGAAGCGAGCCTCTTTCTAGTCTATCATATTAAAATCGTTATTCTGTATGTCTGTTACCTTCGAGCGTTCTGATTGGTTGCGTTTGAGCGTTCTGATTGTTTGGCTGTGTGAGCGTTCTGATTGGTTGGCTCAACTTGGCTGTGTGAGCGTTCTGATTGATTACCTTCAAGCGTTCTGATTGGTTGGCTGGGTGAGCGTTCTGATTGGTCATTCTGGAATATTCGTTGCCTCGAGCGACGCGAAGCGAAGCTCGCAGCGAGCGAAGCTCGCCTCATGCGAGCGAAGCTCGCGCGAGCGAAGCGAGCCTTCGAGTTCTAGTTAGCTAAGAATATCGTTCTCAGATAGGGAACTGAAATATTATTATTCTTCCCTAATTAATAAATCCTATGGCTGTTGTTTATATTACCAACTTACTACATGAAAATCAGAAACATGCAATAGCAGTTATTTAAAAGGCCGATTGCAAAATCCAAAATTTCATAACAATATTCAAGTTTTTGAGATTGAACTTAAAATAAATAAAGCTGTACAAATTCTACGTAGAGCACACGCTCAGCAGTGAGAGAGTTACTACTTTCGTTTACTAATTTATTCTTATGTTTATGTACAACTAATATTCAGGGGCGTATCGACGGGGGTATATCGGTATATATACCCCCAAAAACCAGACTACCTTAAAATTTTCAATGTGTTTTTAAGAGTTTCAAAGTTTTTTAAGATATATACCCCCAAATCAAATTCCTGGCTACGCCCCGCTAATATTGACTATGATCGAAAAAGTACCTGAATCGATATTTCATCAAGTGACGTAGACATTTAAAAGCATTGATGTAAAAAACGCTGGAAAAATAAAAAACGTAAAAAACGCTGGAAAAATAAAAAACGTAAAAAACGTTTATTACATCTATATGTTTCAAAGTATATTGCATTCCAATCAATGTCCGTGGAATTGCCGAAACCGGTTATAATTATTGACGAGTCACTCGCATTATTTATTTTCACACAAGGAAAATTGTTCTTTCCAGACTGACTGAACATCTGTCAAAAACTCCTTATATACAGTATAATACTAGCAATATGCTTTTACTAAACACCATCCAAAAGAAACCGTCCTCGCATACATTTATGACAAATCCCTCACTGCCATTGGATTTCAACAAGTTACTGGCCTCTGTCTCCTTGATCTTTCTACTGCTTTTGATACAATTGAGCACAGAAGTTTACTGAAACGCCTTTCCCTCTGGTTTGAAATATCTTCTGTAGCTCGCTGTTCGTTTCAATCTTATCTCCAACCTCGATCCTTTCAAGTTTCATGCCTGAGCCAAGCTTCATTACCCTTCGACCTACAGAAGGCTTATTCTATGGAGTACCATAAGGATCTGACCTGTGACCTGCATTTTTCAACCTCTACACTACCCCAATTTCATCCTAAATGAACTCTGTCAAATTTGATTCATCAACTATATGCTGATGACAAAGTTATTCATTTCTTTTACGCCGTCTTCCTTTATCATTGAACTCGAATCAACATTTTCTGTAATCACATCGTGGATGTCAGCTAACCTCCTTGTCATCAATCTCAATCCTTCCAAGACATAATTTCTTTTAACTGGAGTGCCACAACAGCTAAAAATGAAAATTTCGAACTGATTTTAGCCCCAGGAACAATAATAAATAGCCCCCATCCCAAATACAAAAAGTATCTTGGATTAACTTTTTGATTCTTTCCTAAATTTCGAAGCACACATATCCCAACAATCAAGAACCTATTAATGTACAGTGTATGTTCACATTCTAGATCTACGCCGCCTTCGTCCCTACCTTGATAATAGTAATAATGAGAATTAAATAGCTGCATAAATCTAAGAAATATAAAAGATACGCTATAGCAATTAGGTCTACACTGGACATAGCATTAGCAATAATTACAACTGAATTTTAAGTGACTTGGTAGTCTCTCTTTGTGTATTCTCTTTCCACAGTGAGGAGAATCGAAATTGCATAGAGATTTACCGACGCGATGTTTCACGTCTTCAGTCGACCGCCTATTTGCGCTTTGGAAGCAAATGATCAGAACCGCAGCCCAGTGGCGTAGCCAGGATTTCCGGAAGGGGTTGGTTGGTTTCGATCTTGGCCAAACTTTGCAAAATTTTCTTATTTTTCTTTTTTAGGAGCTGACAAGCAAAAAAGGTCGCCACCTTCGTATTCATTCTAGTTTTTTCTATTTTCTATAGCACTTAGACAATTTTTCGATCGGCAGCCAGCCAACGGGGGGTTTTGACCTCCAAACTCGCGTCCAAAAACAAAAAATGTATGGAAAAGCATGTAACATATTTCCGTCGGCAGCCAAGGGGGTTTTAACCCCCAACCTTTTCCTTGGCTACGCCACTGCCTCAGCCAAAGATAGAACCCGAAAAGGAAGACACGAGGGAGAGGAGGAGGAGGAGCGAAAAAGTTATTGTTGGCTATGAATACAGAATGAAACCAGCGTTGTTTTGGATCGGCGGCCGTTGTAAATGAACGTATTAGCCAAATGGGCTCCGGCGACATAAGGTTTTCGATGCTGCGAGAGAGAAAGAGAAAGAGAGAGAGAGAGACAGAGAGAGAGACAGACAGACATACAGACAGACAGACAGAGGAACACACGACAGAAGATCAGAAATGGAAAACAGCCTCGTCGAAAGACCGAACAGTCCCCTCCGCCCCCCGCTCCCCGCCCCACACTAACTAAGAACGTAGATAAACAAGGATTTTGGAAAAGACGGTGTTCAGATGTGGGTTCGAAATGAGGAGTCGGGCGCTTGCAAAATTTCTTGGTCTCGGATGAAACGAAACGCTGGTGGATCTGCAGATTAGTAGAATGGATGTGTGCGCCTCAGACAGAGACTGCCGTACGACTTCTGTAGCGGCCGGTGGAGGTTTGAACCCCGGACCAGTCGCATAACCACCAGGGAAACGCATCAACTTTCAAACACAGTACCTTCTAAGAGAGCCATAATATTGTGTATTTGATGAAAATTGGTGTCATATTATTATTAAAATACATTTATATAAGGAAGTTATTTTAATGAAATTTATTAATTATTAAATAAATAGTTTATTAATTATTTTAATAAATATAAATATAAGGAAGTTATTTTAATTAGATTTCTTAATTACTGAATAAATAATATGTTAATTATTTGAATAAATACAATAACCGCACGCTTGTGTAGACCTATAGCAACGTTAACACTTGCACTGCAAACGATTAATTTGAAAATGTTATACGAAAATGATGTTCCTGGGCAATAACATTTATTTTCACAAAAACTCAATACAAAAATTTCCGGGGGACAGTCCCAGCTGTTCCAGAGCTCCCTCAAAGATGGTTGAATTTTTAAATTTTTGCTCACCTGATTATGCACTGGAGTAGAAAATCTTGGGGCGAGAGTCGACCTACCCTACAACCGCCTTTTTCAACAATCTACCACTGAAGAAACTATTTCGACGAAATTTTGTATGGTATGGTAGTTTTTCAACGGAGTTAGGACAAAATGTCAGCGGACAAAATGTCACGGACAGAATGTAACTCTAACTCTAACCCTAACCCTACAGTAAGCTGTGACATTTTGTGCGTGACATTTTGTCCCCGTTACATTTTGTCCGTGACATTTTGTCCGGCCACGTGTCCAATAGTAAACACCATCCAGTGAAAGAGATGATACTACCTGATAGCCTACAGTACGTGGTTTGATAAAACGCGCTGTGATAATTCAATTATAATTATACGACACGAACTGTTACCACAAACGCCTCTGTTCCGGTTTATTACCACATTCCCGGTTCAAAGAAGATTGTTTCAGTTGGGTGTTAATTTAAAGCCATTTTATCTGCCCCCACCCACCCACCGCCTCCAAGATTTCGTCTTCTAAGGAGCGTACAAGCGCTCATTTCTCCGCAATTTGGAAGACCTCGTGTTCGCTCGAAAGGGTCGCCTACGCGCCACAAAGCCCTGCTTTCTACTTAATGCCCTCGTTCTGCAGGGCCGCCTCCTCCCTTTCCTCCTGAAATGCAACCATAATACGCAGATTATGCTGTTTTGCCAAAATTACGCCATTATCTACCGTTCGCTGCGCCTCGCGTCTATCTCTTTGCTCCGTGTTCCTTATTTAATGGCCTTCGTATATTTAAGTGGGACAGACTTGGATTTAGCACGTCGTCTCTATGTATGTCCGGTGAATGTCTTATAGAGCAACGTTGCTTGGCGGTGTTTTTGCCCGGTCGTGTTGTTTAGAGCGGTCTCGTTCTCTTGGACGACGACGCATGTAAAAAATTTAACCGTTTGCCAAGCGTTAATGCGTCTCAATTACTTAAATAGGGACATTTGAATTCAATCAATCACTCTTTGATTGTTGTAAGCTTTGTCTAAGTTGTAAGTGCCTAGGAACAAGGACCTACTGCTGGGCGCTTTTGAAAGCGCTAAAGAAATTCACGGGATTTTACTTATTTGCTTACTAGTTTTAAAATATGATTCGGACAAAAACAGTGCAAAACAATTTAACTTTCTGCTCAATAGAATCTAAGATAGCTTCTTGCTAATTAATGACAATGATACGTAAACGTTTCGATGATTACTCAAAGTTGATGCTAGTTTATTCAAGGTTGCGCAAAAAACCGGACTAGTCACATTTAGGTTTGCATTTAATATAGTCCGGTTTTTTGCGCCACCCTCTATAATGCAATTTCGCTTTCTGCAAGAATGTATCTTCAATACTCAATTAACTGCTATCCACGGCTACCTTAGGTGTTACTAGCACCTGCTTGATTAGACCGCTGTACTTCGACTATCGCTATTTCAATTTTACGACTAAACGTCTGTTAATAGACGGTTTTCGCAATATCCACTAAAGGCGCTATAGAAATGCTGCGAATTTACTAGACTTACACTTTGACATCGCTTCCTAAACCTGCACCGACGAGAGTTAGTGTGTCTTTATACTCATGCTGGTTATATCCTCGTTCACGCACATACACAAATAAACAATACATACATACATACATACATACACATACACACATACATACCTACACACACACACACATACATACACACATACATACACACATACATACACACATACATACACACATACATACACACATACATACACACATACATACACACATACATACACACATACATACACACATACATACACACATACATTCATGCATACATTCATGCATGCATACATACATACATCTGTTATCTGACAGGCGAATGGAACTCAGATCCAGTCGCCGAATACAGCTAGTTGTCCCCTCTCCATCCAAGACAGCTAAATTTGGGGACCGATCCGTCTCGAGGGGGAATCCTACACAGTACTTTGGAACGCCCTCCCCGAGAAAATAACCAGGGAGACGACACAAGATAGGTTTGCACAGAAACTTAAGACGCACCTATTTAATCTCTCAATAGGGAAGCCTCATATAAGATGTCTTTGTAAAGCGCTCTTGACTATGGCCTTCGCCAGTCACATAGCGCTATATAAATTGTCGTCACCGTAATAATAATAATAATAATAATAATAATAATAATAATAATAATAATAACATACATACACACATACATACACACATACATACATACATACATACATAATCACATTCACTATTTTAATCCTGCATACATACATACATACATACATACATATATACATACATACATACATACATACACGCATACATTATACAGGCCTGTATACTGTAAACTCAATTCCACCCCATTCTCCACCGTTTCTTGCCCCACAATTCTTCCATCCACCCTTTTTTCTTCGTTTCAACATCTGTCCCGTGACTCCTGTCTAATATCACTCGCTCGTGTCACTTAATTTCCGCGCATGACCGGAGACTGTTGCGTGCAAAGCCGTTTTCACGACCTGACGTCGCGCGATCCCTAAGCTGCCCGCCGCGCGTCGCTCGCCGCAGTGCCCTCAATAAGAAGACCTCGAGCGCCGCTGCGTATTATGCAACGGGGTCGTTTCGACCGAAGCGGGACCGCTCGAGGGGCCAGGGGGCGAACCGGAGCCCCCCCTCAAGAGGGACAGCACGCGCCTCTGCCGCCCCCGCCCGCCCGCCCGCCCGCCGGCAACATAAGCGATGCAGTGCGGTTGAAGACGGACCCTGTGGGTCATCGATCTTCGGCGTCAAGTGTCGGAGATATTGAAATAAGACAGTAATATATATATATATATATATATATATATAGGCTCTGGACGGCTGTAAAAGCCACGAATATTGCAGTTACAGATGATGCGGGCAGTGTTGCCACTGGAATTTGAGAGCTAATCTTACCATTGCGACGAAAGCATGGAAACCCCGAAGACTAAAACTCAAAGGAAATCCATTTTAGAGCTATAGAAGAAGGTCTACTCAGCTTGGTATTATTGGAAATAATAATAGTAAAAATTATGCAATCTTATAGTAAATTATAGCACCTGCAGGTCTAATACACTGAATATATCAATCGGTGGTATTTCAAATCCGTGAGCAAAACATGAGGTCGATCATTCCAAAGATCAGCGAGAGACAGAACGAGATCTGAAACTGCTCAATTCTTTGGAAGATCTGACAGCCGAGGAAAGAGAGTTGCATACTTGTGTGGCATCACGAAGATTCGACGCACTGTGTCCAGTGCGTAAGCCACCTGGCGGTCATTCAATGCAATACACGCTTCCATTTACAAATGACGAACGTCGTCGATGCGTTGACGAGAGCTTCGTGGGCCGATGGAAGGAAGACGGAGACATTACATGCCTAATCAAGAAGCTGATCGAGTGACGATAAGCTTGACCTGACTGCTGTCACCCCTGTCGGAACGCACTGTGCACGCACCGGCAAATGAATGTCAATCTTATCCTGCACTAGCAGGATAGTAGAGAAGATAGAGAGAGAGAGAGAGAGAGAGAGAGAGAGAGAGAGATAGAGAGATAGAGAGAGAGAGACTTATATATCTAGAGAGAGATAGAGAGAGAGAGAGAGAGAGAGAGAGAGAGAATATTTATAGGATGATTAGAGTACCATTCTCTCGCAAATCTATGATAAGCAAGATGGAAGGCACAGCTTAGGAGATTATTTTGAAAGATGAACATTCGAATAATAATAATAATAATAATAATAATAATAATAATAATAATAATAATAATAATAATAATAATCTTTATGTATCCTTTTAAAATTTGATGATGATGAATCAAAAAGCTCCATGAATTTCTTGTAATTTCTCTGTCGAATACGCTAATTTCTCAAAATCATCACCTGTGTATAGACCTATTGTGCAATATATGTATATTTATAAAAAAATAATAACACCGTAGAAATTACAGAGTCAAGTATAAAACTTATATATCTATATATAAATTATTAATTTTATTTGCCTTTTACTGTATATTATAACGACGTTTATTTGTTTTGCCATTGGTCAATTAATGCTGCTGTCACGAATTTTGACGAATAATTTGTCTAAATCTACAAGACTTGAAAATACCAGTTCCTGCTAATAAATTCGAAGTTCAGAAAACTTGTAGTTCAACTGTAGTATCGCTAAGTGGCACTTTCAAAAAATATTTCAACCAATATATTATATTATTTATTATATATTTATATCATTTATATTATATATTTATATTATTTATTTTTTATATATTTATTTATTGTGAATATATTAATATATTTATATTTTTATTATATATATTTTTATCAGAACACATCATTGCAAGACACACACAAACACATACAGTGACGTAGCCAAGGGGATTTTGGAGGTTAAACCCCCCTTGGCTGTCGATGAAAAACTTTTTTTGTGTTGTTTCCATATATTTTTATTTTCGGACGCGGTTTTGAGGGTCAACCCTCCCTTTGGCTGTCGACCAAAAATCATTTCCAAGCGCTATAGAATGTAAAGGTGTAATATGGTGACGATCTTTTTTGCTTGTCAAGATTTTTCGAATTTGATTAAGATCAAAACCAAACCCCTACCCTCTTCCGGAAATCCTGGCTACGCCACTGAACACATACAAAGGGGCAACCAGCAACGAAAGCAACTGATGTTTCTGCGACAGGAGGTCAAAGAAATCTCGCCAGCAGTGTTTAATCTAGACTTCTGGACTCCGGGGGGAAACTGACAAAGCCGGGGGAAAACTGAAAAAGCCGGGGAGAGAAGTCAGCTAGGGGCTGCTGTTAGTTGATGTAGTATGCCAAAATTTTCGGGGTGAATTTGAAATTTCCGGAGGGGAAAAATGGCAATTCCCCGGAAACGGTGTAGATTAAACCCTGCTCACCAGTCGGTGAGTTCTTAAGCTGATTCGACTGATTTCCAAGGTCACCGCTGCTGCGTTGGTCCCTGCAGCGTTGACAGCCATCGGGTGATCGATGAATCTAATAGTGTAGCGATTTGATGGATGGCGCTACATGGCTCAGCAGAGGTGGCTTTACTTTTTTTGGTAACCAAGCGGTTCAGTTGTATAGAGGCGTGACTATGACAGCCAATTAGCAGAATTCGTGGCGAATGGCGTCTTCGATCGTTCCGGGTTTTTGATCGATCTGGAACGAATTGGTCCGACTGAACGGTAGATACCGATCGAAAAACCAAGATCCATTTTGCGAAGACGTCGACAAGTTGGAGATAGGCTACGCAAAATTGAGTTTTGCTGCTTGCAACCCGTATGGTTCAAACTGCCCAGTAGTTGGCACAAAGCTATATTTGACGTATACACTGCTATCTAAGAACAGGATTCCGATAAGTTTGTTCTGCTACAGCACCAAGCGTCCGGTAGGGTACAAACCCAAGGTAGTGCAGAAATGATGGGTTATGCATTAAGGTGTAGAGCTCGTTTTACATAGTAGCTGTGATAATTTTGGTCAGCAGCCCCAAGGGGGGTTTTGAGCCTCAAACCCGCGTCCAAAAATTAAAATTGCATGGAAACACATTAGAAATTTTTGCTTATCAAGATTTTTCGAAGTGGATTACGTTCGTCGGCGCCCAAGAGGGGTTTTAACCCCCAAAGCCCCCTTGGCTACGCCACTGGTCGTAGGACTCAGTCTAATGGGTCGTGGAGTATCCCGAAAATAGATTCAAAAGTGCCATTTGCTAACCAATACCACAATGTCACAAGCCTTGAAAGTTGCAAATAGGCTTAGGTTTTACAAAACTACACGGTGATCACGAAAATCGGGACCCCCTAGATTAATGAATATAACTCAACGAAAAGTCAACTAATATTCAACAAAGTTGTAGTACGTGTACTTTAGATAGTTCTGATGATATTCCACTCATAGTTTGTGTTCAAACGGTCCGCCATTTGCTGCACTACACGCACGAAGACGCCTACGCAATTGCTTGAATGACGCATCAATGATGCCTTGATCAATCTCGTCCCACACTTGCATGATGCGTTGTCACAGGTCCTCAATATCACGGACTTTCGTTCGGTGAACGCGTTCCTGCATAACACTCCAATTTTATAATCCACCGGATTCAAATCCGGGCTGTTGGGTGGCCAGAGAATAGGCGGAATGAAGTCCGGCGTTTCGTTACCTAACAGTTCAACTGTCTCTCGAGCTCTGTGTGCCGGTGCGCCGTCCTGTTGGAATGTGTAATAATCTGAGAAAGTTCGGGTGTCCGGCAGCAGTCCCTGCATCAGTAGAACGTCTCTGTAATACTGTCCGTTAACTTTCACCCCCGGCTCGACGAAGTGAATAGCTGTACGACCGAGTGCTGAAACACCAACTGATACAATTAATTAAGGACTTAGTGAAAGTCGGACGAGCACGCAGAAGACAAGCGCCAGTGATGTCCTTCTTTCTTGTACCAGCTGCAGCGTAGAGGCGAAATATTTTTTGAGGATCGAGACTGCCTCTTAGGCCTAATATAATTAAAATTTCAGCATGACTGGTCGAAAGGTTGTTAAGTTATACTCATTAATCTAGGGGGTCCCGATTTTCGTGATCACGGTGTATATGCCTGCAATCTTCCAAACACGGCTTATATTAGAATGATTAGTGTTTTATCCAGTTTTAGTTGACAATAACTATGCAGGGTCGCTGCATGTTACAAAGTCTTTCCATAAAGTTTAGGAAACCCTGGCCTACAGCAGAGATGTCAATGGGTCCATTTTAAAGAACCCAATCCAACCCAACCCATGCCGATAATAGGTTACTTAACCCAACCAACCCACTGTAATACAGTACAGTTTCTCAAACCATGACTTATTTTCTGACCCAATCCAGCCCAACCCAACATTAACATGGATAAAGTCTGATCCAACTCAATCCAATCCAACCCAACTCATGGGTTAACCCAACCCATGGACATCTCTGGCTTACAGTACTCCTGGAAATTAATCTTATTTTGCAATATCGGAAGGAAAGCGTTTTGCGACCATTTTGCTCTGCAACTCCGCTAACAAAGGAATCTCTCTTTGCTTTTTCCCCCTTTTATCTGGTGGTTAAAGCGGTTTTGCTATACTCATAGGATTTCGAAGACGCGTAACAAAGGTGTGTTCCGGGAAAAATTTTTCAATAAATTCTAAGATCTATTTACGTCCTTAGTCTTATTTGGAAAAATACGAATTATTCTGCAAAATATATTTGCTATATTTTCATTCGAATTGAGTCATAGCTTTTGTTTTGCTTTTTTATTCAAAACTCAGACGATTCTTTTCAACTAACGTTCGCCAGATGGCCTGATGCATTTTTTTAAAATATTACAGTACATGCTATGATTAGGGTCGCAGCACGTTACAAAACCGTTGATTTAGGCCGCGGTTCCAAAATGTTTGGGTAACCCTGACTTATAAGATATACGAGGCAATCCAGAACTGTGGATTTCACAACCGGACTATGTTGCGAACTCTGACTCGCCAGGACTTTCCCTAAGTAATCTTAAGACTCACCTATTCACCATCGGGTTTATGTAGTATTGTAAAGCGCTCTTGTCTTTGGCCATTTTTGCCATGATTATTGCGCTATATAAATTGTCTAGATAATAATAATAGGCCTAATAATAATAATAATAATAATAATAATAATAATAATAATAATAACGACATAGAAATTTCTCAAATTAAACAAATTTAACGGAACAAAATTTCAAAGCGTCTAGTCTGCGTAGGCTAACTGCTCTGCAGAAATAATAATAATAAATAAATAAATAAATAAATAAATAAATAAATAAATAAATAAATAAATAAATAAATAAATAAATAAATAAATAATAAATAATAATAATAATAATAATAATAATAATAATAATAATAATAATAATAATAATGTTAAGTAAGTTTGTTATGAGGAGTTTAGCAAAGCAGCCAACAGAATTTGCATTAATAACATCATTGTGTAGCGAATTCCACGGGGCAGGGTTTCCAAGCGTAGGCCTAACTGATCTCTTACTGAGCACTCCCGTTAATCTAAACTTTTCTCAACTTGTATCTAGAATTCTGATTGACAGCGCCCGGCGATTGCTAAGCCTATCGACGCAAACCGAAACATCAACGACCATTGATTTTCTCGCACTTATGTAGCGCAAAGTCGAGTGCATTAGCGACGCTGTCAAGCAGCCGTAAGTCCTCTACATGACATCTCGGCTTCCTGCGTGAATGCTCCAGTTGCTTCATTAAATCCGATTTCGCCCAAAGATCTTTCAATCGGCGTCGACATTCCACTATTGGAATTCTTGGGTTTGCGTGGAATTTGAATCTTTTCCAGGCACATTCTTACCAGGAATCCTTTTTTTCGGATGTTGGCAAGGCAATTTGTATTTAATTTTTACTTCGTGACTTACCGCTCAATAGTTTTGTTTCCTCGCATTGTGTACTACTGCGCATGACTATAACAATAAGCAGTAAGGTACACTCCATATGGGCCATCGTGGATCCGTCGGAGAACCGAAGGGTTAGCGCCTTCAGTTTTACATAGCAACGGCTGAATGTGGGCGGATTGCCAGCCTTTCCCTCGCCGCCTTTCCTTCCACCGAGTTAGCACCCGATGTACTCATTCACAGCTGAGTCGACTGGGGGCGCTTGGGGCAGAAACAACCCAAAGTTTCTGCCGCGGCCGGGAGTTGAACCACGGACCTCAAGATTGGCAGACCAGTGCGCTAACCACTGCTTCACCGCGCACCCTAGAAATAAATAATAAGGCAAACTGAATATAGAACCTAACATAAAATATCACCAGTGTTCAGATTTTAGAAGGGCTGTGAGTTTGAATCCCCCCCAGTCGAAAAGCCCATGTCTTCAGTTGGAAAACGATCTGTACTGGTGGGGAGAATTATACACAGGACCGCCGAGAAGTGGGCAGGGGTGCAAATGCCCAGGGACCCAGCGATCTGTAGGGGGCCCGGTTGGGTTTGGTTAGAGTTAGGGTTAGGAGATTTGGGCTACCGTTAGAGTTACTAAAGCTATACAAGTTGAAAGGCAGAAGGCAAACGGGGTCCATCGAAGGTAATGCTTGCTCTCCTCCAAAGTCGTGAAAAGTCTGAAAAGAAAAAAGACGTCGTCACCAGGGCGTAGCCAGGAATTTGATTGAGGGGGTATAATGCGATGGGGGTATAAATCTTTAGACAACGTTGGAAATCTTAAAAACACATTAAAATCTTCAAAGTAGCCTGATTTGTTTTGGGTGGGGTATATATAGCGATATAACTAACCACTCTGTCGCTACGCCCTGGTCGTCATTAGTTTTAAGACTTGCTAGAGACCCCGCAACTACTGTACCCAGGGGCCCGGATTTTCTCTCCGCTGCCCTGATTACCCTCTCCCTCCATCCCCCCTCCCCGACAAATCGAACTTTCAATGGCGCAAAACGTGAGAGTTTGATGCTCTGGTAGATTCCCCGATAGCACGTTTCGTGGAGAGAGAGAGAGAGAGAGAGAGAGAGAGAGAGAGAGAGAGAGAGAGAGAGAGAGACAACAGCAGCTTAAAGGCTTAATTTAAATGGCGAAGACGAGGTCTCGAGATTTTCCAAGAAATCTGCGAAGAGAGAGAGAGCGAACACACAACAATACAAAGGGCGTGACAAACGCATACATCTAGCCAGTCACATAGCATCACAGTGACATATAGCAAGAGAGGAATTTAACTGCACGATTAGACCCATCCATCGTCGAATTAAAGCAAGAGTGACCCTTAAGAAGGGAGTCTCCAAAATACGGGAAGTGAAACTGTTTCTATCTCAACGTTACTTTTAAAATTGGTGGTAAAACTCAAGGTTGGTCGGTCAAACTGCCTAGCCTCTGGCATAGATCTGCACTTGACGTACACGGCTGGTTAATAGCGAGATTCTAATATTTTTTTGCTTCGAGACCACCGAGATTGGCCTGCATGGCGTTGTGCGACCGGTTCCCGTCAGAACACCGAAGTTAAGCAACGTTAAGCGCGGTTAGTACTTGGATGGGTGACCATCCTGGAATCTTGTCGTGGTGCCGGCGACCAACCAAGCCGCTCATTGCGTAGGCGTCGATAAATTAGCAGCAGCGTTAAGCTGCGAAGGTAAAACGTGGGTCTACCGTCCAGGGAAAACAATGGCAACTCTACTCTAGAATAATGGCGTACGCCACTTGCATCGCGTAACGGAGATCAGCGCCGGAAACCCTACGCTCCTTCGAGTATTGGACTGTCTTTACATCAGAGCACCAAGCGTCGGGTACAAACCCAAGGTAGTGCAGCATTTATATAGGTTTGCAATAAATTGTAGATAACCGTCCTACATACTCCCTTATTTCTAACCAGTGACAAACGTTTTACGAAAATGTATCGATTATACTGCCATTCTAGAGGAAAAATCATTTTCTTGCCCTAACATCGTGACCTCTAGTCTCCTACGGCTTGAGTTCCAGCAGCTCGCCCTAATGTCAGCTCAAACCAGGCCTACACGTCAATAGGAAAACGAATGGCGTCTCACACTCGATAAAAATATTACAATAATTGAGAAGAAACAGAAAATCATGTAAAGTTTAGTCCATCTGTCTTAAATCCACGCGATTACAAGGTTTAAGATCAAAGTTATTGCAATTAATTTCAACAGGTTCATCGGTCTTACAGTTAGTGACGATCCTACTGTCTGGAAAACCTCAATTCAATAATAATAATAATAATAATAATAAATAATAATAATAATAATAATAATAATAATAATAATAATAATAAGAGATGGCAGTTGGTCACTCAAAATGATTCATGCCACCGATTGAACCCTTGACCCGCAACCAATTTGGCAACCAACGACCAAAGGATCATTAACAATCATATATCTATTATAGGTCGATATTTTCAAAGCCGTTTAGCCATCGCAAAACTAATGTTGAGAATCGATTGAACATAAAAGCATCTGAATACCTGTAATGTATGCAAAAGTAACATTATTACTGCAGAGTACAATAGATGCAAAAATTACATTGCAAATATCTCATTTGTCAATGAAAGTATGTCTAAAATGTCGTGTGCTGTATGACTGCATATATATGTGTATATATATATATATAACTAATTAATTCATTAATATACATTACCTTGTTGCATATATATGCAAAAAGTTAATGTAGGCTAATTCAAAATCACTGTCGCGCAATTTATTATTGAATTAAATTTGATATGTCGGATACCAGACATGGACATGGGTTGGGTCCACCGATGGGTTGGATTGGGTTGGGTCAGAAATTTTCATGTTTATGGTGGGTTGGGTTGGGTTGGATTGGGTCAGACAATGTCATGGTGTAAGAGATTGTGATGTACAGTATTATGGTGAGTTGTATTGGATTGGGTTGAGTAAAGAATTCTTGTTGCTTTCGTGGGTTGGGTTAAGACTGAATCATGATGAGTCGGGTTGGGTTGGGTTTGAAAAATGGACCCATGTCTATGTCTGATCGTATATACTAGTTTATCATCGTCCAAGGATAATAATAATAATAATAATAATAATAATAATAATAATAATAATAATAATAATAATAATAATAATAATAATAATAATAATGACATCAACTGACATCAGTAGCATTGAAACCTCCATTCCTCATCATGTATCCTTAACAGTATCTTCAACAGTATCTCTAGCAACATGTCAGATTATGCTTCAGGTGGCCCAAATGCGATTGCAATATCTAAAATAAAACAATCAGATTTAATAGATTTGTGGCCTATTGGCTCTCACGCAGAATAGATCCTACTGAGCCACTCTAAAACCCATTATTATTATTATTATTATTATTATTATTATTATTATTATTATTATTATTATTATTATTATTATTATTATTATTATTATTATTATTATTATTATTATTATTATTATTATTATTATTATTATTATTATTATTATTATTATTATTATTATTATTATTATATATTATATACTATATATTATATATTATTATATTATATATTATATATTATTATTATATATTGTTATTATTATATTATTATATATTATATATTATATATTATTATTATTATATTATTATATATTACATATTATATATTATTATTAATTATTATATTATTATATATTATATATTATTATTATTATTACTATTATTATTATATTATTATATATTATATATTATATTATTATTATTATTATTATTATTATTATTATTATTATTATTATTAATTGTGATAAACATGTCCTTTCCTGAACTGTCATCTTTTCGTAATTGTCGATTTGTTTCGTCGGCTGCAGCCAAGAATTTTCTGGAATGCCTTTCGAAACTCTTCGTTGAAGATCGTGTACAGAATCGGGTTGACGGCCGAGTTGCTGTACCCCAACCAGAAGAAGAAAGCCTCCAGCGAACGGGGCACGTAGCAGTCGAGACACAGCCCCTTGTAGACGTAGACGGTGAAAAACCCTATCCACATTCCACAGAACACCCCGATTATGATCGCCATTCGTACCGTTGCCCTCATCTCGCGTCGATCGTAACGGCCCGTCTTTCGTTGTGACCCGGGTTTCGCCCTTCCTGTCCTTCGCGAGCGCGGCCTCGGGGACCCGTTCTTCTGGGCCCTCCTGACCGACGAGAGCTTATCCTTATCCTCGGCGGCGTCCAGATGGCAGGACCTTGCCCTCCATCGCTGGTCGAAGACGCAGATCGAGGGGGAGAGGAAGTCCATCGTCGACCGCGACTTACCGCTGAGTTCCAGGCGGCGACGCGGAACGCCGAGGAGGCCGTTGTTGCTCCGCGGCGTCTCCACCTGGAAATCCTCGAATCCGTTGTGACTGCCGGTGCAGGGAAGGGTCAATCCGGAAGACGCTGGCGGTAGAGGCTGCGACGGAAGATGGGCCAGCGATATCGGTGACGACGGACTGTAAATGGTTGTCACCGTTAACGATTCGAATCCTTCGACGTCATCGCTGTCTGACGTCAGCGGACTCTTCGATGTGCTGTCGTCACCGTGACGACAACCGTCGTTGCCACCGTCGTCGTCAGGTGGCGTTCGTGACGTCATCTCCAGCCCGGACGGCAGCAGGATCGTCGGTCGTATCGCCGCGGAAACGGTCTTCTTCGCGACGGCGCGAACGGAAGTGCGGTGCGTTTCCGTCGTCTTGCGCATGCGCCTCAGACGCTTCCGGAGCACGACGAAGATGCGCAGGTAGAGAAAGAGCGTGACCAGGAACGGCGCGTAGAACGAAAAACAGGCCGAGTACATGACGTAACCGGGGCTCTGGAAGAGAACGCAGTGGAAGGAAGCGGTCGCGTTGACGTAAACGTAGTTCTGGTTGAGGCTGTTCCACCCTAGCAACGGCGGAACGCACGTCGCCACGGCAACGAACCAGACCGTGGCGACGTAGACGGCGGCCTGCCTCGGCGACCGGCGTTCCCGGTACCACAGCGGGAACACGGTGGCCGTGTAGCGATCGAGGGCGATCACGAGGATGTTCCAGATGGACGCCGTGCAGTACATGACGTCGACGACCAGCCACAGGTTGCACGTGGCGCGCCCGAGGACCCAGCGCCCGAGGCATTCGTCCAGGGTGGACAGAGGAAGCACGGTGATCGCCAGGAGGAAGTCGCTGACGGCCAGGTTACCGATCAGATAGTTGGAGACGGTCCGCAGGGAGCGGTATCTCACCAGCGACAGACCTACAAGGAAGTTGCCGAACGCCGTGGCAACCACCAGGATCAGCAGAACCACGGCAACCGAAAGCATCCCTTGGAAACTGTAGTTAAGCGATTCCAGCGTTGCTAGGGACTCGAGCGACCGGTTGAACTTCTCCTCCGGCGTGACTTCGCTGTCGTTCGTAGCCATGGATACGGTCTTGTATATTGCGTTCAGGCACGTCCAGTTGCCATAGAGACAGCAGACGTTGCTCGATGCGTGGAATTTAATTCAGAATTGCCATGGAAACGACGTAACCGTGACATCGATCTCCTAAATTTCAAAAATCCCACATTGGTTAAATTTATGACAGATTTTCGAGCCAGTGGCGGCTTCAAGATTTGGCAAGTGGGGGTGGGGTGTAAGAGTGGGTAGTAGTGGTGGTAGGAGTAGCAAAATTAGTGGTATTATTATTATTATTAGTAGTAGTAGTAGTACACTGTAGTAGTAGTAGTAGTAGTAGTACACTGCAGAGATGGACATGGGTTGGGTTAACCCATGGGTTGGGTTGGGTTGGGTTGGGTTGGATTGGGTTGGGTCATAAATTTACGCAGTTGTGGTGGGTTGGGTTGGGTTGGGTTGCAAAACGCTGATTTGCACGTGGCACAGTGCACACACCATACATTGGTTATAAAAAAAATGGTTATCGTTTTCCGCATTTTCACGTAACAAATTTCCGCCGAACTGTCGCTGGCAATACTGGCTTATGACGGCTCTTAGTTAAGCGATTGGCGGGGGGTTATATTTAGGGCTGTCTTGAGCCCCTGGTTCTATTGATCCAAACACAGTTGTTCCTATATAATAAAGCATTAAAGGCATAAGTCTATATATCTCCTTTGATGCATAAAACCCCCCTCGCCGTTGTGGCCGTTGCTTTCTCGATATTGTGCAGCGTCATATGCCTATAGGTAAATGTTGATCCGCAGCCACGAGATATTTGCATAAGACCGGTGGAAGTAAATAATTCACAGCATTGGAATCGAGAGTCGAAATTGATGAAAGAAGGTTATTATATCGTAACTTTCTTTGAACCATCCACGGTAAATCCATCTTAATCCCCTTATTGACTCCAATAACATTTATGAGCTACTGCGTGGGAGTGCGTGCGAACTTGCTAAGCAAATGCTATAATGGCTCTAGGGTTCCTTATTCGTTAGTCTTTCAACATTTGAAGCTGAATTTTAGAGAGTATAAGTACAAATTGTAACTCGGACATCTACCTTCCTTTGCACGCCAATGATAATTATAATGGCGGAAAACATAGGCCCTACAGCGACATATGAGAGGTAATTTTTATAAATGATTTGTATGCAGTAATTTACAAATTGTTGCTTAGCAATAAATTTGCTGAGTATGTTTACTTGAAGCTTGGGTGGGTTGGGTTGGGTTGGGTGAATACTTGCAATTGCCGGCATGGGTTGGTTGGGTTGGGTTGAGATTTGATGGGTCGGGTTGGGTTGGTTCTTAAAAATGGACCCATGTCCATCTCTGGTACACTGTAGCAGCAGTAGTAGTAGCAGCAGCAGCAGCAGCAGCAGTAGTAGCAGCAGCAGCAGCAGCAGCAGCAGCAGCAGCAGCAGCAGTGGTGGCAGCAGCAGCAGCAGTGGCAGTGGTGGTGGCAGCAGCAGCAGCAGCAGCAGCAGCAGCAGCAGCAGCAGCAGCAGCAGCAGCAGCAGCAGCAGCAGCAGCAGCAGCAGCAGCAGCAGCAGCAGCAGCAGCAGCAGCAGCAGCAGCAGCAGCAGCAGCAGTGGCAGCAGCAGCAGCAGTAGCAGCAGCAGTAGCAGCAGCAGCAGCAGCAGCAGTAGTAGTAGCAGCAGTAGTAGTAGTAGTAGTAATATTCAGTGCTATTAGAACTGACGTAGCCAGGCGTTCAGAATTGTGGGCACCAAGTTTTCCAGACCTTATAAGAGCATTTTTGGGAACGTTTCGAGCGTCTCTAACTGTGTCGGGGCGGAACTTAATCCGATAAATGTAGGATACATCTTGACATTTTGGAGAATATTTTCAGTTTATATGACAGCATATAACGCTCATATATAGGCGTCGATCCACTTAGAATATTGGGGCCCAAACCTCCAAAGTTAGGTACATGAAAAGTTATTGTTGTAATTTCTTGTTGTCCTGGCCACTCATGACTCGCTTGATATTATATATATATATATATATATATATATATATATATATATATATATATATATATATATATAAATATATATAAGTAAATATATATATATAAGTATATATATATATATACATATATACTTATACATATATAAAGGATATACAGTATCAAGCGCATATATATATATTTATCAAGTATATCATATATATATATATATATATATATATATATATATATATATATATAAAGTATCTATATTTCTATATATTACATGGTAGATTCTGTATTGGATCATGTCAACATCATCATTATCATCATCATCATCTTCTTCTTCTTCTCCTTGTTCCTTTACGATCTGAAGTTGAGGTGACAGAATGAATCTTCTTCAGCTAAGTCTTTCTTTCTATCTTAAACCCATCTTAATATACATTAAGATGTGTTTAAAGATAGAAAGATTTCGCGATTTCTTTGTTTCTTCAAACTCAGTTCATGTCGATTAGGCATTTCAGTCGATCGGCGATGACGTTCATGACGACGGACATGACGCCGACGTCAGTGACGACAGCGATCCGAGAACATTCCACAGCTGTCGTCTATAGATGACTGACAATAGTTAAGTTCATTATCGACGCGGACCCACGCAGTGACACTGACATCTATACTCGTTCGTGACGTCTTGCGTAGTCATCGAGACATCAGCCAATGACGCGGAACATGCCACACGACATGCAATCCTGCGTCGGGCGAAAATGACATCGACACCTAGCGGCAGTTATTATAACTGACAGCTGCGGCTGACGCACCGCGTCATGCATGAGCCGGTGTCAAATAACCGACAATGAAGACGATGATGTCGTGAAAAATAGAACGATCGGAGCAATACGTTCCGCCTTTGGCTCAGAGTGCCAATGGGTTAACACATGGGCAGTGTTTAATCTAGGCTGTTTCCGGGGGGGAATTGCTCTTTTCCCCCGGAAATTTCAAATTCCCCCCCAGAAATTGTGGAATACTACATGGACTAACAGCGGCCCCTAGCAGAATTCCTCCCCGGCTTTGTCAGTTTCCCTTCCAGCTTTTTCAGTTTCCCCCGGAGTCCAGGAGTCTAGATTTAACACTGCCCATGGTTTGAGTTGAGTTGGGTTGGGTTAGACTTTTCCTTATTAATGGTGGGTTGGGTTGGGTCAGAAAATAAGCCATGGTTTAAGAAACTGTAATGTATTTCAGTGGGTTGGTTTGGGTCAAGTAAACCTATTATCGGCATGGGTTGGGTTGGCTGGAAGATTTGACGGGTTGGGTTGGATTGGGTTGTAAAAATGAACCCATGTACATATCTGCTTTGGCTTTCTCGGCATCGGCTGATCAATCAGCAAACCAAGTTCAAAGGTTACAGAGAGATTCTGTTACCATGGATACCAAACAGAGCACACAAAACTGCGCCGTATAAGCGCTATATGGCCTATGCATTTTACCAGCACAGTCAGGGTTAATTGGAAAATAAACAAGTCGAAGTTGCGACTAGCATCTTTTTATGTATAAACGCGACTTTCCAAGCAAGGTCCCCTATGGCAGTTCTTCCCAAAGTGGTGCTCGACGGCATGAGTCGAGTAAATTGAGAAAAATGTAAAAATATTAGAAGTTTAGAAATATTTTCCTCATGTGAGCGATGTTCTGCTAGCATCTGTACTATTTCCACACACAGGAGTCGACTAGCCATGCTTCGATTTCAGAACGTATTTAGCATCGTGTTTTAGAAAGAGGAACGAAAAATATGGCCCCGGTGTAGCATATTATATTAACGCCCATATAATAATAACCCCCTCATTATATATAATAATAAATCCCCGTCAGTACCGTCAGTATATATATATATATATATATATATATATATATAATGAATCCCCCGTCATTATTAATCTTATATTTATATATATATATATATAATGAATGGGGAGTCATTATTATATGGGGTCATTATTATTTACTACACCGGTCCCTGGTGCAATAGGAATTTTTCTACTGGTTCGCTAAACTTAAGACCTTGGAAAGTACTGCCCTAGGGGTCAACAGTGTAATGTTCATCGGTCAAACTGAGAACTATATTTTCAGATATGAATAGCTATTTTAGCGCTTCAGTGACGCCTAGAAATAGCATCACACGGCAGGTCCGCTATTTTTGCAAGTGCGACGCAAATACACAAGTGTTTATTTGCTTACTTGTTTCAGAACCTAGGGGTTAAGATAATATCGATCACACAACGTTCGGCGCCGGATGATTTTAGGAATTTGGCCTTCCATTTTGGGGGCCGATCCCCGGCGTGGGCAGACAATTTGGACAACCATCCGTTCAACCTTCGCTGCCGTTTTTAGGCAATCGACCGATGTGCTGCTGATGAGAAAGAATGACACGAAGCAGTGTCGGTTCCAGGATTTCTTGTTGATGGAGGATGAAATGAATTCATAGGAAGTTGGGGGGGGGGGGTGAAAATAGAAGGAAAAAATCACTAAAATTTGCTGAAAAAGGCTGACAAAATAAATTTTACCCCTAATTTGACTACACTTTTACCGGAAAAATAGGTTGAGAAGCAAAAACAATGTCATCCGCAGATTTTCCCCGTAGTTTTACTAGACTTTACACAAAAATAGATTTCACAAGCGAAAAAAAGTGTCCGGTGGTCCGGTGGAGGGATGCATCCCCACTCGTCCCCCACGTGGAACCGCCACTGACGTGAAAGTCAGAGCCGGGGAACAATAGAAAACTTCGTGTGTTTTACGCGGCCTTAATAAAGAAAGTGCTTCAGAGTAGGCTACATTTGTGCGAAGACGGCGACGGCGGCGGTCGAAGGAGGAGGCGGCAGGCACTTGGAGTTTTACCGCCGGCACCAGGGCCCCGTTTACGCCCCATCGTGCGGCGGACCTACCGGCGGTCCTACCACTCGAAGGCGAAATGACAATCGTCCGGGGGTTGTCCTGGAGTGGATATTGGCGCTCTCGTGTGTCGAAATATTCTGGCCATCTAGCGGCGAGCAACCTAATTTTTCTAATTGAGAGTTACGACCGCCAGGCGTCGCTCAACGAGCAGCTCTCTCTGTGAGGAGGAGGAAGAGGAAGAGAAAGAAAAGAAGGAGGAGGAGGAGGAGGAGGAAGAGGAAGAAAAGAAGGTGAAGAAGGAGGATGCAGAGGAAGAGGAAGAAAAGAAGGTGAAGGAGGAGGAGGAAGATGAAGAAAAGAAGGTGAAGGAGGAGGAGGAGGAAGAGGAAGAGGAAGAAAAGAAGGAGGAGGAGGAGGAGAAAGAGGAAGAGGAAGAAAAAAAGGTGGAAGAGGAGGGGGAGGAGGAAGAGGAAGAAAAGAAGGTGAAGGAGGAGGAGGAGGAAGAGGAAGAAAAGAAGGTGAAGGAGGAGGAGGAGAAAGAGGAAGAAAAGAAGGTGGAGGAGGAGGAGAAAGAGGAAGAGGAAGAAAAGAAGGTGGAGGAGGAGGAGGAGGAATAGGAAGAAAAGAAGGTGAAGGAGGAGAAGGAGGAAGAGGAGGGTGAGTTTTGGTCGAAGAGACGCCTGCTTTCCAAGACGATAGTGTCGCCCCCTATTGACCGTTCTTGTTACAGAAGTGCCCGGGGTCAAAATGCGCGTCGCCCCCGCCGACAGACACCTCAATAACGTTGTCTTTATTGTCGATTTATGCTTTGCGGTTGTCTTCTGGCGCCCGATGCCGAGTTCTAAGTCGATTCTGGCGCCGCCACCGACGACGACGACGACGACGACGACGAAGGAAAGGCGTAATAACGGAATGTAAAGATGACCCCGGGGTCAGACAGACCTCTGTTTTCGCGTCTCTGCCACCGGCGAAAAGATTAACGCAATCTAATTGCTAAAATTGAAGAATGAAGTGCGTGTTCCTTCTTTTGGATATCCATTTGCGGATTCTGATTGTCACTGTTCGTCTGATTGATTGTATCGTCCTCCTGCTCTGTCTCTCTGTCTCTCTCTCTCTCTCTCTCTCTCTTCTCTCTCTATCTCTCTCTATCTCTCTCTATCTGTCTCTCTTTGTCTCTTTGTCTGTCTATGTCTGTTTCTGTCTGTCCGTTTCTCTGTGTCTCTCTGTCTCTGTCTCTCTCTCTGCCTCTGCCTCTGTCTCTGTCTGTCTGTTTGTCTGTTTCTGTCTCTGACGCTGAATCTATTTGTTTGTCTCTCTGTCTCTGTCTCTGTGTCTCTTTAACTCTGTCTCTGTCTGTCTGTCTGTCTGTCTGTCTCTGTCTGTCACTCTCTGTCCCTGTCTCTCTCTGCCTCTGTCTCTGTCTCTGCCTCTGCCTGTCTGTCTGTTTGTCTGTCTCTGTCTCTGCCGCTGTCTTTGTCTGTCTGTCTGTCTCTCTCATCGTGTGCGTTCCTGGTGATCCATTTGGACCGTGTTCAGAAGTGCCACTCCTGTTTTGCCTTCCGCCGTCCTAAACAAAGACTAATGGACCCTCCACGACCACAAAAACTCGCTAGGCGTTGTATCGAGCGACGGTTTATTTTCCTCGCATATCAGCAAAAAGGTTAAAAGGAAGGACACCCGGATTAAATAAAGATAGCTCAAAGTCAACGGTGAAGGTTTTCCCATAATCGTTCTTATCTTTCCAGACAGCATTTAATAGTCGAAGGAAGGGCAGATGCCACACTCGAAAGCGCGACGGAATGGATATTTCCAGCTGGAAGCGAACGAATTAACGATGACAGTCCCATATCTCGAGGTGCAACAGTGACTTACTTGATCACTCGATTTATCTATCCTAATGCCATTCCTTATCAGTCTTCGGGGCTTTTTGTGCCGGAGCGAGGCGGAGCGGCGCTCCGGAAAATCCGGACCGCGTTCCGGAAAATCCGAAGACTTTTTTTAAAATTAAATTATTAAATAGAAAATTTAGAACTATATCTATCTATCTATCTATATATTGTTGTATTGTATTGATTATAATCATTATATATATATACATACATATAGCCGTTCATAAGTCTGACCTGAAAAAGCTATTGACGGCCTTTTCTACTTGTCACGTTGACAAGTGACTCCAGACTGCTGCGTTCCGGAAAATATTTTTTTTACAAAAAACCCTGTCAGTCTTGATGCTTAGAATAGATCAGTTAAAAATGGTGTTTTATTTCTGGCAAAACATTTAATCTCTCACCGTTAAAGATTAGAATACCTCAAGGTTCGATTTGCCAGAGATTTGTGCGTTTGGTCAAATTCTACTGGTCGAAATCGAACCTCAGGGGGGGAAAATACGTCATGTTGAGTTATGGCCGAGGAAAATATTTTTTTTACAAAAAAAACCTGTCAGTCTTGATGCGTAGAATAGATCAGTTAAAAATGGTGTTTTCTTTCTGGCAAAACATTTAATCTCCCCACCACCCACCCACCCACTCTTATGGCCAAATTACCTCACCCCCACCCCACCACCCACCCACTATTAAAGCTTTTGGGTGGGAGTTTGTAGGTTATCACTGCTTTTTATAACTAAATCTCGAAAGTGAATAATTACTCCGTGGTGATATAACCTCATCAGAATGAAACTGATTGGTGTTTTATTTACCTTCGTAAACTCTTAACGCCTCAGCCTCCCCGACCTACACGATCGTCATCTCATCTCACACTTTCACGCCCTTAAATCAGTCATCACTCAAAATCTGCAACCGCGCTTTCTCATACGCTGCACCAGAACTTTGTAACTCAATTCCAGCCTCCCTCCGCAGCCTACGACATGGTCAAACAATAAGCTCCGAATCCTCATTTCCTTTAATTCCTTCACTATCTCCTCAAGCCTTTAGGTCAAAACTTAAAACCTTCCTATTCGAAAAGTCATTTCCTCCATAGCAATAACAACCTGACCCGCCGCCTCATAGATATACTGACCTTTGCCCGGCCGACAAACCACCCTGGCTATAGCTATTTCAAGAAAGATTAAGCGCATAAGAATAAGCAGCTACTGCTGTGCTGCTTTCTGGGGCGCTGTAGAAGTTTACGAGATTTTACTTTACTTTACTTACTTTATTCAGAGGCGAATCCATGAATTTAATTTGGAGGGGACAATTAACCTTCCGTTGTCATTTTTGCCTTTTCCGTTTTTCCACGTGGATTGACGCATTTTGCTAAAATCATTGAATGGTATCAAATATGGCGGTCTCTCGTTTTATTTGCGCCTATAAAAATTTTAGGCTAGTCACCATGATTAGAAATTGCAAGCAAAATTGCTGGGAGGGACCTGTGGGCACTTGTCCCTTGTGACTCCGTGGATCCGCCCCTGTTTGCAGTAACCATCATTTAGGGTTTACTCAGTGCTTTTTTCTAGAAAAAAGGTGCCGGAACGCATCTTCTGTAAATTCTATAATATAAGTTAACAGATCATAAGTTATATAGTTATATATATATATATATATATTTATAGTTATATATATATGTTTTAATTTATCTTATAATGTATATTGTTTTTAATTTATCTTTTAGTGTTCATTGTTTACTGCGCTCTACAAATTGTCTTAATAATAATAATGCTTAATGCGCCCTAATAATAATAATAATAATAATAATAATAATAATAATAATAATAATAATAATAATAGTCAGTCACAGCCTGGAAAAGCTATAAAAATAATTAAAATAAACCACAACCTGGAAAAGCTATAAAAATAATTAAAATAATTAAATTTAATTAATATAATTTTTAAAAAGTTAATAAAATTCGGGAGAAAAAGGTTCCGGAACGCCGTTCCGGTGTGTTCCGGCAGAAAAAAGCATTGGGTTTACTGGAAATGTACATTCAGAGCGATACCACAGATGACGTTTATCCGTCTTACTCTCTTCCTCTGACTGATCGCACAGATGACAGAGAAGTAGTTTGTAATGTAATGTAAAAAATATTTGTAACGGGGATACTGAGTATTTGTAATTTTTCTAGTGAAGTTGGAATTAAATTGCAAAAGACGCAACAAGCTCCATATATGCTCCGAAATTAGACTTAGGTTCTAAAATGTTCCGAAAGACAAAGATATTGTCGTCGCTGTACAGCATAAGCATTCAGATAAGACTTAATGGAATTCAATAGGAAGTCTTGTAACGTACGGACTTAAAACACATCTCTTTCGATAATTACCTTTTCCTCTATAGTCTGTCTTACTCTCTCCCTCTGACTGATCTCTGGAATTACCTGGATCTTTTGTGCGGATGTATTTGAAGTACCATCGATTGATACCCTTGGGTATTAGAACTGGTGCTATAGAAGCATTATTATTATTATTATTATTATTATTATTATTATTATTATTATTATTAATCAAGTCCATTCAGATACGCAAGTTTTTCAGCAACCTTGAGTCGAATTTCAAAAAGCCGACTGTACGAAGATCATTGTTGACCTGAGCGCATGTTTTATTGCGCTTTTGGCTGAAATAGGGCATAGCAACGTTTGTCGAAATTCATTAAATTATCGGTGATTGAGCACGCAATGCTTGCATATCTGGGCAGTAAAGCTTTACGTAGATTGTTCGTCAGCATTAGTGTCATTCTAATCAAATAAGAATAACATAATAAAGGGGGTTATTGTCCCGTTTGCATATTTCTTTTAGGTGTTGTTTTCAAGAACATTGGCCCATCGGCCCATCTTTGACCTATAGGCTATTACTGTGGAATATTTTTCCATGATTTGACATTCGGCTTTATAGGTTTTCAGAAAACGTCCCGCTGGGTTAAATGCAAATAAATTATTGTCTAAGCAGAGGGATGGTCCAAGAAAGAAAGAAAACTGTTAGTTTAAGGATTGTGGACAAATGGAACAGTTTGAACGAGGTGGGAGTGACAGTTGCAAAACTTGAAACAGTAAACTGATTCAAAGACTTTCTCGGAAAACTAGGTTATTGAATGCGGAGAGTTACTACAGTGGTTCTCACTGTGGTTCGTCTCTAACAAAGACGGCAAAGCTTTCCGTCGCTTAAGACACCTGTTCCCAGGAATAAGTGATGTCAAAATCAAAGAGGACAGCTTTGTTTGTCTTCATAACAGACAACTTATGAGTGACAAGCGCTTCGAAGATCTGCTAGTTGGTCCAGAAAAAGATGCCTTCCAAGACGTTGTCGACAATAATATATTCTTGACAACTACAGATCCCATACTACATTGGCCACACATAAATAAAATGACTGAAGCGTACAGAAGAATGAAGTGCAACCATGGGCGCCCACAGAAATTTTTCCAGGAGGGGACAAACCATAATGGTCATGGCTATGTCACATACATTTTTCCAAGAGGGGGCAAAACACATCTTAACACAAAGGTCACGGTTAATATTTTAGCAAGGTTTTCAAATTTCAATGGGAAATATCGGCATTTTTATTTTCCAGGAGGGGCAAGTGCCCCCTCTTGCCCAATGTGCGATTGTGCGGGCGCCCATGAGTGCAACATATAAGTAAAGGTCCATTTCATGCACTCACATTTGACGTTCTTCACAGTAAATCCGTGAGTGCTGTTAGCGACGAACGCAGTGAATGATTCATTTATTCTCTTAACGCTATTAAATATGTCATTTTTGATAAACGGTCAACTGTCTGCATCTCATAGTTGCTACGTGACGCAAAGCGAAGCGCAGCGACCCAGGCAGCTTTTGCTCTTGGGGCGGCACTTTCGAGATTTCTTAGATATTTTTTTGCTTGTCAGAGACTTTTTTGGAGGAGAGTTGATAACGTGTTTTTTGCCTGTCAGACTTTTTTCGGAGAATTGAGGGCGGCACTTTTTTCTCGCCCCGGGCGGCACTTTGCCTCGCTACGCCACTGCAAAGGAATTATATGTAAACGGTTTAACGGTTTATAAGAATTTTTTATAAATCTGTAGATTTGATGTATATCTATAATGTTGAGAATTGACAATACAGGGTATAAAAGCAATTTTAGTCTGGTTGTACAAAGTCTTAGTGCAAAATCGAGTTTTTTATTACTAGAAGCGAAGTTTTGGTGGGCCGGTGGAGGGATGCATGCCCAGTCATTCCCAACGTGGAACCGCCCCTAATGGATGATGATGATGATGATGATGATGATGATGATGATGATGATGATGATGATGATTGATGATGATGATGATGATGATGATGATGATGATGATGATGATGATTTATCAAGCAGGGGAAAAGTTCGATATTCCGGAGGGATTGTAAGATTTAGTCCCCACCTCAGTGGCGGTCTGAACTTTTTGCTTTTAATTAGACATATTATTATTATCCAGGACAATTTATATAGCGACATAACTCCATACCACTGCGTGCCTCTTATTAATGTTTCGTGGTCTTTTACCCTTAGGGAGTGGAGTACTATTGATCTGTGCCTTTGGGTATTATAAATTGTGCTAGAAAAGCTCACAATTGTTATGTCGAAAGTTTTGATCTCTATACTCATTTAATGATATTCGGAAAATGTCGAACCACGCCATTTTAAGTATCACTTTGCTGTTACAGTGTAATTGTAAGTACTTGTACCTAAAAACCTAAATATCCTCTCTGCTGGAGTCGAGACTTGCAGTAGGCCTACTGTGTGTGTGTGTGTGTGTGTCACTGCGAGTATTTTTCTGAAGTTCTAAACAAACCGAAGTCTATACTTAAAATCCAAACTAATCGCCACATTCCGCATTTGCGACCTACACCAGCGCTCCAAGCGTCGATTTAATACTAAACTTGTTTAATTGATTTTACAGCATTTGTTAACCTTTCAGATAATATCTCAAAAGCGCATTTTCAAAATTCTTATCCTGGAACAACTTGGACGCTTAGGTGCATCTACGAAGGCATGTTCGTTTTATTTGGAGATAAGATTTTACGGTTTCTGGTAAAACGGTGCTGGAACAAGACGAGAAACCGACGTTTACATTCGACAGATGAAACAACTGGATCCAGAGTATAGGCGATTATTTTGCCAGATAAACGCTATAAAGAAAGGAAAGTGTATGTCTTCATAACAAACATTTAGCCGGAACTGTTTTGAATGGAAAGTTCTTGAACGAGTGCAGATTAGAAGATTACTACAGGGTGTCTTTTAATTCCAATATTATCAGAACGTAAATACGTCTGTTTTTAAAACGCCATTCGATTAGAGTTTGGATCCGATTCACATGCGCTAGTTTTTCCACAGATGCTCCAGTGTCTCAGAGAAATAGAGCGAGAACTTTGAGCAGAGTCAGCCTGTCTATCCGGGTTCGTGTCTCGTAGCACGTATACGATTACTATTCGTATTTTATGCGATCACATGTGCGTCTTCGTGGAGCGGGCATTAAATGTATAGGCTACCATGTAGCGCTTGGGTCTGTTCATGTTAAAGCGTCAAATGCATTGAAACTTTATTTGCAGTGTGCACCAGGGCTACTGAACCGGCAGCCCGCGGACCAGATCCGACCCGCCAAGGGTTATGATATGGCCTGCGAAGATAAGGAAGCAATAAATAACTGTTTTATAATACGTAAGAAATACTTTTAAATGTCTTGATGTCAACATACATGTTTTCTATTACTTACGGGCTATATTTTGTAATTAAAAATACATTTATCTGACCACCTGACACTTTCTTTGAAAAATGTGGCCTTCTATTAGATTCAATTGAATACCTCTGGCGAATATCTATTGCTTTGTTGTCAATCAATCAATCAATCAATCAAATCTGTTTATTAGTATCAAGGAAATATCAATGACAGAACCAGTGATCTTCAATGTCACAAATTTATAATGTAAAAGAGTTATATAGGCAAAAGGTCAGTAAATAAATAAAATTACTATATGTGAAAGATTTAAATTTATAAAATTACAGTTGACATTTAAATGATTTAGAAACTAAAGGGAGATGCAGGAGAAGAGAAACATTCTCTGTTCAAGGCCTGCTTTCCCGGTGAACCAGTAAGCTTATACTAACTATGGACACGTTCCAATTGACTGAATACTATGTTTATTAATACAGAAAGCAAGTAACAACCGGAAACAAATTTGTCATTCACGTCCATTTCACCTCTTACATTTTAGATACATTTTCATATCATCCTTTAGATCCTTTATTTAATGTTATTCGTGTCTTGCGCCAAAACGAAGACGCTATTCAGAAATGTTGGACAATGGACATGCGGAAAGAATGAAGCTTAGGGTAGGCGCTTTTTTCTCTTCTAGAACCCCCGTTTTAAAAAAGTTCCGTAAAGAACCCGCCTCGCCGACTGCTTTTTCACATTTATCCGTTCTGCAGAAGAATTCGATTCAATATTTAGTCTGCAAAGTGCCTCTTTGTTATCTTACAGTAGATTTAAATCCTAGGATATATACGCGTACCTGGTCTACATTTACATTTTCGACTTCGGCATTATATCAGTCTCCTTATCCCCCTTCCGTCTTTGTTTATTTTGCTGTTTATCCTTGTTTCTGTCGTTTGTATGCGTTCTTGTCTGTCTACGCACGTCTTTATTTCTATTTCGTTTGGCATATCGCTTTGCGATTTGCGACCGAAGACTTTTCCGCTACGCCATGAATTTACAATGAAACGAAACCATGCAGTGGCGGATCCAGGAATTCATTTGGTGAGGGAGACTTCGTGTTACGTTTCTCATTTTGTCTTGCTCCGCCCCTTCCATATGGATTAATGCTTGATGTTAAGCTTATTGTGGGGCGGAAGATGACAGAGTTGGTTATGAGCTGGAGCGGTAGGCTGACGAAGCGAGGTTTAAGATAAATATATCTCTCTCTCTCTCTCTCTCTCTCTCTCTCTCTCTCTCTCTCTCTCTCTCTCATTAGTGCTCCTAGTGGCTTTCACCCAGACAGACAGTAATGCCTCCTAAGCCACTGTAAATACTGTTGTTTTTTGTGTTTATTTATTGAAAGGGGAGAAAGGACAACACGCGCTTTTTTCTTCATGTCTCTCTCTAACTCTTCGGCTTCTCATGGCGATGAGAAATTGGCAAATAGAATTGTTTGGGTGGGTTGGGGGGGGGGGCGTGACCCTGTAAATCAGCTCCCGAACTCCGGAAGCTATTTTGGCGAGGATTTGATTTTCGACGTATATTAAAAGTCGTCATTATATTGCTCTCATTTGGTTGCCATAAACGATAGGATATGCTGTTAATGTATCTTTATCTCGTTCTCTCTCTCTCTCACTCTTTCTCTCTCTCACTCCTTCTCTCTCTCACTCCTCCCTCACACACACATTCCTTCTCTCTCTCTCTCTTCTTCTTCTTCTTCTTCTTCTTCTTCTTCTTCTTCTCCTTCTCTGCGGCCAGGCATTCAATGTTGGCGTGTATTTGTGTGTATCCTGAATGGACAATTGACTCACGACAAAATAGATATACGACGAAATCAAACTCGCCAACAAAAGACGTCGTCGCTCTATTTTTCGATCGACAAGCGTACGACGCCAGCGAAGCGAATGTATCTCCAACTGCCCGCATCATGGGCGCCCGCACATTGGGGCAAGAGGGGGGCACTTGCCCCACCCTGGAAAATAAAAATGCCAATATTTCCCATTAAAATGTGAAAACCTTGCTAAAAGATTAACCATGACCATTGTGTTAAGAAGTGTTTTGCCCCTCTTGGAAAAATTTATGTGGCATAGCCATGGCCATTATGTTTTGCCCCTGCTGGAAAAATTTCTGTGGGCGCCCATGGCCCGCATCATCCAGACTCGAACCCGACTCGAACACCGAGATCGAATCCTCCCTTCCCCCTACAAATCGCGCCCTGGTCGCCGGGTCCCTGTGTGAAAAACTGACGATGATCTTATTTGTTTGTCCCAGCCTTTTTCAGGATTCAAAATGATCTTAATACGTCAGCGGCCCGGGTCCCCCACTGGTTGCCTGGCCCCTGTGCATCTGCCCTCGTATCGGCGGCCCTGCCTGGGATCGAACCCAGGCTGACGCTTTCTCCAGTCGACTCACCCGTCTCTTTCTCGCTGCTCTTAACAATCTTCGTTGTCGGATCTTGCGCCGATTTCAATGACGCGTACATCAAAACCGGATATAATGTCTTTCAAGATCATATTGAAAACAAAAAGAACCATTTTGTAAATCACAAGTTCTTTGCGCAACGCAAAGATTTCAGCGAAGGGCGTCTTCATCGCAACGCAGAAACACGGTAGATTAAAAGGGAACGGACACATAGGGACACATACAGAGAGAGTGGCATCTGATCAATGTTTACTGGAAAAGACTATATATGAATGGACGACGATGACATTAATGCGACCGGACAGAATGCATGGCATAGATGTAAAAAACGTTAAAAACGCAGAAAACGTGTGAAAAATAAAACACGTAAAAACGTTTATTACATCTATGATACGTGGTTGGAGCGCGCTGCTATAGGCCTATAGACGCGCAAGATTAGACCCAACTGGATTAGATTAAATAATGGATTAGCACCTTGATCAGAATGCCGTATCAGATCGGATCATTTTAAACTACGCAGATCAACTATATATCTGATTGGTTTGTTTTTGGAATATCAGAGACGCAAAAATAATGAGTAGGCTAAACATCTGTAGGCTATGCTTAGGCCTACAGCCTAATGTAATAGGACAGAGAAGGTTTTGTAAAAACGGTCTGGTGCATCAGGAACAGGGTTTCCGCGATTTTTCAGACTTTTTCTCAGCTGTTTGAAAACAGAAGTGCTCCTCTAGAACGACCCATGCTACATGATATGCGAACAGAGCTGGATTTGAGCTTATAAGGTGAAGAAACGACACAGCTTAGTCAGAACCAGGAAGTTCCTTTTCACATAGGAGGAGCAGGAGGCTTCCTAAACCAGGAAAATCAGGTTATTATTATTATTATTATTATTATTATTATTATTATTATTATTATTACGCCTATTAGAAATTGAAACTACTAGTGATACTAGCGATGACAGCAACAACTACTACTACTAGCGCAGAGACAACAACAAAAGCCGTCGCCATCAAAACACCATTGCCGTGAAAACCAGGCGACGACCTGCTCAGACGCATTTCAACAACAACTACTACGAACGAGTGGACTACTCTAATCTGAAGGATATTGGATTGTGTGTGTTTGGTCCGGTAAGATCGATCATTAACACTCGCGTTAGGTGACAGTTGTTCAACTCCATTTTGTTCAAAACCTAAAAACTGTTGTCATCTGTACACAGGAGGCGATGGACAAAAGGGACATTGCAATGAAAAGTGCAAAGGGAATTATTGGCTGATGACTTCGACTTTTTCAGAAAAGGAAACTCAGAGGAGCAGGAGGAGGAGGAGGAGGAGGAGGAGGAGAAGGAGGAGGAGCAGAGAAAACCGAATGCACCTTATTGAAATTCATCACACGCCTGTGGAGAAAATGAAGTACCCGAAAGGTGATATTTGCCAGCGATGAAAACAAGGCGAGCGGCGAGAAGAGCAGAGAGAAAACGACGGCCGTCGCCATCAAAACACCATTGCCGTGAAAACCAGGCGACGACCTGCTCAGACGCATTTCAACAACAAGCATACGAACGAGTGGACACATCTAATCTGAAGGATATTGGATTGTGTGTGTGTGGTCCGGTAAGATCGATCATTAACACTCGCGTTATTATACAAGTTCAACGGGGATCCGTACAAAACCTGCAAAACGTTCGCGCTACACTAGGAGGCCTACAACAGGGACCCGTAGTGGCGGTTCCACGTGGGGGATTAATTATTGGAGATGAATCCCCCACCGGACTTTTTTTTACTTGTCAAACTATTTTTTGGTAAAAATCAAGTAAAATGACGGGGGAAAACTGCGGGTGACCTATTTTTTTGCCTGTCAAGCTATTTTTCGGTAAAAGTCTAGTAAAATTCGGGACAAGTTTCATTTTTTGCTTGTCAGCCTTTTTCTTTTCGGCAAAGTTTATTGATTTCCCCTCTTTTTCACCCCCCCCACCAACTTCCTATGAATTCATTTCATCCCCCACCAAGAAATCCTAGTAGTAGAATTAGTAGTAGTAGTAGTAGTAGTAGTAGTAGTAGTAGTGGTAGTAGTAGTAGTAGTAGTGGTGGTGGTAGTAGTAGTAGTAGTAGTAGTAGTAGTAGTAGTAGTAGTAGTAGTGGTAGTAGGCCTAAAAATAACGTGAGCCAAGACTAATAAGGGATGACTTTGCTTAATTAATTAATTATTTTATTAAAGAATGGCCTATAAATCACATTTACTGATTAGCAAATGAGAACAACACAGGGTTGGGTTGGGAGACACCTATGACCAGTGGCAGTTCCAGGATTTCTTGGTGTGGATGAATGAATTCATAGAAAGTTGGTAGGGCATGAGAATAGAAGGGAAAACCCACTAAAATTTGCCGAAAAAGACTGGAAAAGGGGAATTTTATCCCTCATTTTACTACATTTTCATTTTTTACCGAAAAAGGAAAAATGGTCATCCCGGTTAGTTTTACTAAGCATTTACCCAATAGTAGGTTTCACAAGCAAAAAAGTAACTCCGAAAGTCCGGTGGGGGTGCATTCCCACCCATCCCCCACGTGGAACCGCCACTGCCTATGACAACGCACCGGGGCCCAAAATGTCACGCACGCGGCAACCCATGCACTGCTAAGGATTTCGCAAATCCAAAATGCTATTTTTTGCAACATGGAATCTTAAAATACTTGTTTCAATCTCTGATTATTGATGTTTGACCAAGTTTTGTGCCTACGTTCACTTCCCAAACATCTAAGAAGTCGCCTCGAATGTATGCTCACCTTCTGATACTATTACAACTTAGCGTTAATAGCGGCAATGATATGTCACGCAAACATTATATATGGCCTACAGGGGCGGTTCCACGCTGGGGATGACTGGGGTTGCATTCCCCACCTGCCCATGCACAAAAAATGCGTCCTCAATGGAAGATGATCGTCTAAACGGATTAGCCTTGATGTATATCCACAAAGATATGGACATACCTACAGACAATGCCATCGACAAATTCGCTTCCCGCAATAGAAAACTCGATTTTGCACTATGACTTTGTACAACCAGACTAAAAATGGCTTTTATACATTGTCAATTGTGAACATTATATTTTGTCAATCAAATCTACAGATTTCTTCTAAACCGTTTACATATAATTCCTTTGACAAGAGGTCCTATATATATATATATATATATATATATATATATATATATATATATATATATATATATAATTCTTGGTTTACTCACGCGTTGACAAGAAGCTTATGCCGGGCTTTCCTTTTATCCTCAAAAGCCGGTAAACAATCAAGGACGGTTGACATTTAGTTCAATCGAAATAATTAGGGTCTTTGCTATTTTTGGTTTCTCTGATCTCTTTCTACGCGAATCCGGATATCCGCTTCCTGGCACTTATCTCGCCAGCAGTGTGTCTCTGGCTACGCGAACCGACGAGAGCCGAGGACTTCGATGCGCAAAGAAAGCCCTGGCAATGCGGTTGACATTTAGTTCAAGTGGGTCTTTGCTATTTTTGGTTTCTCTGATCTCTTTCTACGGTCCGATAGTCGCGATCGCCACCTTTGGAGACGGAGCGCCTCCGCGGCAAGAAGACGATGTCTGCCGGTTGCGTATTAACCCCTTAACGGTGTATTTAACTGTAATTAATTCAATGTAAAATGGACGGATATATCGGGGTCCCCAGTTAAGGGGTTAAGAAACGTTTGAGTGCCGGTCGTCGATGAAGATCAAATCGCACTGCTTCGAACGCGATTAGACATACAGCCCTACAATCGAATTTTACAGTTATGATTTCTGATTTTGATTGGGATGTAGAAAGTGTTTAGGCCTACACAGGCCTGATAGGGGAGAATTTTCTCATCCCGACAAGGCCCGCCGAGAGAAATTCCGGGCCCCTGTACAGAAGGGCCGTCACGAGTCCCTAACAAGTGTGATAAACTATAGTCGTGACCTTTTTTGCTTGTCAGTCTTTAAAGGATTTTAATACATGACAGGCCGGGGCCCCTAAAGGTTGTCGGACCCCTGTGCATTTGCCCCTGCCTCCCCTCTCGGCGGGCCTGCACCCCGAGCCACAAAAATCATCCCCCCCCAAAATCCCAGCACCGACAAAATTGTGCATTGAACTGTGTCTTTTCGCCTTCAGCCTAGTCAATTTTCCCCACAGAGACCCTGGATCTGTCTGGATCAGTGTTTAAATCTAGGCCGCTTCCGGGGGGAAATTGCCTTTTTCCCCCCGGAAATTTCAAATTCCCCCCGGACATTTTGGAATACTACATGGACTAACAGCGGCCCCTAGCAGAATTCCTCCCGGCTTTGTCAGTTTTCCCCCGGCTTTTTCAGTTCCCCCCCGGAGTCCTGGAGTCTAGATTAAAAACTGGTCTGGCATGGGCGTCCGCAGAAATTTTTCCAGGGGGTGCAAAACAAGGTTTTGTGATGAAAGAAAAAGCCATTTTACTTTTTTCATGACTCCACAATTTTTCCAGGGGGTGCAATTATTGCACCCCTTGCACCCCCATCCGGACGCCCATGTGGTCTGGATAAAACAGCGGATACAGAGCCCACAATCAACGTTATTTTTCAGATCTACGCTTAAAACACATCTCTTCCAATTAGCATTTCCTCCAAATCTTTGCCTCGTAACTGTTTACCCTTATTGATCTCTGGGATAACCTAGTCTTTTTTGGATGGATATGGAGCAGTGGCGGCTTCACAGGAGGGCCCGTGCCCCCTATTGAGTGCCTGCCCCCCTGTTGGGACCCTATACTTAATACTACATACCTAACAACAAATGGTTGGCACTCACATGATTAGAATTTGCCATCCCAACGCCCCCCTCCCCACTTGCCAAATCATGGAGCCGCCACTGATATGGAGTAGGCTTAGAATATTAGGACTGGTGCTATAAACGTGCACTAAAGTTATTAGGCTTAATATTAAAGGGGTTTTAGACCTGGTTAGAAAAACGGTCATGCACTACTACTAACTGGTGAAATGATTTAATATCCGTCGCTCTCGATCGTCTCCTTTTCGTCCTTGTTTTTACACCCGAAAGCAGTGGCTCATTTCACACTTTTTTGGAGGGGGGGCGAGAAATTTTTTGCAAATTTTCGGCATTTTTGCAATTTTTTTTGCAAATTTTGAGCAATTTTGGCAAATTTTAGGGCCAATATGTTGGAAAATTTGCAATTTTTTGATATTTTTTGGCAATGTTTGCAATTTTTTGCACATTAATACATTATAAATTAATATTTTCATTTCCTTGGGGGGGGGCACGGCCTTCCAGCCCCCCCAAACGACGCCTCTGTCCGAAAGCTGAGCATTAAAACGACATTTTGAAACTATTCAATTACGATATTGCATTGCTGTACAGTGGCGGCTCCACCGGGGAGGGGCAGGGGGGGGGCACGTGCCCCCTATTGAGTGCCTGGCCCTCCCAGTGGCCCCTCAAGTTGGGACCCTATACTTAATGCTACATACATTAAACAACAAATGGTTGGCCCCATGATTAGAAGTTGCCACCCCAACGGTCCCCACTTGCCAAATCCTAGAGCCGCCACTGTTGCTGTATAAGTAAACACACAGGGGTCACGTGACTTTATATAAATAATAATGCTGTGATCTTAAGTGGTTGACTTGGTTTGACTTGGCTTATGCCCCTTAGATTGGCTCCCCGCTGTTGAGACTGATCTTCCGCATTGAACTGGCTCTAATTCTATTTGGATTTGGTGCGCCATCGTATGATGCCCTGGGCATTATGATAGTGGCGCCATAGAAGTTTATTGATTGATCGTTTGGTTTAGGAGGCTAAGTAAGCCTGTGTGAAATGAGTGATAATCCCACTATTTACATCACACTGCCTTTCTCGCCTACTAAGTAATAATTAATTGGCGTATTCGAACCATTTTGCTCTGAAACTGCATTAATAATGCTAATAATAGTGAGGCTTGTGCCTTGTAAACGATCCACCTGGAGGTTAAGCGATTTTGCCATAATCATAGGATTTTTACGGCGCGTAACAAAGGTATGTTCTGGCAAATTTTAAAAAAGATAATTTTCAAGACATTTCAATCTTTATTTCTCTCATTTTGTCTTATATGGCAAAGGGTATAAATAATTATGTCTAATATATTTGCCACATTCTTCATTCAAAGTGAATCAGAGCTTTTGTTTTTCAAAACTCAGAGATTTTTCAACTAACGTTCGCCGGATGGCCTAATGCAATTTTTTTTTTAAAAATATTACGGCGTATGTGCTATGAACAGGATCGCGGCAAGTTTCAAAAGCGCTGAAGTGGGCCGCGATTCTGAAATGTTTGAGAAACCCTGCTTGATAATGGACATTTAGGATTTGCGTTTTCCCAACATATGATACTATTCATAGGGGAATTATAGCAAAAATGTTGCATTGTACTGGGCTGGGAGTTACTTGTTTGCTGTAGTTTGATAGCTTGCAAGAAAATACCGGACATATTCTTGTCCGGTATTGCCTCAATTTTTTTTGCCACCGGACAAATAGGCAAAATGCCAGAGTCCGGTCAAAAACCGGACATCTGGCAACTATTTTACCAGATAACCACTGGGACGGTGGGCAGTCATTCCGCCGAACCGACAGTTACCTTTGCAATGTTGCCATTGCCACTCATTTAACCACTGCAACTGACTGAGTGAGATTAATTGGTCTGGAAATATCAAGTGCTAACAAGGGGCGTAGCGACGGGGGTATATCCAGTGGCGGCTCCAGGATTTGGCAAGTGGGGGCCGTTGGGGTGGCAACTTCTAATCATGGGGGCCAACCATTTGTTGTTAGGTATGTAGTATTAAGTATAGGGTCCCAACAGGAGGGCCACTGGTGGGCCAGGAACTCAATAGGGGCATGGGCCCCCTGTGGAGCCGCCACTGGGTATATCGGTATATAGATCCCCAAAATCAGACTACCCTACAATTTTCACTGTGTTTTTTAAGATTTTCAAAGTTCTTAAACATTTATACCCCCTTAATCACATTATATCCCATCCCAAATCAAATTTCTGGCTATGCCACTGGTGATAACTGCTTCCACAAACAGGACTATGACAAATTCGCTATTTGCTGTCAGACATTCAATCACAGAAATCAATAATGAAAAAGTGTGGGTTTTCATAATATCTTTCACAATGTCTTAAAAATTATCAATCACATTGCAGACAGCTAATTCATCAACTAATTTTGTGTATACATACATACATACACACAGGACAAAATAACTAGGCCCACTAAACATAGGCACAGAAGACAAGAATTATTATTAATATTCTCATATTAGTCGGACCAATCATAAACGACACCAACTGGTAAAATGCAAGTGGCAGTTTTTCCACATATAAGTCAGTCAAGTACAATTCTATTTAATGGTAACTGCATAATGCAAAATCAATCATGCCAATATTTTAATTTAAAAAATCACAGTCTAATGAGAAATGGTAATCATATTTAGAAACAATAAAATCACTATCGATATCCAAAAATCCAATATCAGTAGAGTTGAGGCTTTAATTTTTAGAAGAGACAGTTTTTTAAAGAATGCATTCTAAAAAAATTAAATATTACTACCAGAAAATGTAAATTATTAACAGATATAAAACTACAAAGTTTTACAACGAGATAAAAGTTGGTGCTTCGCAGAAACATCAACAGTGAAAGATCCCATACCAGTGTTTATTCTAGGCCTTGTTGGGGGGATTTCCCTCCAAAGTTAAAAATTCCACCCCAAAATTGTGACGATGGGGGTTTTATTTTGTGAAGAGGGGAAAATGTTAGGATGACAATTATCTTGTTCACCAGGGCATTTGAGAAGGGTAAAAAAAGCTAACAATATCAGGGAAGATGACAGGATGACCGGTTTTTTGCTTGTCACCACATTTTTGAAGGAAGATAACCTTTTTTTGCTTGTCGAGGTTTTTGGAGACTCAAACATTCTCCCCCCAAACATTTCAACCCCCCCAATGTCAAGGTGGCTAGAATAAACACTGTCCCATACACTGTTGATTCATCAATATCCGTACAAGCAGTAATCTAACAGTCGTGGTCTCACGATCAGTACACAGTACACTATACACATATTCACCAAAAATCAGCAAATGGAGTTTTTAAGGACAATTAGGAATGCAACAGATCTGGATTCAGATCCATAGATCAATTATGGCATGTGAAACCAGATGATTTTGGCTTGGATCAAATGCTGAAACTACAGCTGCATATGTGCCAACCAAAATATGACGCTTTGTGATTTTTCTGCAATTTTTTACACTTTGTTCTGTCCAACAATCTCTTTGTATCTTTACCCTACGTCCATAACGACTGCTGGCTCATTGCATATGCATTGTGCTGTACACAAGCATTGGCGGCTCTAGGATTTGGCAATTGGGGGGGCCGTTGGGGTGGCAACTTCTAATCATGGGGGCCAACCATTTGTTGTTTAATGTATGTAGCATTAAGTATACGGTCCCAACTGGGGGACACTGGGGGGGCAGGCAGTCGATAGAGGGCACGGGCCCCTGGCCCCCTCCGGTGGAGCCGCCACTGTACACAAATACAATGTTGTAGCAAATGTCAGCAGTATTGAACAAATACTAATAATACCAGCCATGAAAGTTGGTGTCATAAACCAAACTCATGTTCAAGTTATATTGTACTTGTCAGCAAATACAGAAAGACTATACAGGTATATATTGCATTATTTTTGTGGATTGCAGTACTGTATGTAAAATGGACATATAACTTAATTTTCATTGCTAATACAAAGCCATCAAAATTCAATATGACAGTGGTAACTTGAAAATCTAGGTCACGAGGAAAAATTAATTGGGTGTGACAAAAATCCACAATAATAATTCCAGAATCTGTACTAAGAAAGGAAGCAGATGTTAATTCTGGAGCTTTTAACCAAGAAAAACTTTCAGATATAAACAACAGCACTATAATAAACATTAGCAGTGCCAGGCATAGGTCATGTTAGTCTCCAAAATAAAAAAAAACATTGACAACCTTTCTATTACCCAAATTCAAATGCTGTGTCACAATTTTTTTAGCTAGAATTTGCAAATTATTGGTGCAACTTCAGAGTGAAAAATCAGAAACATACTATTCTTTTTGCTCACTCTTTAGCTCTTTAGTTGCTACTGATCCATAAATGCTATCTTCATAGATTATGACAGATGATACTCTGCAAAGAATTATCTAACGGTACTATAATGGTGCATATAAATTATCATGTCAGAGATTTTAAATTAATTTATGCAAACACAAGTGATATTTTGCTTCAGTAAACAATGAACACCACAGAATATTATGACTTAAGTAATTAATTACACCGTAGAAACTAAATCTGATTTTCTGTAAGAGTCCGTAAGAAACATATCTGAGAAAAATCAAAAAACTATTTAAACAGGGCCAAACCCACCCCAGATTTTTTCTTTCATAATTTTTCTTCATGTCGAAAAGCCAGACAGTTATACATGCACAAATAAATACGCAAATGTCATATTTTCAGCCTTTTTCACTAATGCTACTCAGAAGGGCAACGAGTCAGTTGATCAACAAGACATGAAAGCTGAACAAAAATAACAAGAGAAGACAGAAACTTCCAAAAGAAAATAAGAAACTCAAAGGAAGTCAACTTTTATCAGGTCCAAAATTTGCTTCAAAGCAGCAGAATAACAAAAAAACAAACTTAAAAAGAATTCTACTACATGTCCAAAGTCCGCCAAGCTAATTACTAAACAAATACAGACAAAAATGGAGACACATCCTTCATAAGATTTCTTGCTCTGCCATTTTATCAAATCCAAAAATTAAACTGGAATTTTCCATCAGCCTAAATATTGGTCTCCAACATTACAAGAATCAGTATTAAAATAAGCCATGATAAAGTACAAATTGATGGTTGTATTCATGATATTAAGCTTGATAGTTTCGTCAGACTGGCTTAGCCTCTAAATTATCAGGAGTAAATATCGTCAACATATAAATATAAATACTTTTCATAATATTTAATTTTAATTTCATCAATAAATGAATAAGTGCTTTGACCGATCCTGCTTCTCCATGTATGGGTCCATCCATATATAGTGCTCATGCAAGCACCGAGGGGCGGTTGGATTTAGAAGATTTTGCATACGGATGCGTATGGGGAGGGGAGAGGGCCTTGACTGAACGTGTACATATGCACAAATTTATACATAGCCTTCCATGTACCAATTCAAAAACTGCTCAGATAGAAGTCTGGTTACTCACACATATTAGATATGAACATAATTACAATTATTTTGTCAGATGCAGTGTTCAAGACAATAACATTTGAATGGTCTATTGTATTTCTTTAATAAATATCAATGTTAGAAAACATGATATTACAAAACTATAATTTAATAAACCAGTGAGGGAGGAGAGGTGGAGCATAGGCATAGAGGAGGAGGTCCAAAAAATGTACGAGGTGCAACAGGGGGGGGTATGAAGAAAAGCCTTTCTTGCATATGTACTATATGAATGGACCCTATGCCAGACAATAAAACATGTTTAATAATGCACCACAAAAATATGTTTAGAAAATTTATTGTCCAGTACTTACGAAATTATGTCCCACAAAAATATATTTATTTCTGTAAACTCTGTGGAAGAAGTGAATTGGAATGTTCCAAAATAATAATAATAATAATAATAATAATAATAATAATAATAAATTTTACAGTCTTTAAAAAATAAAAACGAATAAGGCACACAAGAAGGAAGCCTTTATGGCAAATGCACATTCCTAGCTGCTAATCAAGCAAAGTTCTAGTAGCTTATATGTAAGAGCTGTGCTTAAAAAGTCTATAAAGAGCTTCAGCAAATTTCAAAACTTGATTCACAGGTTATAACTACTGCCTGCTGTTACTCATCAAATTCTTCTCGACATATAAGCATTTCACATTATTCAATAACATGTCAATGTCAGAGATATAGACTTTCATTCATCCTCAAAACTTATTAATACATAAGCCCTTTTGATTCTTCTCAATACAGCAATGCTTCCCAACCTTTTTCCAGCCACGGAACACTATCCAAGAAACATACAGCCTACGGCACGCTGCAGCCAAAATGCACACATTTCATTTTTTAAATGATGCATTGCATAGGCCTACTAGGCCTATATAGTATACTCTAGTCTAGTGCACAGTAAAATATTGACTACCGTTCTTCATAAGTAGATATTTTCTTTGAAATCTGTAACACTATTTCATGTTTAACTTCATTTAAGAGATATAATTCAACTTATAAATAATTAACAATTAATCCAGTACCAATACTAATTTACTATTTTTAAATATTTTGCCACGGCACATTTACACCGTTGCTGCGGCACAGTTGTGAGCCACGGCACACAAGGTTGGGAAGCACGGCAGTACAGTAAACAGAGTTTATTCATTCAAACTGCATTTATCTATCATAAAATTCAAGATAAAATTCAAAAAAATATAAGATAAAAACATCACTCTATCACAGAATGAGGCAATACAAGTAATAATCTTGTCTCTTCTCCAGTCAAGACAAGGCATATCTCAGGTCAGCCCTAACACAACAACCAGATTTAGCACAAGTAAAATGAAAGAAGATGAAATGCTAACCACAAAATCGTACAAATTTGTAGGACAAAAAAGGCAACAACATTTGTCAAACGATTTACACATTTCATACACGCAATAATTACACTAGAGGTCTCAAGTCAACACTATAGTTATATTATGAAGTATATTACATTGTGTTATGTACACCATAACATGATCTGATGTTAATGCAAACTTTAATACTAAAGTTCTGGTCATAACAAATCAGAGATTAAATAAATTCTTGAATTATAACCACAACTGTCCAAAATCTATAATGAAATTAATATTTTCTATCAATTGAAAACTATACATAAATTTAAGGCAACAATAAATTTGCAATACAAAACAATAAGAATCAGCAATATCAAAATTAGATAAAAAAATTTCCGTTGGGTTACAATGATATTGGCACTAGAGAAAAGTGATCTAGAAAATCAACAAAAAATAAAACGAAAAGCAATTTCATTAAAAATGGGCAACACAAATGAAAATTTCTGTGAAAATCAACAAATTATTTATTGCAAAAGAAATCACATCAACTTTATGACAAAAAAAACAACAGCAATAAGCAGTTTCACGCTTGCAAGACATCATAGATGTTGGCGTCGTAGTCACTTGAGAGACAGAACTCACTGGCAAGGGTCATCGAGAGACTTGTTTAGCTCAGGACCGGATGTTGTCGGGTTCAGCTCGAAAGGGGAATCAAGTGTTTCCGTAGGATCCACAAAATTACAAATTTCCATTCTACTCTCCAGCGATTGTGGCTGGCTGCACTGATGCGTTAAGTTTCGGACAGCTTGTCGCATACCCTCTGAAGAAAACGCACAAAACGAACATCATAAGCACCAGAAATATATTTATCAATTCCTGTTTACCGAGAGAGGTAGAGCAGTGGGGGAGCAATTGTAATGTAATGTGACATTTGTATAGAGGTTCCTGACATCTAATCAGAATGTCATGGACAATGTTACCTCTAAGATGGGCGTGCACGTCCAGAATAGGGGAGACAGGCCCCCAGATTTTTTTATTGCCCAAAATATTTGAAAATTTGCCAGAGGCATTTAATATTTATGAAATGATATATTTTAAAAAAGGTCATCATCATCACAACTTGACCTGTATAATGCATATTATTTTAATACGTTAAGTCCGTAACGTCTGATAGCCAAAATAAAGTCATCACCGGTTTTAACACTTGGCGTGCTGCAGTGATTTCAGGAAGAAAAATTGCCCAAAAGTTAGTCAGGTGGAGAATTGTTGCCCAAGACAAATTTTGCACACACATGGACCATCAAGAATTAGAAAGAATATCGGTTATAGGTTTGACCATGACCTTAATGACTTCAGAACACCCTTCGATATGTTAACCCTTAAAATGCCCTGTGACAAAGGCAATGGAAAACCATCATACTCATCCCATTCCCAAGTAGTGTAAAATTGACTGACCCTGTCTGTTTTAGATAATTAATTAATAATCATCATCAGCACCACCAGCAGCGGCACCACCACCACCACATCATCATCATCATCATCATCATCAGCACACAACAAAACAGCTGACCAATATCATGACAATATAAAAATCACTACAAACAAATTCTGTAAATTGCATAAAGACAGACTATAATAATGACAATGATGACACAGAACATGACTATCACATTGCCTCACATGCTTAGTCAAACATGATTAACCAAGCCATTCACATAATCAAAATCCTCAAAAGACTAATACAGCACTTGCAGCATCACAAAGTGCACAAAGTAAGCATGCAATGAACACACAGTAATGGGATTGACATAAACAAGTGCAAAAGCACTTTGAAAGCTTCACAAATCATTCCATATTTTGAATAAATTAACTAGTAATTAAAATAAAATGTCTGACCATAGCAATCGTAGAGAAACAGTTATTTCATAAGTTCTGAATATAAACATATAGCCTTTACTATGTAATCTACAATGATTAATATGACAAGTTAGGGTCTTCTACTGGTAATAGCATTTAAGTACAGGAGAAGCCTCAAACACCATGATCAAGTTACAATCATTGTAAATGTAAGTGGGTATGCAATTGTGTGTATGAAAGCATGTATGAAATTGCAGTTGGCACACATAAACATTTATCAGGGAAAAAGTTGATAAGATCAAGTTTGTCTCATGACCAGGGGCGTAAACGATGGGGGATTGCAGGGGACGGTTCCCCAATAATTTGTGTGTGTGTGTGAGGGGTAAAGCAGCTTAACACTCTAAAAGTGTCTGACAAGCAAAAAAGGTCATCACTAGATTTTCTGGGTAGGTATTATTTTAAAACAAATTTTCTATCACTCCCAAATGCTGATGGCAGGATTATGCCAAAGCTCATGGTGCCCAATATATAAAATTTGTTTTATGCCTGAATATATAATCTTTTGGATTTTTCATGTTTCAACTGCTAAGAAACATAATCTGCACAAAGATTTCTAAAATTTTGCTCTTTAGTGAGGTTGTCACATCCTGACAATTGTGCTTAAAATGAATAAATGTATAATTCGAAACATGAGTGAAAAATAAAGTAAACAAGAATTTGGCAAAAATAAAGGAAAGAATGGCAAAAATCTTAGGTAAATTAATTTTTCTGTATATAACAACACTAACCAAAGGCCTGTAGAGCAAGTTTACAAACCTCCAATTACCATTATTATTATTATTATTATTAATCAGCTAATTTATCCAAACGCTATAACACGACTAAGGCCATAGGCAAGAGCGATTTACAATCAATCACAGTAAGATTTGCGAAACAAGTGCGATTTTAGCTTGGAAGCGAACGATTCAAAATGTCTTTATGAGCCATTCCAACTACTGGTAATTTAACTCAAGCAACTCAAAATGTTTTGACTTCACTGATTCTGACTTCACATCAATCAATCAATCAATCAATCAATCAATCAATCAATCAATCAATCAATCAATCAATCAATCAATCAACTTCTATGGTGCCGATATCATAATGCCTAGGGCATCAGCAGATTGCGTACCAAATCTGAACCGAATTAGAAACAGGTGAAGCCGGAACAGTTATCGGCATTACAGGTTATAACTACTGCACAGAATGAAATATATGTACACAATGAATTTTACAGGACAAGGCTGTGAAATAGTGAAATGAAAATAACCATTGTGGCTTCAAAGAGCAGGTTACAATCCTAAATTGAAAAATTAAATTCAAATCACTGAATACTGTGAGTAAATGTCAGATTTTAGTGAAATCCAAGGAATTTTAAAACACGCAACAAAGCGGCAACTTCCTTTTGAATGTTACAGGACTGATCTTCAATGGAGACATGCATAGCAACCAGGCTAAAAAATTCACATTCATCTAACAGCCAAATATTATTAAAAAAATTTGCCAACATGCACACAGTAACTAGCTATCAGTAATAGATGTGCTAAATATTCAGCATGCAACTGATACAAATAACATTGCAGTGTTAATCATTATATAATATATACCAAGATGATTTTGACTCAATAATAAAATTATACATGTGAAAAAGGGAGATAAAATACTCCCCTTAAAACTGCCCTTGGCTTCCATAATTCATGCACTAGTGTTATCAAGAGTGTAACTGTTATTTATTTTTTTTGTTTCAGGATAAAGAGCAAAGCCAGAACTCTATTAATAGGTCAGCTATTAATAGGTCAGCTATTAATAAAGATATCTGCAATTTCAACTCATCCTAATCACACATGCAGGAACACACATGCAGCATTTCACTGTCACTGAGGAACCAGCAAAGACATTCATGATTGTCAACCGAATTAAAGTCCATTGCAATTACTATCACAGAACTACAGTACACAAAGAGAGACAAGAAGAAAGAAGAGAATTTCAAATATAATAATAAATCATATAAAAGAAGAGGCTCAATTCGGTGCTGATATAATAATAAATCATATAGGGCTGCAGATATTAACGCAATGTTTAATTATTTGATGTTCGATTAACGACCTTTATTGAAATTTTTAATTGATTACATTTTTGATTTAATCGATTAATATATTAACGATTTTTTATTAACTGTAAAAATTTTTTTAATCAATTTTTTCTTTAATCGATTAATTTTTTGATTACATTTTAATATTTTTGCAACTTATTTACTTGAATACCTACTTTGCTTACTATATTTCTATTTCTTTCAGACAACAATGGTGAGTAATGAAAGCAATGCTGCAGTTAGGCATTTAAGGGGAGAGATGAGCAAGCACTTTTGTTTTGTTTTTAAGCTAACTGCAGAGAAGGCAAAGTAGACAATATGCAGAGTTGTAACTTGCAATTGCAAGATCAGTTAAAAGCTATATTAAATATTTTAATCAAAATCAATCAATTAAAAATTTTCCAATTAATCGAACAAGAAAATTTTAATCGTTACCAGCCCTAAAATTATATCTTTGATAATTAATTAATGTGATATTTGCATTCAAATTTAAATTCCACTTAACCAGTAAAACAATCTGAAAGCTACAGAAGTGGGTAATACAACTCTGTGTAGGAAACAATGTTAATAATAACCTGAACCACTGGGCCAAATTCCTAATATAGTATATAATTTATAAAAATTCCTAATGTAATATAATGGCAATATTTTTGCTGAGCAGAAACATTGAAAACTGACTATTCAGCTGCTAAAACTGGCTGCAGAACTGGATTCTTTTGAAATGCAATGTACCGTATTATCTCACATATAAAATGCACTACGGGTGCACATTATACCCGAGATAACATGGTAAGGTAATATTTGTATGGCTCCGCGTCAATTCGTCTACAGACTTTTCATTTACAGACTGTTGGTCTATCGACAGTAGGCTTACTACGATACCCTAACCATAACCCAACTCCTAACTCTAACCCCAACCCTAGCAAAAACCCTAACAATAGCCCTACCCTAAATCCACCCTAACCCTAACCATAGCCCAGATATTGTAGTACACCTACTATCAGTAGATGAAAAGTCTGTAGACGAATTGTTGTGATACTTATTTGTATAGTGCCTCATACGAAGAATCGTTCAGAATCTCTTGCCGTACAATTATGTTTTTGATAAATTGTCCAAAAATGCCTTAGAAATAAATAAAATGTATAAAGACATGCACAAACACCTAATTTGATTCTTAACCAACAAGTAAGAATTTAATTTACAGCTTAGAAATAAACTACTGCAGCTTCATCAAGTTGGTGATAATCTGAAAAATTCATGAACTACTTAGGTCTTAAAATGTGGATGCATGTCAGATTTCAGTGATATCTGAGCAATTTAAAAACAAACTGCTTTGAAAAAAAATTCAATGGCCTAGATTACAAGTGAAAGAATGTCTATAAGACCCAATATATTGAAACCAAAATCAATATGCAGGTCTCAAAATGGACATAATACCGACATGGGCACCTTATAGACTAGGCAAACAGCTACCAACTTATTCAAATGTTCAATTTCAACTGACACCAACTCCACAAAACCACAAAACCTAAAATCGGTGACATAAACAGGCCATTGCTATCACATCTTCCAAAAGCACAAACACACACTGAAAACATTCCATAAAATAAATGGATGCCATCATGCCAAAGGCATACGTACACTGGCTCGGCTGTTTATCACCCAAAGAGCTCATAAAATCAGATAACCATGCTATCTGCGTCAGATGTGGAAGTCCTGGTAATTCGTGAAACTGAAACATCATATAAGGCAAAAAGCTCAAATAGAATTCCTCCACAAAGATTAAAAAATTGGAATTACTATTGGGGAAATGACTGTTCATTGTTAGATTTTATAATATGTATGACAGCACAAGGTTGCGTGGTGGAGCAGTGGTCAGTGCACTATGTCTGCCACGCTTGAGGTTCGTGGTTCAACTCCCGGCCAAGGCAGAAATTTTTCGGTTGTTTCGCTCCCAAGCACCCCCCCAGTTGACTCAGGTGTGAATGAGTACATCGGGTGGTAACTCGGTGGAAGGAAAGGCAGCGAGGGAAAGGCTGGCAACTGCCCTCATTCAGCCGTTGACATGTAATACTGAAGGCGCTAACCCTTTGGTTCTCTGTACAGGTGCTGAGCCCATGGAGTGTACTGTACCTAGTACCTACCTTATGGCATCATAAGTTATAGAAGATGGAGAGAAATGAAAATAGCTGATTCAGAACCGACTTCCTACCACAAGCCCCTGAGGAGCCTGCGAAGTGATTTTGCTTAGTTACTCCTATGCTTCTTGATTTGATGAAATCACGCACACATTCTGCAGTTTTCATCATTGCCAGAAGTGGACATCAATTTAGCATATAACATTAAAGGATCGTGCTTTGAAGTTGAATTGTTCTGCATTAGCATCTGGTACAGAGGGGGACCCATCATGTTCGTTGGGCCCGGCAGAAATTTTCCCTCTTTTCCACAGCTCTATCCTACCATGAATAATGGAAATACAAGAAGGAAGATGATAAGCTGACAATAAAATTACCAAAAAATAGTCAAAACTTTGTTCCATCTCAACATTCAACAAACAGATAAAGCTTTTCTCCTCCAGATAGAAAAATATAATATCCTGCTTGTGAAGAAATTATAAAATTCTGATAAGCCAAGAATAAAATCCTGACAGAAGGCAAGCAATACCAAAAACTACTAACTATTCTGGCCATCTATGGTATAACTTAACAGAAGGAGTGGGAATTAGGAAAAGCAAAGCTACTTATTGGAATTTCAAGTAGATTTTGCAAGGATTTGCAAGACATAGAATTGACACAAACCTGGACATATTCACAGAGGGTTTTTGAAGAATAAACACTGTTAGAATAAAAGATGAATTTATAAAATTCTTGCATCCCAAACAGTTATCTAAAAGTTGAACTACTAGTGGAAACTGTCAGTTGGCTATATTCAATCCAACTAACAAAGGTCGAATAATACCAAATCAGATCATAAATTAAATCAAACATAACTTGAAAAATGTGACTGTATTACAAGTATTATTTTATATTGAAGTTTTCATCATCTGGCACAAAATAAGAAGCTTAAAATGCACATAATAGTTATACATAAAATGCACATAATAATTATACACCTTTTAAAGTTAAATTCAATGAAACTAAAACACAACAAATACTGAAAAAGTGAACATTTATGATTGCTTCTGTTTCCCCAAAATGTATCGTATCATTTGTGATCTGATTTGATATTTCAGCATTGACAACTTGGTTTTTACAAAAAAATGAAATTAAATAATGAATTTTTGAGTTTAATAAAATCTTCAGAAGCATTGAAGTCATTTGCTGATGATAATTAATACATGCAAAAATGAGTAAAATTCAAATGTCCACCTCAACATTTCTAAGTAACCTGCCAAAGAACACTACCAATCAGGTTAAATGCCTGCATCACATCTAAGACTAGCACACATAGGTATAGATTCAATTGAAACAGATTCCTTAAAACCTGAACCCAAATTAACCAAATCATTGGTCAGCAAGAAACAATTCTTCAAAATATCTCCATAAGAAGACATAACCAGAAGCATTAGGCACAGTTCTAACTAATGCCTCAAAACACCAATTAACTCACTTTATTATGTTGTATTTGTATTGTATTGTACTGGGGCTATTTATATAGCGTCGTAAGCATAGCATAACCAAGAGACAAGGGCGCTTTACAAGGGGTATGAGTCCCTAAACAGATGGCTTCTCAGTCTGTTTTTGAAGATGGGTCGAGCTTTGATCTTCCTTATTTCAGTTGAGATGGTATTCCACAGGAGTGGTCCACCTCAAGAGAAGGCACGGTCACCAAGAGTAGGAATTTTAAGCGGCCTTGGGACAGCAAGGTCGACAAAGAACGATGATCTCCGTGTCGACTGTACGAGCGTGTCTTAAGTGCATGATGAATAAATGCACACTTATTTCACCCAAATGCATATAAACTTGTTGATTCCAATTAAAATAGCAGATTTCGTGTCCCCTCAAGTGTTTATTAAATATTTATTATTTCTAGACAATTTCTCCAGCGCAGTAAACAAGGCTAAGGCCTACGACAAAAGCGCTTTGACATAATTCTATCAGTTAAATCCTCTATTAAATAGGTGTGTTTTTAAGTTCCTAAGAAAGGATTCCGCAGAGACAGCTTCCGACACAACGTCAGGTAAAGTTCAACAGTAACGGATTCCCTTTGGAGAATGACCTTTCTCCAAACTTGGAGGTCTTTGACGGAGGAGGGACAAGCAGTAGGACTCGACGACTCGACCGAAGCTTCATTCTCGATTCATTTGACGTTGTTCGCTGCACCAGCGCACTCAGATATTCTGGGCAGTGCGGGTCATAAAGGGCTCGAAAAGTGAGCCAACAACGACGGTTGATTTAAGCATGTTTGGTCCTAAGTGTGCTCTTTCAATATAATGCAATCTTGAGGTTTGTAAAATTTTCATCTGATTTTCTTGCCTGGCAAACAACTTTAAGCATATTTAGAAGAATTGGGTCACACACACTGTGGCGTAGCGGCACGGGTTGGCAGTGCCCGGGGTGAAGTAGACATATTGCAACCTTAACTCCTGAAAAAGTCTGACAAGCAAAAAATTTCTTGCCAGTCTAATGAGACATGGAAAGTCATTTGTTTCAATTATTTTGCACCCCCAAAAAAAAAATTGAGCCCAGGTGGTTGTCCCTGCCCCCACACTACGCCATGGCTGCCACTCCCCACGACTGGCACCGTTGGCGCCCCGCATCATTTGTCTCCTGCCCTTTGCTATGCCACTGGTCACACAATGTCCAAGTGGTTAGGAAGCCAAAGCAAAATGGCTTAAGGGTCTGAATCCTGGCTAATGGCGATGCATGCACGAGGTTTCTCAGTGGAATGCATCAATATGTTTTAAGGTTGTTAAGACCGCTGGTTTTGAAGGACTGGTTAACCGTTCAAAAAAAGACAGGTTAACCGCTCGTTAGTGGCAGTCTGGCATCAGCAACATCAAAGCGTTTTGATGTTTTCAAATTGAACTTACGGTTAACCGGTCAAAGTTAAAAGGAACAGTCCTTGCTCTTAGGACCGGTTAGCCGTTAACAACCTTAATATGTTTCAAGTGTTATGTAAAATTCCAACTATCCCTCAAACCCCTCTGAGACGCAACAGAAAGACAAACAACTAACCGGTGTCGCTGGTGCTCATTTGACTTTCGATGTCGCAGTCATCCAACTCATCACCGGTGCTCTCGATGTCGTCTGTGCTCAGCAGATCTTCCTCTGAGTTGCTCATCCGACATTCAAGTGAAGGAAGGAGGCTTGTCAATGTATCCCTGTTTAAAAAAAGCAGGAATATCAAACACCAAACTAAAATAATAATGAGTCATTACATTAAAAAACAAAAAGCACTCCATTATTTATAATAGAAGTTAGTCTTTCTTCTTTCCTTCCTTCCGTTGTTTCCTATTGGGTTGGACAAATAGGCCTGGATGAACATGATCAGATGTTAGTTAAATCACATTTTGTAATGATACATCTTAGACATTAATTCAATGTCAGCATATATGCAGTTCAGTACCTGTAATTTAATGATCTTGTTTGTAAAGCAATGTAATGTACCAATGTATTTAAATAGCTCCTCTTCTGGAAGAGTATTTAGAAATAATCCCACTAATATTACAATGAACAGTGATTTTGAGAAATAGTGTCAAGGAACTTGATGGACGCTGGTCTGCGTATGCTTGGTTAAGTGCATTCCAAAGTGTGAAACCAAGTAAGTAAGTAAGTAAGTAAACATGAAATTTCTATAGCGCTGCCAAATGACTGAAGGCCAATTGCTGATATACATTAAGATCATAAATAAAGTTTCAGGTTCAAAATCTCATAAATGAAACTCCAAACTAAGGAAGCAATATAAATAGAAAAGAGGAAAAATAACTGAATAAATATCAGAACGCTTCTCCCACCTTTCGTCCTGCAGCGACTGAATCTTCGCAGACAGCAGAAGCTCTTCACGATCAAATTCGGGAGTCTCCTGTTCAAGCGGATCTTCAGTCTCGGTCACAGTCAGCTGCAAACATATAAAATCAAATAATAATAATAAATAAACTACTAATAATAACCACGGTTGCTGCTACTGTTACTACTACTGTTACTACTATTATCACTACTACTACTATTACTATTACTACTATTACCGCTGTCTATATCAAAGTTAAATAACAAACTCTGAGTCACAATTTTCTCCCCTTCTTGCAACATCTCAAGTTTTTCATTCTAAACTAAAATCATTTCTCTTAAACATGACATGACAAAGCAAATGAAACCAGATTTTGGTTTTCTGGCACCAGGTAATCACAAAGTCACCAGTCATCAGTCACAGTCACTTATCCAAAGTATACATTTTTTGCCATTCATACAATTATACAGGGACTTATCAAAGGTATACATTTTGCCAATTACCGGTATACAATCTTTTGAGGTGACATTCGGAATTTTAACTTGGTAGACTTTATTTCTGGCAATTTAAAATTTTGCTTCCACTTCTGTGGAAGTATAAGTATAATACTAGTTAGTGTAAGTAATTTTCTCAGAATGACGGTACTTTGCTAAAACAGGCCAACAATATAATGGAAAAGGTTTGGGAAAGGAAAATGTGCTTTAATTCCGGTCATTAATAATGATTTCTATTCAAAAAGGAATGTAGCAGTTAAAGACTTTAACACGTCGACTGCCAGGCCAATTAATGCCATGGCGCCGAATCATGTATATATATAACTCAATAAAGAGAGGGATGAACGGTGGCTGTTCAGTAAGGCAAAATGTCGACGAGCATTGCTCGTCCCCGGCAGCCAACGTGTTAACAAAAACACAAGATGAAACCTTAGATTTTCTGGTTGCCCTAAGAGTTGCCAGTTTCTCATTGGCATTGATCGTGGCCGTGTCGAGTGTTCGAATATCGGCCAACGTGCTTTTGATCTTTTTCAGTTGCCATTCAATAATAGACTGAACACACCTAGGAAAAAAATACAATTTCCATATGGAACACACCTAGAATAAATAGATTAGCAGTCAGAAGATGCTCAAATGATTAAGCATCTACAGATTCAATACCAAACACAGTGAATCATTGATATCACACAATTTGTGAAAAACAGTCTTATTGGACTCAACAATGAGGGATTACGATTCAAACAAAGGAGCAACCATCGACTGATGCCAAGAACATTATTAACAGTGGCGTAGCCAGGATTTCCGGAAGGGGGAGTTGGTTTTGACCATAACCAACTTTGAACAAATCTTGACAAGCATAAAAAAGATCACCCTATGTATCTCTCCTCTGTCGTCTTTACTTGTCGTCATGCCTATGGTGTTAAAAATTTTTGGTCAGCAGCCCAAGGGGTGGGAGGTTTGACCCTCAAAACCGCGTCGAAAATTATAAATGCATGGAAATACATTAAAACATTTTTTTCCGTCGACACCCAAGGGAGGTTTTAACCCACCAACCCCCCCTTGGCTATGCCACTGATTATTAAAATGGCGTGTAGAAGTTCGAAACTGATGATGATGATGATGAAAAGTCTCTAGCAAGTGACAAACAATTTAGCTATTTGATGACTCCTAAATGGATGACCCAGCCAAGTTAAATAGTTCCAATTCAGAAGCATCAGCAGGCGATGAACCAAGTCCTGACCCTTACATGAAACAAGTCCAAGTATGAACTTTCTCAGGCCACATTACTAGATGACAGACTACGGCGAATAAGCCAGGGCAAAAGCCAGGTGGATGTTGAGTCCTGATCTCGACGAACGTCAGGACTACATTCAGCTCTCCAGTGCCAGGGGAGCCCCTCTGAGTAGAAATATAAGAGGCACTATACAAATGCTACATTACATTACAGGATTCAACACCCTGCCACGTCATCTTTGGTGCCTGTTGAACCGTCTCCGGACAGCGTAGGGTCACTGCAAATACTGTCGCCGAAGTGGGGACTGGACAACTCAGATCTGTGTATCTGCGGTGAAGTGCAAACAATGAATCACATATTTGACTCTTGTCCTATAACAAGACTCGAGGATGGCGGTCTTCAGACATTACATTCAGCTAATGATGTCACAGTCAAATGGCTGACTGCTTTCAGCACTTGAAGCATATGATGATGATGATGATGATGATGATGATAATAATAATAATAATAATAATAATAATAATAACATTACATTACATTACATGAGCAGAAGAAATACAAATTAAGAGAAAAGAGAAATACATAAGCTGTTGAAAAAATACAAATTCTAGCTATGGCTACATTTTTTGAGAAAGCAGGATGCAACACTATGAAGAATAATTTCAATGAATCTCTTGTACTTACAGAGTTTGCTTTGGAACGTGACTGAGGCTTTCCTGAGTCGAGAGCTTGTTCTGGGTACGAAGAATGCTTGGAGCAAAGACAATTGCAAGCGCGTTGGGAGACATCAAATTCAGTTCTTCTTGGCTAGAGACTCTATAACAGCACAGTGCAAAGTTGAACTGCAAGGAATAAATCAGGTAAACATCGTGCAATGACTGTTTTAGCATAAAATATGTTGTATGTGAGTTGGTTGACTGTATACAATTATATTATTTGTGACGTTATGGAAATTGATTGGATTTATGTACTGAGATTTTGTACTGAAACTTGCATGATGATTTTGTGGATGTTGTTGTGCTAGCGGGAATAGAGAGTGTAATGAAGTGCTTTCTGATTAGCAGTAGACAGAGACATTAAACCCATGATTAATGATTACTGTGTAGCAAGGCGCCATCTGTGGCTGCCGAAATAAACAATGACCAAGAAAGGTACTTTGTACCATTTACTCTAATATGCCCTTGCTCTTAACATTTGGTAATATGGTGCATAAGAAATTGTCAGTTTAATAATAATAATAATAATAATAATAATAATAATAATAAATAATAATAATAATAATAATAATAATAATAATAATAATAATATAGAATATTATAGATAGCACGAAACATTTGTGAAATTGGCACAAGAAACAGCTAGACAACAAACTGTGAATTGGACAAATTGCAACATTTACCCTAAGCCATCACTGGTAATATTACCAATTGAATTTAAGCATAAGACATTTATCAATAGTTTTAGCAAACATGAAGATAAATATTTTATGTAATCCAAATATCTGTTAAGTAATGTAACCTGGCCAAATGGAAGATTAATCTTTCAAGCAGTGTGTGGTTGGCCCGTGGTAGTTTTTCAATGACACCGTACAACAACCTTATCCTTTCCTTGACATCATTCATTTCTGAAACAGAAAACATGTAAACTGCTTATTAAACAAATGCATTTCATCCAATCTGATTTGCTACATACAGAGATATTTCAGTGAACTGAAACTGAATAGAAACTGAAATTATTTTAAAACAGTTAACTGAAACTGAAATTGGCAACCATAAAACTGAAACTGAATAGAAACTGAAATTGGCAACCATAAAACTGAAACTGAATAGAAACTGAAATTGGCAACCATAAAACTGAAACTGAATAGAAATTGAAATCATTTCCAAAACTGAAATATCACTGGCTACATATGCAAGTATTCATGTGTACAAATCCCTAAATGATCTACCATAGATTCCAAATATAACAGTAATTTTCCACAAAATGAGTTCTATCAGATTATATCAGACATCATATATATAAGTTTATATATTAGACTTTGGATGATGAAGGTCCCATGTAGTCTAAAATAACATGATTCTGCAATACACATCAAAATCTCTATGGTGCATAGTTTGCAATACTTTGAATATAAGATATCTGTGTTTCATTGAAAGAAGTTTTTGAAATATTAAATATATTTATTGGTCATGATGCATTTGCCACTTGATTGGTAGAAATGAGGGAGGTATGGAGAGGAAGAATCATTGAGAGATTTGATCTGGAGATACTTTGGTCACATCTATCCATCCATTATTATCATTTGACTATTTATGAAGCACCGTAACATAGCCATCGGTCAAAACCAAAAGCGCTGTACAGTCAACAGTCAACTATACAATATGGTGAACAAATACGTTTTTAGGTCTTTAGATTATTATTATTATTTTTAATTTTAGGTCCATTTCAAACACATAGGTGTTCATCCTCAGACCCATCCAGTGCTCATCAGAGCAGACCATCCATCCATCCAGGTCAAAACCAAAAATCAGTCAGGCAATACCAAGACTTAAGGAGGAAATAAACCCTAAAAATGTCTAGAGAAGAGGCCATCCGAATATCAAGGGGAAGGAGTTCCAAACATATGGAGATGCATAACTAAAGCCCCACACCCAAGGGAATTTCAAGAAGGCATTTATTTGCAGACCTCGTGGATATATATATATATATATGGCTGATGATACAATAGCATATCTCGAAGATAAGTGGGAGATCCATATCCATAAATCCACCCACCCACCCACCCCCCACCCAAGTCCCTATCATTTTGAAAGATCATTTCCCAAAGTTGATATAGAATGTAGAGTGCATATCTAATGAACAAAATTTTCCAGTCTTTCCACAATCGCTCACCTGCAAGTCGAATAAAATCATCATAGAAGTCGAATGTCATCAGAGGTTCAGGCATCTCGCGGAAAAATGCTTTAAACACTGCAGTTAAGACATGAATGTGGCAGTCGTTGAAATCTATGTTCGAGGCATCTACAATACAAATACAAACACGTGCGTATATACGAGTGAAACTGGACACATTTCACTTGTGCACGTGTTGACTGAAGGGCGGGAAGTTAGCAGAGTGGCAACAGCATTGGACGATGGAGCAGAAGGTCGCGGGTTCAACTCACGCAGGAGCCCTAAGGTCGACTCAGCCTTCTTTTGCCAGATAGTGATGGCAAATGAGTAGCGGATTAATCTGTGGAGTAAACAGGCGCGTTGCATGAGAACACTGGCTCCGTATCATGTAACCTGCACCAGTTGTATGGCTGAGGGTCTTGGAAACGGAGATCAGCGCCGCCCTATGAGCCTTGAGGGAAGGACTTTACATGTTGATTATTGAGTACATAAACAAACAATTACTCATAGAAAAACAAGGTTTTATTTACATTTCACGGCACACAAATGCACTTGCACGTACCAGAAATTAACCAACTCTACTGATTCCACCCAGAGATGAATCCAAGCCTGCAGCAGGTACATTTCTGGAACTAACTTTCCAACTACTCGATTGGCCTATTTGGCGTTGCTCAACTCATCAGAACACAGAAGTTAAGCAACGTCGAGCATGGTTAGTACTTGGATGGGTGACCCTCCCAGGATCTAGTCATGGTGCCGGCAGCCAACCCAAGACGTTCATCACTTAAACGTCAATAAATTGGCAGCAGTGCTAAGCTATGAAGGTAAAACGCAGGTCTGAAGAAAGTACTGGCAACCTACTCTAGATTAGTGGTGTAAGCTGCCTGCATTGCTGCTTGCCTAGTACCCAGAGATCAGTGCCAGACCCTACACTCGTTTGAGTACGGGACTACCCTTACCCTTTTTTACTACTCGATGCCCTTTATGATGTCAGCCCAAACTAACATCTTGATAGCTGACAGCTTCTGAGTAATGATGCAATCGTCTCAGAAAGTCATTATAGAAAGTTATTACATGCAAGTCATTCTAATAAAGTCCACATGCTGGAGAGTAAGCAAGTAAGTAAAATACAATGAATTTATAAAGCACCTTTGAAATGGTACTGTATTCAAAATTTTCAAATCACTTTCAATGAAAATGTTTAAAATAATTCAAACAACAAATTCTGAGGTTAGCCAGATATCTAACGAACCGCTGTTGATGTCTTTGATGAGTTGTTTGATGTGCACCGCATTTCCTGATTTACGATACAATCCCACAGTGTACAGACCGTTCATCTCGATCGCAGCTAAGAGCCGGTCAATCACCGGAGGAATCTGATGACCGTTTTTAACAAGTACGCTGAGTGGAGCTCCAATTACAGTAGACCCAACCTAGAAAAATCACCATAGCCATCATCATCATCACCACCACCACCATCATCACCATCATCATCATCACATCATCATCATCACCCCCATCATCATAATCATCACCATCATCACCACTACCACCATCATCACCACTACCACCATCATCATTATCACCACCACCACCACCACCACCACCACCACCACCACCACCACCACCACCACCACCACCACCACCATCATCATCATCATCCTCACCATCAGGTTATAAATAATAAAGGCTTTAAAACATATTATTTTCAAAAGTTATAGGCAAATGTTTAGTGATCTTTTTCCTTCCACCATGCCAGTCACTGCCAAGTTCTCCAGCCCATCTTTTTCTCATCATGTACCCAAAGAATTCCATGTCTTTCTTTATGATTGTCATTAATCTTGGTTCTGTTTCCATTACCTGTAATATTTCTTTATTGGTTCTATCATCCATCCATAGAAATTTTAGCATTCGTCTGAAGAACCACAGTTCTGTGGTTTCCAGTCTCTTTCTCATAGTTTTGAAGATAACAAAGAAAGTCAATAACTATATAACTATACAAACATAGGTCCACTTGCCATAGCAGCACAGTCAAAAATGCAACTGACAAAAAACAATATTTACAACAATTGTCACGTAACCATTGTGCACAATACAGTGGTAACACCTGCTCAGTTATATGCAACTGAATGCAGGCATGTCGGAACAAATTTTTAGCAGGGGGTGCATTTTTTCAGGGACTTAGCTGAAAAATCATAATTTATCATAAAAAACCTGACAAGCAAAAAAGGTCATCGCCCAAGGTTCCTTTATCGTGTCTTCAAAAATCTTGATGAGCAAAAAAAACAGCACTGCACTGCACCCCTGGAAAAAATTTGAGGTGCAGTGCACCCCCTGCACTCCCACTCCACTACCTCTGGGCCTGGCTGAATGTCCAAAAATGGCAACGGACATGCAGACTCCTGATTTACAATGTACACCTTTACTGAACTCACAAAGATATTATTTCTTATGAAGTAATCATAACATTTTTACCCTCTCTGCTATTGCCATTTGACTATCGCATCCTGTACATGGTACGTGTGACTTCTCGTAACATTTCTTGTGAACAGTAAACTTGCATGCTGAAAAAAACAACCAAATGATGACATCTGATCAGAAATGTCATTAAAATAATCTAGAAACTGACTTTAAAAGAGATGAAGCAAGGATCAAGGCGTTCGAGATGAAAGGATTAAGACAGATTCTGAATACATCATGGACAGAGAAAAGAACTAATGAATGGGTATTAGAGAAGGGCAGTGTTACAAGAGAATTTTTGGAGTCTATCAAAAGAAAGATTACATCTGTGGATTCGTTCCTGACCACTCTTAAGACGCATCTTTTTCGTGTCTCCTATGAATAGTTACCGGAAAATCTAGGACCATATTTCTGTACGAACCGATGAATTGCTGATGTAAAACGCTCTCGACTTTAGCCCTAGCTATGCTATAGCGTTTCATAAACTGTCGTACTTTGGTCACATCATGAGGAAGACAGGTACTTGTTTGGAAAAAGAAATGATACAAGCCACAACTGATGGAAAAAAAAAAAAGGCAAACCCAGAACCAGATGGACTGATAACATCATGCAATGGACTGGAAATACAATGGAAATGGCGATCCGAGTGACAGACAACAGAAAACAGTGGAACAATCTCATTCACGATGCGGTCTACCCTCGTAGCGAGGATGGTTGAAGACAAGACAAGACAAGAAACTGACTTTAATCAGATTTTTCCTATGAATGATTAGAGTAAGTATGTAAGCGTCGTCACCAAACAAATCAAGTTTAAAAAGTGCAGGTTGCAGGACCAGGCTCTGGAGATACATAACTCCCTAACTACCTCAATCAGGGCAAAGGGCACAGTACAAATACTCTATCAAATGCTTTAGATCCTGACTCAAAAGCCATCTCTTTGCCATGGCCAGTCAACCATCCAGTCCTGCATGATATTCTGGATTTGGACCTGGCTTCTATGTAATTAGTATTATAATGCCATTGACTGATTATTATTTTTATTATTATTATTTTTTGACAATTGCTATAGCGCTATAACATAGCTTGATGCCAAAAGCAAGACCACTTTACATAAATTGAAAAAATTGACTGATGCTTCTCTGCATTATGTAGTGGCACCATAGAAGTCGATGGTACAACAGAATGCAAAAATAAGTATTGGTCAGAACAAAACTGACGGGGGAAGACTAAGATTCAGTGCATCCATGATCACTAATTAATTATGAAATACCAAAGATCCAATCAGATCAGATGAAGAAGAAGCTTAACCACACAATCATAATATAATATAATAGGCATACATAAACATAATCCCATGGCTAGAGTTAAGCAAAGTACACCGAAAAAAAAGATTTGATGAACCATAAACCAGGGATATTTCTATAATTGTGAATTTGGGGGTGTCAACCTCAAAATGGGGGTGTCTTGAGCTAATTAGTATGCATTTTTATGCATACCATTGTCTTCTTCTTCTTCATCGACATCAAATTGTATTGTTACGGGTGTAAACCATGGATTTCCACACTTCTCTGTTTCTGGCTTGACATTATTTGTTCCCATTTGTCTGTAGTTCTTGAAAGAACTTCTTTAGAGCTATCAGAAACTAGGTTTTCTTTGTCTTCCTCTTGCTCTTTTCCCCTCTATTTTTCCTGTTATGGCTAGATTTTCCAATCCGTCTTTTCTTATTAGATGTCCAAAGAATTCAAGCTGCTGCTTTCTTATGGTTTTTTAGCAATTTTCTTTTTGTACCAAAAGTTTTTAGTCTCAACTCATTGGTTATTCTTTCTGTCCATGAAATTTTTGCAGGACTTTTCATCCCACAATCTCTTCATCTTCCAGACTTTCTGATGTTTTTGTCAACGTCCATGGAGAGATCTGTAACATCAGAAACCCCAAACGTAGCTGTGAAGAATTCTGACGTGTTGTTGTTGAAATATGTTTATTTGTGAGAACAATTTTTGAGTTGTATGAAGGCTGACTTCGCCATACCTATTCTCGTTTCAATGTCCTTTTCACTTCTTCCAAAAACGCCAGAATATGCTTCCTAGATATTTGAACTGGTTACCTGTTTTATTTCCATTCCCCTGTATTGTAGCCTGCATTTAGGAATTTCTTTCTTTTTGTAATTACCATACAACATTCTTCTTTTTGTTTATTTTAGTCCTTTCTTTTCCTCTCTCTTGACATTTTGTCTAATAACATTTTGTAGTTTTCTTTCAGACCACGAATAAAATTAGTGTTGTGTCATCTAAATATCATCACAGTTGTTTAAAAATTTTTCCTCCTATCTTTTATTCCTTCCAATTTTTTCTGTTTCCTTCATAATCAAGCCCCCATATTCATTGTAGAAATCTGGTGATAAACCACAACCCTGCCTTGTCTCTTTTAAAAATTTGTATCCATTACCTATTTTTCCTTCATTCTTATCGCTGCTTCTTGATTCCAGTACAGGTTTTGAAATATCCTCATGTCCTTTCCATCTAGTGCTATGTTTTCTTGGGCATTTGAACAGTTCTTGCTTGTTTTACACTATCAACAGCCTTCTAGTACAATTAGTCTATAAAGCATAGGTACAGATCTTACACATCTCTATACAAGTACAAGCCAATCATCCTTAGAATAAATATTGCATTTCTACACCTTGCATTACCTTCTTTAAACAAGTATTGTTCTTCTGATACTCTCTCCCTCATTTTAATACCATTGTCATATTACCAAATTTTGGGGGTGTCAACCTAAAATTGGGGGTACAAGTACCAAGTACTAAACATCTCTGCCATGAACCATTCACACACATTGACATTTGTTTATATAAATCATGAATAATAGAAAGAGTTTCATAGAGCAGCAGAAGCTAGGTTAATGATAGGACATACGATATGCAACCTCAGATATATCAAAGTATTTTTCCAGAACCCAAATCACCGAAGAACACATTTCACAAAATGTGGGAATTGTAAATTGAATCTGAAGAAATCGGTGCAAAAGATGTTCCTAAAAAAAACAACAGAAAATTCAGTCTCAACTGCAGTGCACTAGTTCATATACACTTTAACGATCCTAGGACTTTTAATCTCCAAACTATTCATCTCCAGACTTTTCATTGTGGACTATTCATATTAAGGACTATTCATCTCAAGACCTTCCTCAGCAGGACTTTCATCTCCGGACTATTCATCTCGGTGAAGTATTAAATATAAGGAAAGTAAAATATATGAAGCATTATATAAAAATATATGTAGTAAAATATTAAGTAAAAGAAGTTTTTAATACTACTATATAAACTTATATACTATATAAGTAATGTTTATAACAGAGATAACAGAGACCAAGCCAATATTCACATTAGATTTCAAGAGGTTTAGGTCACCAGGGATTTAGGATGAAAGAGCAAAGGTGGGGATGAGGTTGCTCTCAATAATTACTAATGTACATATTTTGAATTCTGAATTCTGTGAACAATGAAACAGGCATAGTAAAAGAGTAAATTTTCACCCTAGGCTCAATGCCCAGAGGGGTGCTGATCCCGACAATGAGACAGACATAAGCCATACAGGTTGAAATGGCCAATCTCTTGCAATTAGAATTGAACACAATTATTTTCTCATGGGGTGCTACAGGTGTGAGGGGATCGGAGAATATGATTTTTGGAATATGTAATTTATGGATGGTCCCACACTGACCTATTTACTTTTATTAGTTTCTTAATGAATAGTCCTGAGATGAAAAAGCCCTGCTGATGTAAGGTCCAGAGATGAATAGTCCGCACAGTCAAATAATTGCAAACAATAAAGACAAATTTATTAAATTTTGTATAACCAAGAATCATTTCCCCCAAAATTCTGTGCCTTCGAAAAGAAAATTTATTAAGAGAAACTCTTACAAGAACAACATTTTCCTTCTTCTTTTTCACTTTTATCGAGTTTTTCTTCTTGACTTTTACATCTGGGAGTTCCTTGCTGTCACGTTTTTTGATGAATTCGTCCACAAATCCTCGAAATGCATTAATGAATAGTGTGTCTGGAAATGCATTGCCTTCCTTACACAGCTGCCTTGCTTTGGCCGAAAGAATCTCCTCAAAGTTGCACATCAAGTCCTTGTATTTATGGGTGACACTGTTCACCTTCAAAACACACACACACATACAGTATAAAAATGTTACACGTTGCAAATATCTTTAACCAAAAACATACTGTACTCCTGTAGCATTTTTTTAAAATTTCAGATAATTTTTACAGTTCCATGAGAAACATTTCTAGTTTCTCCACGGGCATGGAAAAGGCCAAAGCTCCACGGATGTGGCGAAGACCAAAGTCAAGGGCACAGAACACGTTGACTGCGGCGCATTTTCTTTGCCAGGCGCGGCCGCTATACGACCTCCCCGGCTTCCAATGCATTGAACAGAGGACGTCATATGACGCCCCTAGCGCCCTGCAGTGCCAAAATAAAGACGTCAATTGAAGTCCCCAGTGCTCAACGTGTTAAACCAATGCTACATGAATGAGATGTGAAACAAGTGACACAACTTCCCTTATCTTTGTTATTGGCACATGAAAACCAAACAAAATTGCAAAAACTGGCATTCTTTTGTGTCTCTATAGGTAACTATCAGCTCATTCGCTTGCATTCATATAATAGGTATATCGGTTTTGTGTCACTAATATAAACTTAAAATCAGACATACTTGGATGAATCAAAAAATGAATACAGCTTTGATTTGGGTGGGAGAATGAAGCTGTTAAGAGTACAAGCCAAAAACAAGGGCATGAATTACATATTTAATTTCTCAAAATCAAGACTATAATTTGTTATTCCATTTTTTCCTTCGATTATTGCTAAGAACAATAACAAGAAAAAAACATATACCTGTTTATTCAACAGCAAAGCAATTGGAGAAACTGGATACCTGGACCTGTCGAGAGACAGAAACACTGATGATGATTTGTGCAAAATTGCAACATTTGTTATTTGCATATTTAACTCATTTGTTCACACATATACCATTGCGATATCCATATATATTTTGCAATTTTATCACACTTTTTCTATATATACATAGATACACAGGGACCAGAGGCTGTCTGGATGTCCTTTTTTGCTAGTAAACAGTCTTTAGAGGAGAAAATGCCGCAATTTTCTCACACTTTGCAAATATGGTCGCATTAAATTGCAATTTGAGCAGATAAACAACTATTTTGAAGTAGGAGCCACACTAAATGGTGAAATAAAATCAGACACTTTTCTCCCCACTATTTTGGGAGGTCCTCTGGGTCCTCCTGTCTAATTTTCAAAATCAGAAAAATGAGACCCCACACTAAACTGGTGTCACTAATATAACCTTAAAATCATTTCAGAACAACAGACGGTCATGTTCATTCGACAAGTCACCATTAAGGTGGTAATAGCATTTAAGTTCAGATCTATCAAAGTATACAATTAGTGGTTTACATCAAATTTATTGTCTAAGTTTTCTTAACTTGGATGAATCTAAAAAAAAATTAATACAGCTTTGATTTTGGGTGGAAGAATGAAGGTGTTAAGACCTGTTCTTGATTATTTTGGTGTCCTGAAAAATGTTAAATCAGCTCAGTTTTTGAATTACATTACAGTCCTGTCTAATTTCTCAAAATCAGGATTATGCTGAAAGCCCTGTGAGACAAACTTTCACAAATACTGACCACTGATATACCATAAATTGAATGGCTGGGTGGAATCAAAAAGGAGGTAATCTGTTTATTTAATTATCTGACTGCACATATTTCAATTGATTTCTTCTGGAAAATGGTTTAATGTTATCAATAACAATAAGAGGGTAATCATCTGCATTTACTTGGCCATATCTAAAAATTTCACGGACATATTTGGAATCTTCAACTGATATTTTCACCACTAAATTTTTTTTGTTGTATAGGCAATTATCATGCACTTTTACTTCCGTACTCAAAATTTGGGCCCTTCATTTGACAATTTCATCATTAAGGTGGTAACTGCATTTAACTCCTTATTCCACCCAACCATCCATTCAATTTACTTAGCAGACAAAATTATCAGATTTTTTTTTTTTCAGCTTTGTGTCATTTTCAGTTTTAATCCTAATTGTCATAAATCAGTAGACAATTTTCAAAAACATTTTTTTTGTAAACCTGTGTTATCAGTTTTCAGCTTTGTGCTAATCCTGAGTACACGAGATGCCCGCAGAAAGCAAAGTAAAATGACAGTTAAATTTAATGCCGAATAATGATGTCGGTGTTGGCAGCTGAATGTCAATGCTTTACCTGCATCAGTGTTGAAATCTGTGTGATTAAACTAGAGTGGAACTCATTCAATGCCCCGTTGAAGACAAGATCGTAAACAGATGAGTTCTTGTGTACTGCACTTTTGCTAACACAGGCAACCTTGAAAACAAAACAAAAAATCATTTGCAAGCAACAAACTCCCTTTCAAATGTTGCTGTCATGTAGGGTTGGTGCCATGTGTCAGGTGGGGTTGGCCAGCTACCAAAAAGGGTGACAATAACTAGAAAGAGAACCTAAAATGTTGTGGCAGTGTCAATGAACAAATCTGTACAAACACAAAATAGTTGAATGTTCAACGAAATGGAAGAATTGCGGATGTTATTGCTCTCACAAGTTATATATTCTGCGAGAAGAAGCTTATGTTAGTCTAAACAAAAACCAGCCAACAAGAGAGCTAGCCAAACATCAGCTATCAAACAACCAACCAGCCAGCCAGTCTACCAACCAACCGATCTAACAGTCAGCCAACCAGTCAGATTTACACCATGTCACAATCATAATGCCTACTAAGGCATAAGCTGATCTGTAAACTATTTCAAAGATGAATTAAAATAAGTCATGAATATTAACCAAAAGCTGAATCATCAAAGTCTAATAATAACAAGTTAATAACACAATACCACTACTGATACTACTACCACTACTACAACTACTACTACTACCACTACTACTACCACTACAACTACTATTACTACTACTAGAACTACTACTACTAATAATAATAATGTTGTTAAGACCCTGGTTTTGAAGGACCGGTTAACCGTTCAAAAAAAGGCCGGTTAACCGGATAACTGCTCGTTAGCAGCAGTCTGGTGTTGTGCCAACATCAAAGCGCTTTGATGCCACCGGCGTCCTGCACGGCTACAACAAAGTGTTTTGACGTTTTCAAATTGAAATTACGGTTAACTGGTCAAAGTTAAAAGGACCGGTCCTTGCTCTTAGAACCGGTTAACCATTAACTAATTAATAATAATGTTAATAATAATAATAATAATAATAATAATAATAATAATAATAATAGTAATAATAAAACACTCTGAAAAACCCATATTATTATGTTGAAGCATCAACTGGTGGAATACCAAAACAAAAATCCATCTTCAAAACAACATGCTAATGCCAAATATCAGTCGGAGTGGGAAACAGTCTGGCAGTAGAACCAAGAGAAAATACATTTTCAATCTAAATTTTAAAGTGGACAGTGAGTGAAGAGAGTGAAAGACAAAGGGACAAAATTTCAGGTTTTCATGCCAACAACTGAAAAAAGCTCAGTTATCAGTTTTATTGATCAGTTACTATTAGTCTAGTACTGTAGCAGTCAATGTTATTAACCTTCTTACTGGTAAGAGCGTATGCTATCCGCCCAAAGAATTTGATGCTGAAAGGGTTAAGGGCGTACGGTATCCGTTCGCATCCACAGGCATTTGGGGCAGCTGAGACCACCCATTTAATTGCTTCTGTGACACACCCACGTAATAGCAGCAATTTGCTTCATTGTTTTCTAGCCAGGGACATATCTGGCCTCTACTGAATGGTGTGCCTCTATTATTGACACATTCCAGTGTCCAATGATTGTCCATATAAGCTTCCTGCCCTTCAGCAAATCAGACGAACAAAGAATGGTCTGACAGGTGGGTATGTCCTTCAGACACAATGTTGCAAATACAATTCAACGTTTTCCAAACGGAAAAGTGCCACAGAATGTAACGCCAAGAAGGTTAAGATGATTTCCAAATGGTTCACTAAATAGTAGTGCACAATTGTTTTCAGATGCACCATAATCTTAAACATAATGGTCCTAGACAGACAGGGGCGGAGCTAGGGTGTCTGGCGCCCGGGGACAAAACATACTGATGGTGCCCCCTCAACTTGACAGAAATCCTAAGAAGCAAAAAAATGGCGCTGTTCTGTCCATTTTGGCGCCCTTTCATTCTTCATTAAACTTCATGAATACCCTGACAAGCAGAAAAAGGTCATCACCCATAGCAGAACACCCTACCTTAAACCAATTTTGGCGCCCCCTTCATCGCGGAACCGGGGACAACTGTACCCCCCTGCACCCCTCTAGATCCGCCTCTGTAGACAGCAGAACTTGAAGGCAGGAATAAATACAAGAAACCAGGTCAATGAAAGAAGAAGACAATGTGAAGGATGGGACAGGAGAAAATCTTTTGTCTCATCTTTCAAAATTCACCAATTTCAATATTTTCAATAACTATTTATACCTTGGTTGCAAAGAAGTGCTCGAGCTGTTGGAGCTCGTTAATGTTACGAACGACCAGATCGAGTGGATACTTCCACTGGGCAGTTGCAAATACGTTCCACGTCCCGGCATTTGTAGCGGTGGTGTGGCTGGTCATCCCCGTTGCGCCAGCCGATGGTAGAGAGGGCTGAGCAGGCGCAGGAGGCGGCTGCCTGAGTCGCTGTCGTAAAGGAGTATGTTTAATCCTTCTACTGCCACTGTCGTAACCTTCACCAGTCGGTCCATCCTTTGCTGGAAACAAGCAATACAATGCCAGCAATGTAAGGTAACATTCTGTTACATTCTGTAAAAGGTTCTCGAACGCGTTACCAGACAGTGTCACCAACGCGACCAACTTGGAAACATTCACTAAGAGACTAAAACGCACTTGTTCGGACACTCCTTTAATGCAATGTAAAGCACTCTTGACTCTAGTCTGCTAGGAAAATAGTGCTATATAAATCAGCCTATAGCTAACTAAATAACTATCTGCAAAAGAATCGTTAAGTACTTTCGAGTTGGAGGTGAATTTGAGGAAGGAAAGTCAAAATTTTCATATTTTGAGTTCACCTACCGGCTGCTTCGAAAACGAGAGCTAGGCGGCAATCCACGATATCACTCTGTATTATGTTGGGGGTTTAAATGGCTACTCTGTAGTCAACTGATCAGATACAAGAGTAATGGCAGATTTCCCACATGAGATCAGACAGCAAATATAAAGTGGTTTCTGCTATTTTTATATAGGACCATGATTCACACAAAACTAGTTGAGATTTTGAATGATTAATGCAAAAATACAACTATTTATAGAAAAATACCGAGATGCACATACGATATAAACAACTGGAAATACAAAACTGTCCCAAATTTCTGTAGAAGAGAACATTTAAGAATGTTTACTAACCTGCATTCTGCTGTTTCTTTGGTTTTGACCTATGACGAAATCGGTTACGAAGTGGACTGCTTGAAATTTCATCAAGTAGGACTTTCTCTGGTGGAACCGGTTTCTTCACGATGTCTTCGATGAGTAAGCAGACTGTTTCAAATCCGCACTAGCAACAGAAAAAAATGGGGCTGGGAAAAATTAACTTATGAGTAAAAACAAATCAAGTGAATTCAGAGCTTCTACTGTAAATCGGAGTGACAACAATAGAAAAGCACTACATACACACAAAGTAGAAGGAGACTGAGGGCAAGGAAGACCAAGAAAAAAATGGATGGATAACATAAAGGACGATCTGGAAACAAAGAATATGACAATAATTGTGGAAGGATGCAGACTAACACAAGATAGAGAAAAGTGGAAATGTTTCATATCTAACTAATGCCGCCATGCAGGCAGAAAGTGAAGATGAAAAAGAAGAAGAAGAAGATGATGATGATGATGATGAAATCTGAGTGCTGCAACTCAAGACTGTCAATATGAAGACTAACAACCGCTTTGATTAAAACCAAACATTCATTCATTCATTCATTCATTCAGAAATTGACTCATTAAAACACAATCACATTCAAATAACTTGAAATTATAACTACTTAGACGACTACAGATCATATTCTGGAAACTGCCAAAATAACAAAAAACAACAATGATTTCCATTTTATGATGCTTTGTAAATACAAAGCATTAAATCTGGAGACACTGAGGTCTGGCTACTCAGCTGAATGCATACCTAGCCTTCATTAATAGGCCTGTTACCTTAGAGTTGTACATCATAATTCCCAGTGTCAGCAGCTGAATTAATATTCATCAGGTGTCAAGCTCCAAATTAAATTCAGTGACCCTAAATTCATCTACAAGGTGTCAACCTCCAAGGTGTCAACCTCCAAATTAAATTCATCTACAAGGTGTCTCCAAATTAAATTCATCTGCAAATCCAAATTAAATTCATCTACAAGGTGTCAACCTCCAAATTAAATTCATCTACAAGGTGTCTACCTCCAAATTAAATTCATCTGCAAGGTGTCAACCTCCAAATTAAATTCATCTGCAAGGTGTCTACCTCCAAATTAAATTCATCGCAAGGTGTCAACCTCCAAATTAAATTCATCTACAAGGTGTCAACCTCCAAATTAATTTAATCTACAAGTGTCTACCTCCTTTTCTGATGGTTCATCTGACTCCATACGAGCCAATGGTGCCTGAAGTCGCTTTTCTCCCAGTTCACCAACCGAGAACGTCTGGGAATTGCCACTGAGAATCTCTTCAGAAGATGCCTTCACTATCGCTGGCTTCACTTCAATCTAAAGCAAATGTAACAGTAAATGACCATTTAATTGATTAATGTCATGACAGTAAATAAAGAAAAAACATTTAACAAATGATCAAAACATGGACCTGTGCATCAATTAACTAACTCTGGCTGTCAAATAATACAGTCATGACACCAACATCAACATGGACAGTGAAGAGTTTTCTTGCAAGTTTATCTGCCATTTTCACAAACTGTTAACTATTAAGATAATCAACATTAAAAATTAAAAATCTCTCTCATGCTGTTTTAGTTGTCAATTTCAGTAAGTCAATCAGTCAATCAGTCAATCAGTCAATCAGTCAATCAGTCAATCAATCAATCAATCAATCAATCAATCAATCAATCAATCAATCAATCAATCAATCAATCAATCAATCAATCAATCAATCAATCAATCAATCAATCAAGCAACTCTCATAACACCACTGTAATGATGACTGGGCACTAAATTTAAACTGAATTAGAACAAACTTAAAGTTGAGTGAAACTTAGCAAAACATCTTTAAACAGAATAACAGTCTTCATCCTAAACATATTATTAGCGATGATCACACATGAATTAGTTTGGAAAAGACAGTAAAACATAAAGTCAGATAATACCTCAACATCATGAGGACCTTCCTGAGTTCTAACATTTGGAATTATTGCAGACTGACACCTGAACAGACACAATGACATTTTGAAACATTCCCAAAAAACTGCAAGTGAGTATAAGCCAGTTCAAATAAAGCATTCCCTAAAAATTCAATTTTAAACAGATATTTACTGCCAGTGGAAACCACGCATGACTTAGATAATAACATAAGATATATCAAATATATCAGTAAATAAGTTCAGTAAAACACAATTGGCAAAGTAAACTTTATTATAAACTAATTTATTTAACTTAAAAAATTATACTTTCATTCATGACAATTTATTTATATAATAATAATAATAATAATAATAATAATAATAATAATAATATATAAATTAACTGTTTTTTATATATTATATTTATAATATATAATAAACCATCTTGAATTAGAAGCCTCCAGATACAATATGCTGATAAACACCTCCAAGACAAAGATCGTGTCATTCAACAGAGAAAAATGTACAATTAGAGGAAACAGTCAGATCTTGGAGCAAGTAAAGTCATTCCTGTATTTGGGTGCCATCATTACAGAGCGGGCAGATTGTTCAACTGAAATAAAAGAAAGACTGGCTAGAGCATCCAAAATATTTACCAAACTGAAAAACACCTTAAAGAACACAAAGGAATCAGTAAGAACACCTGCTGGAAACTAGTTAAATCACTAGTACGGCCAATAGCCCCTATGGCTGTCAAAGCTGGACGTTGAAGAAGGCAGAAGATATAAGCCTTTGAAAAAAATGTGCTCGGAAAACTATGCAGGTTACTTGAACTGCTAAGATGACCAACAAAGCAGTATGGTCCAAACTTGGAGAAACACCAGTGCTGGGGCATTCCACATCAAATCAACACAGCCATCGGACGTCACCGACTCACCATCTTAGATTTTGGTGAAAATTGGAATAAATGTTCATCCCCATGAGTATGGTAATGTTGAAAACCATAATATTAGAGTTTTGGGTCAACCCATGTCCAAACTATGGGTCATGAAAGTTTGGTTGACCCACGCCAACTCGTGACAGTAAAACTGTAATGTCTCCACTTCTGTGACAGCTAGAGATACGACCTTTGCACCAAACTTTAGCATTTTGAGAGCTCTATCTGGACCAATCAACAGGTACACCAAGAGTTTGAAAACCAAAAGAACAAAAGCAATCGTAGCACATAATTTGACATTCAACAATATTTAAAAGCTCTACCTGGGCCAATCAAAGGTGAGTTTGAAATTCAAACAATATTTACGATTTTATTTGTGGATAAGTCTTACATTGTGAGGAATTAATAGTGAAAATTTCAAAGTGGGCATTCTTAGAGTTTTTATGCAGTGATTAAAGGAATATCTGCCTCAATGCAATATCACAATTAAAACATTCCTGTTGGATGACCTAGATACAGATAATAATTTTTAACTTATTACAGCTTCCTTTACTTTGGTTTTCTACTATGCTACAAGTCACCACTTGTTTTGTTTGCACATGAAATTCTTAGTACACAGGAAAGAAATATCAGACATACAATTTGAATTTCAAAATGAAATATTTAAATTTCAACCTACTTCTCAATTCTTCTTAATGACGGAGAATTGTCGCGGAAAATATTATTCCAAGATTTTAGTTTGTTTCCTTCAGAGACAAAATCAAAATGCCCGCCTTTGGTTCTTCTGTGAGACCAGATGGCGAATGAGGGGCCGACCGAGACGATTCTCTAACAATGGAAACATTTGGAAAAGTGAGATCCTGGCCTCCGACGTTCGGTTTCATCCAATCTGCTTTGGCAGAGGCATCCTTTTCTTCTGGACTTGAATTTTCAAGAGCAAGTAGAGCCCGATCAACAGCAGCATCGATCAAATAAAGATCATCCTTAGAGCCTGACCGATCAACTAGGAACCTGTTTACAGAAAGTTAACAAGCAAACCATGATAGAAATATTATTATCATTAATACTACATGGTTGTTAATGCACATTAAGTCAGTCGTTCACTAAGTGAATAATCATAAGTGCGGGGTGAGTCACGAGACCTAAACAGTGTAGGCCAAACTGCAGAGTACAGTTTTCAGTCGGCGTTTTAAAACAATCAACAAAACAATTAAGTCCGAAGCGACAGATTTAGGTAGATTGTTCCAAACAGACGGAGCAGCGTTGGCAAAGAAACGATCGGTGAGAGAAAGGCGAGTGTGCCGCCGTATCAGTTTATTAGCTCCGCATGATCTCAGTAGTCGAGACTGTTCCTGCAATTGGATGACGTCTGCCAGGTATTAGCTGGGCTGTTGTGTTGTTATTGTTTTGAAGGTAATTAGCCCCATCTTGTACTGAATGCGGTATCGTATTGGCAGCCAAACGAGATGAGAAAGGTGTGATGCGTTCTGTTCGGTGCACTTTACAAACAGTCTTGGCCAGTGAGTTCTGTACCCGTTGCAACTTTTTTCCCCGAGGTGCTGTAGAGAACAGAGTTGCCATAGTCTAGTCTACTGCTAACCACGGAACAGGCTATTGAGGCGGCTTTGTCAAAATTGATGCTGTTACGGACGTGTCTTCGAGCCCGCATGTGAAAGTAAGGTTGTTAAAACCGCTGGTTTTAAAGAACTGGTTAACCGTTCAAGACTGTAAAATTAATCAAATTTGCTGCATAAAATAAACAACATAAGTGCTTAAGAATTACTACCTCGGTCCACACGTAGACGTTCCTGCAGGATCTAAATTCTCCTGTGCTTTATTAGCATCCGCAGTCCCTTTAGATGTGTCATCATCACCAATTTTCGAATTGGAAATACTTTCCTGAACCAAAACTTCAGCCTCGACCGATTCCGAAGGCGCCGGTGAAAACGGCGGAGACAAATCCATGGAAGGAGAATCCAACCTTGCGACGGATACACAGGCGCCATCTATTGAATCGGATAAAGACGGCCGGGATGTAATCTCTGCTTCACGAAACTCTGCTCTCCTCTGAGAAAATAGAAATGTTACCCTCCAACTGAGCCATTTTGGAATCCGATACACATTGGCCGTTAACGGAAACATCTGCCTTTTTCAAAACGGTAATCCTATTTGACTGCTGTTGTGACGAATTTCCTAGTATCACAAATTCTGTCCTGAATGTTGAAGTTGAGATGTGTCTGCCATTTATAAAATTGCAGCGGCCAGCATTTGGCTGGTTTTCTTCACGCTTTTCTTCATCTGTAGCCAATTTCTCTTCACAAATAACGCCGGTTTTGCTGTTAATGTTAATAGTGATCTGCTCAGTACGAAGATCAACTGCGTATGGCTGGAAAGCGTTTCTCATTTCATTCTTTGTCCGTTTCTCTTTCTCTTTGAAAAATCTACGAAATCAAATTACATCAAAAACACATTAAGAATCTGTTTGGTATAAATACAGAATATGGCACTGTAGCCATCCATCTGCCTCTATGTCTGGTGTAGAAAATACATTCTTAGTCACATGCTAAGTGAAAGAAAAAAAATAGAAAAACGGTCATCTATTGGAAATTTCCAGCCACCAAAGTGCCACAAATTCGGCCAACAACTGGCACAAAATTCTGTGGACATTTGAATCTGAATTCACAAATTCTACAGTAAGATACCCCAAAAAATTTGCAACTGCCATTAATTAATTATTTCAAAAAAGTGTCAATATCAAGAAAGCATCCTTTACACTGCATGCATTTTAAGTGCCCCCCACAATCAGAGCATATTTTTTGCAACATGAATAAAAAATAATAATAATAATAATTAACCCCTTAACCGTGTATTTAACTGTAACTCAATGTAAAATGGACAGATATATCTGGGATCCCCAGTTAAGAGGTTAAGCACTTCTATAGCACCATTTCTAATACTTGAGGGTATCGATCGATGGTACTTCAAATCCATCTGCAAAAGACCAAGTCATTCCAGAGATCAGTCAGAGGGAAACAGCAAGACATACTATGAGACTATGAAACAAGTCCCTGTTGGGACCCTACACTTAATACTACATACCTAGCAACAAATGGTTGGCCCCCATGATTAGAAGTTGCCACCCCAACGGCCCCCCCACTTGCCAAATCCTGGAGCCACCACTGACTGCCATTAATTAATTAATTAATTTTAAAAAGTGTCAATAGCAGGAAAGCATCCTCTACACTGCATGCATTTTAACACCTTAACCGGGCGCGACGGCTCAGAGCCGTCCAGTTTACATTGAGTTACAGATTTACTCCCCAGTTAAGGGGTTAAGTGCCCCCCCCAACAATCAGAGCACATTTTTTGAAGCATGAACTGACCTGCGCCTTGCTAGAAAGCCTCTAACGATCCTCTGAATGTCGATGACAGCTGTGACCATGCGCCGAAAGAAAGTTCGTATCTGAAGTCCTCGAACGGCGCTCTGTATGAGAATGCAGGCGCGTCTCAAGTCTCTGCAGCTGCACGGCTCTACGTCTTGCAAGGACACCTCGAATCACCGCCTGGATGAAATAAAAAGAGATTCAACCCAAGTCACAGCTTCACATATTTCACTGTCAAACCTAAATATAAGCACCGGTAAGTAAATCACATCTTGTGACTTATATAACACTTTCGAGAATAGAACGGCAGGAGGTGTTTATTCTTAGGTGCTTACTCTAAATCTGAAATAGCCAGAGCCAAAAGATGGGTCAATCAGGCAGGGGGGTCATTTAATTTGGAGGGTCATTGCGGTTGGGATGTTATTACCATCAATTTTAAAAGATTTCAGGTTTCTCATGGTAGCTGCCTCCATGAGAAACCTGAAATGTTAAGCCAGATTGCCAGAACTTGTGGATGCCCAGGGGATTGAGCCTTTGTGTGAAAGCGAGTCCAGGTGACCGACTGAGAGCCACCCCTCCCCCTGACCAGCCGCCTCATAGATACACTGACCTTTGCCCGGCCGACAAACCACCTTGGCTATAGCTATTTCAAGAAAGACTAAGCGCATAAGAATAAGCAGCTACTGTTGTACTGCTTTCCGGGGCGCTGTATAAGTTTACGAGATTTTACTTACTTACTTACTTACTTACTTACAGGGCAGCAGCTGTGCCTAACTATCAGGACAGAAGAGTGTTGCATCAGTGTTGGGTATCCCGGAAAATCCATCTGGACCAAGCTAGCATCACTGGGCTTTCCATCTCCCCTGACCCAAGGAGATAAATTATTCAGGGTCAACAGACAGAGTCAACAGCTACAGATACACAAGACCTTTCCGCTCTCCCAGGTGCCGTGCCATTCTCAGACGACACGGACATGGTTTTCTTGTAGGCACTAAACAGCCCACCGATGGCTTCACAAACCGACAACATTGAATTTCAATTCAGTTCTGCGTATCTGTCATTAACCCCTTAACCGTGTATTTAACTGTAACTCAATGTAAAATGGACAGATATATCCGGGATCCCCAGTTAAGGGGTTAAAAGGTGGCATCAGAAGGAAAAATATAAAACAGTGCAACTAATTCTAACAACCAAAAACCTTAATAAAGAACCAAGATAGATTGAGAACCTGTAGCATCACTGTAGATGACCGGATCTGCAAGTAATGCATCCTTTGCAAGCATCCTCTTATCCAGTGCTGAATACGCTTGATCTTCATAAGCAAAGCCTGATGCAAAGCATCTTCCAACAGCAGCTTCTCGGCTTCTCTCAGAAACACCTAAATATAAAGTATCAGTTACAAACATCTAGGCACTTTATCCAACAACCCACACAAGTAATTAGTAGGAAACAGTGTTAGTCACATTTTTACATTGCAAAACAAGACACCATATGAATAAACGTTCACGTGTGTGCATGTGTCATGTGTGTGTGTTTGCATGTGTATGTGTGTGCGATTGTGTGTGTTTGGTACAGATTGTGATATGGCGCAATTCATGAACTGGCAAAAATGAGCCCCATTAGTAAATTGGACAGCTATCTTAACTGTCAATAGGGAATTAATTATATGATTTTATTAAAAATGCAACCATCTATGTTATGCTTACAGCAGTGGCATAAGAAGGGGGGTGATCCGCCCTGGGCGGCACTTTCCTAGGGGCAGCATTTTTGAGGGGCATAAATTTTTTGAGTGCAGAACAGATTGCAAGTAGAAGAGAAAGAGAAATAGCCTTCCATGGCATTGATTGACAAATTTAGAAATGTCAGGAATTTCAAGACACGTTAGCACCAATGATCTTTTTTTTGCCCATCATACTTTTTCAGGCAATGAACAGACAGAATTTCAACAAAATTTTCAAATCTTTTGCCCCGGGTGGCTCCAACCCATGCTATGCCACTGTGCTACACAGCCAGTCCTTTACAAAAATCATTATAATTCTTAATTATATATCTTTAAGATAAATATATTTGATTTATATTGAAGTTTAAGTCAAAAGTTAAAGAAAGTATGTGATAAATCAGATGTCCAATGTCGCTTTAAAGGCACTTTCCCAACAAATGAACTGGGAAATTTCACAATCTTGGAAAAGCACAAACATGGATAAGCCTAACTGTGGATATAGATATTCAAGCTTTTGAAATATTCCTGATATAATTCATTTCTTAAGAATGAAAGTTGTCCTTACGTTTAAGACACGAGGGACAGTTCTGAACAAGATATTAAGAAATACTGCATCAAGAAATTCACAAAACCTTAGTTGCTCCAATCTGATAATTTTCCTGATTCAAATCGAGCAAATTGAGAAAGTCAATTATGTCTTTTCTCGAACTTTGTCGTCCTTTCGGCAGCAGAAGGTGATATTGGTAGATGAAATCCTGTTTGAAAACCAATATCAGAAAATATTTAATTCAGTAAATTTAACACATTCAGTACCAGCCCGATTTTCATGGCTGGGCCAATCATTGTGTTACAGACCATAGAATATACAATAAACATATGTATGTGTTTGTGTGTTCATGGCCCAGCAGATAGCCATATTTGTGACGTAATAATATAATAATATATCCTGGGCACTGAAAATGTTAAAGCTGTATCTGAAAGTGACAAATTTAATAATAATAATAATAATAATAATAATAATAATAATATAATATACTATAATAATAGTAATTCTAAATTATAATAATAATATATAAAATAACAATAATGCACTTTGAAGTTCCAGTATAAATACTCAAAAAGTATTAATTGATCAATTAGAGTGGGAGACAGTGAGGCCAGAATCTACCATCCATTTAAAATGTTTACCATATTATCTCGCGTATAAGACGCACTTTTTTCCCTTAAAAAATCGGTACAAGGCGTGGGTGCATTACACAGAAATAAATTCTATGGACATACAATTTTATGTATGCAGTCGGTGGTGGAGAAAAACTTTGCACATCAATTTTTAAAAAGAATTTGCCAGACAATTGTGATTGTCCAGGTTACTCAATAGACATTCTGTCATTGATAGCTAAAAAATTGATGTAGGCTTATTGTTTTATGGCTTAATGATGGCCGCCGGCGGGAAAAACTGTCCACTCTTCCAATTTTAAGCAGAATTTTAAAGACAATTATGATTATCCAGGTTAATTAATAGATATTCTCATAGGAAATTTTTGGTGCATATTATACATAGGTATTAACATTTTTACATTATAATAACTCTAGAAACTAAGGGTGCACATTATACATAGGTGCGTCTTATACCCAAGATAATACAGTAAATGTTTGACACAGCGTCATTGGCAAAATGACAAATGCAATATGTAAAACACAGAGAACAGAAGAAAAGTTGAAGTATAAATGACAAAAATTTTAAAAATCAAACTGTGAGAGAAACAAGACTGTCAAAAAGACTCACATCAAATGAAAGGCGGTAATTGTAACCGGACTGTCGTATCTTTACAGTTGCCAGCATTCCTGTGTATCTAAGCTGACGCTGGACCAGCTCCTCATCAAACACACACGGCGCCTAAATTAAGGAACCTTATCAAATTAAAGTCAATCAATCGTAAAATATGTTCAACATTATTTATATTCACCCTTCTCTCTATCTATGATAGTGACTGGACCCTCTCTCAGGAATGCCTTGAACCTATCCATTCGAGTCTCACTTCTTACTCCCTCACTCTGTTCAATGCAAAAGCTAAAGTCTCACTACTTTATCATGCGACTACAAATCCAGGAGCACCTCTGAGTAGACATATAAGAGGCGCTATACAAAAGCTACATAACATTACATATGATTGCAAGGAAGTTCAGAATTTAGCAAATTGGACTTCAAGTAATGAAGTTTAAAGTTCAATCTCCTACAGCAAAATTTGTCTGTTTATATCAGCAACTCACTATCCAGTTGACTCAGATGTGAATGAGTACGGTACATTAGCAGCTTACTTGGTGGAAGGAAAGGCGATCAGTCAGGGAATGGTTGGCAACTAAACCTCACACAGCCTATGCCATGGAAATTAAATCACCCATTCCTTCAGTTCTTTTTAAAGAGGAATAAAACTATTGGGTGACTACTATAAATCAAGACAGCTTAGCAGCCAATGGGGACAATCATTTTATACAGATTCAAACTGTGCAGCGTAATAACCAAGACATCGAGTGGATAACTAAGGCATAAAAAATGGCATGACAAATGGTGTACTGCCCTGATGCACACTACATATCTCAACAAACTGCTCTAATCCTACATGTCCAATAAATTTTCAGTATGTAATGTTGCCTGTTATATGATATTCAGGCAGACAAGTAGAGCAATGCCAAAAATCATTATTGTTATCATTAAAATTACTATCTTTAATGTAGTATCATGCTTTTGATTGCGGGTAGATGCATATGCGATTTCCTTCTTAACCTTTAAACAGTGAGATACTTTGTAACTATATGCAATGTAACCAACTATACTTGGTTCCAACGGATTAAGGGTTAAGAAACAGTAAGATTGTTGCCATGCAAACTAGAGGGTGGTGGGTTCAAATCCAACCCTAGCCACTGCACATCAATCTTGGGCAAGTTCCTCACCTCTGACTTGCTCCACACTTATGTGCATTAACCATGCAAAAATAATAAATAATAATTTGAAAACCGAAATAATATCGAGAATGAGATATACATTCTCAGAAGCAAACCAGACTGAACGTCATTGTTAGTTTGCTAAAATGGCCCGTGAAATGCAGTTCCACAAGAAAACCAGTTGCTAATGTGACGCTAAATCATGTCGCACCTTATCGGCATTTGATTTGATGCACCGGATGAAGAATGGATTTGCCTGATTCAAAGTGTCCATCAGACGCTGAAGAGAATTCTAAATAAAATCAGTCACAGCCTCTTAAAGTAAGGACATCATCAGGGTGCGATTTGTAGGGGGAAGAAGGTACCCCCCCCACTGCCCAACTGCATCCCCCTACTGCTCCATCCCCCACCACTACATCCCCCCACTGCTACACTTCCCCAGCAACTACATTCCCCCCCAAGCTCGATATATCCCCCACTGCTCCAGGTCACAAATCGCCAGTGTGATTCCCGTTAACTGAAACTGAAACTGAAATATCCGTTAACTGATAAATAATAAATCCGTTAACGGGAACTGGAACTGGAAAATACGCAAAACTGCAACTAAAACTGAAACTGGAAAATAAGCAACTGAAACTGAAAAATCGAGTCATATCAGTATTGTTTCAGTTTCAGTAATCCGTATGCGAACTTCAGTGCAGCTGTGTGCATGACAGGCTGGCTATTGATCTATTGTCCACACGTAGGTCAGTACTCAATAGTCCAGTTGTTTACTGCTCGCTCGACCGATTGCCGGCCTGGGCAACAGGACGTCACGTCCCCCGCAGTGACAGTAGTTATTTGGCCCCTTAATTGACGGTATTCGCCTACCAAGCCTGTAAGGCCTGCACGGAGTACATGCTGCTTTGCTGATTGACCTACTTTAGCAGATATCGGGACTCGATGCAAGTTCCAACTTTATTGTATTGTTTTGTTTGTCGCTGGTGACGGTCTAGTTTCCTGCGCATTGACGTGACAGTTGTATAGGCCAACTAATCAAATATTATAGTAACATTTTAACAATGAGCTTTAAGGTAACCAGTGGCCGTCAAAAAGAGAGTGTGATTTGGGAATATTTTCAGTATGATAAGATTGCCGACAAAAGTAAATGTCTTGTTACTGTCTAACAACTCGCCCTGTGGAAAGTTAATTGCGGGCAGCAATTCAACAAATGTTAAAAGTCATCTAGAGAGTTGTCACAATGCTGCATTTGCTGAGTATCGCGAGAAAGAAGCCAAAAGAAAATGAATGATTAATGTAAGCAATTTATTTACTTAAGTTATGTATGTGACTAGTATGATGCTCTGTTAGAAATTAACCCATTCACAAATAACTTTGTTTCTACTAACTTTAAACTTCACATGTGTAATGTAGAGACTTTCAGGCTGTGTGCCCTTATAACCAGTTGAATAAAAATGAATATGAAATGTCAAATAAACATTGTGCTGTAATGCTACTGTTGCTACAGTATTTAAATGTAGGGCTTTCATCCTATGTCTGCGTTTTTATTAGAACAACTAAAAACTGGAACTGAAAAATACCTGCAACTGAAACTGAAACTGAAAAATATACAAAACTGAAACTGAAATGGAAACTGAAAAATAGTTTTGCAAAACGGAACTGAAACTGGAACTGAAATATAATGAGCAACTGGAATCACACTGCAAATCGCACCCTGGGCATCATTACACGGTGAAATACACTGTTTTAAAGCCACCCTTTTGAATGAAAACACGATTTTTTTGTGAAGAAAAACATTGGTTTTTCCTCCTACATTGTAACATTTAGCACTGTATGATGACGTCATCAACTTCCAGCTACTTGAAATGCGTAGAGAGACATTTGTGAGTGTGACTACCAAATTTTATAGCTGCATCACTGTGCAAACTACAGTTGCAGCATTTAATAGATGGTATGGTGTTAAAAACTCAATGGACCCAAGTTTGCGGGCCAAAGATTGGCTGTCGTCGGTCATTACTTTAAGAGGCCTATGGTCACAGCTCATGGTGAATCTGAAACCAACATTTTTACCAATCATTTCATTTTCATTTACCACATAATACCACATCTTTCAATATATAGCAGCTGTGATGCAAAGCTTCAAGAATTTCAGTTCAAATTATTTCAGGTATCTTTAAGCTCTGCAATTGTCAACAGCCCTCATGCTGGGGGTACAGCAGCGTAGAGGCGCATCCCCCCCAGTGCAGAAGAGGGAAGTCTGAGGCAGGGGAAATAGTGCTAAATAGAGGAAGGCACAGGAAAAAGTAGATGGATAACATCAAAGAAGACTTTGAAAGATATCACATAATAATCAGTAATTCATGTATTCGATGAAAAGAGACTAAAAAGAGACTAATAAATGGAAAAAGATAAATGGAGAAGTTTCATGTCTACCTATTGCCGCTAATTAGCTGCCAGAAAGCAACTATAATGATGGTGATGATGATGACTATCAACAGCTAGAATAATTCACCTATATCAAGCATTTCTAATAAATAAATAAATATTATAAAATCATTTTTAAAATCGTACATGGAACTGTGCACTTATGCTTCTTGGCTTTGTCTTGGTTTTGCTGGTTCGAATTCCAATTGGCACTTTGGTCGACGAGAGAGTTTTATTGGTCTCCATTTCACGCAGATGCTATTTAAAACAAAAATACATCCAATAACCACAATAAAGTAAATGAGTGAGATCTTGTAGTAAAAGGAAGCAAGTAAACGTCTGCTAGTCAGCATACTGATAAACAGAGGTCTTAACCCTTTGGAATGTAAGGTTTATATATCAGCTTCATAACATATTGTTTATATGAATTTTTTAAGGAAATGGTTAAGATGAGAATGCATAAACAAAAATGTGACACAGCATGACATAATGGATCTAAAAAAATAAAATAATAAAGTAACTAGGCAGGAGACATTTATACAGTAACTGATACATCAAACTCTCAAGCATTACACTGTAATGTAAAAAATGGAGCCATTGCTGGGAGCCTATTCTGGATAATGTAATATACTTTCGGTTCAAGCAAATAAACTGAGATTACTTCAATTGTGAAACATTAAGAACAGCTGTCAAGGGGAAGATTTGGAATTTTTTATAGTTTACAAAGCTGCCAAAAATTGACATATAGCCAGAGAGTTCAAGAATGGAGGTGGAGCACATCTGACATTTGTGAGCTAAATTGACTACAAGCCAAAAACCTCTTCAGTGGCTAGGGTGACAAATCACACTATTAACACTTGATGACCCATCCAGAATATGAAGGGCCTGCTACGCACTTCAATGGTTCTGGCTACACCAATGCTATCAAGAAACTGATTTCCACTGAAAATCTGCCTGAATCCCATTTGCAGCAAGACACTTCAGAATGAAATGCTGAATTTAGGCAAAGACAAAAATTGAAAACTCTTCTGAATTCCAAGTCAGTTTAAGTAAAATTGATATCAAGAAGTATTTCAGTTTACCATTGCTCTTTCTGTAAACATTGTCAACTGAAATGCTTGCCATGCAAAACTAATGAAAGACATTTTTATTCATATAAGATAATATTGGTCTGTAGTAGCATGAAGAAAACCTACAGCTTAATTTGAAATAAATTACCTATATTAATATTTCAGATAAATAATGACTACCAATAATGTGGCAACAGTTAACTTTATTATTCTACATATAAATGTATGAAAACACAGAGAATTTTCAACAACACAGAAACAGATTTCACTATCAGCTACAAATAAAGAAAGATTACGATAAAAATTCCAGTAGTAAATTCCTTACAAGAACAGCTCTAAAACGAGGTCGGTAAACCTTGTTCTTTCTGCAATAAAAAAACACACTAAAACTCAAAATTCACTTGATCTGGTCAACCACCAGTGTTTTATGCAGGCCTGATGGGGGACCCCCCAAAAAAAACTCATCCCCCAAATCCCAGCACTAACACAACTTTGACAGTATAAATTATCAAATTTTATGCAGAGAGCTGAAGACTTAAAGTACATGCACGGTGCTCTGTGTTCACATTTACCTTGTCTTATACATATAAATGTTGTTTAAATAAATAAATATATCAATGTTGTTATAAATAGTGTTCATCTGTTAAGTAGTCATACCGGAAGTTCATGTTACTGATGGTTTTGAGTCTGAAGAAGAATCCGATTAATCTTTACCATTTTAAATTTTTGCATTGAACTGTGTCTTTGAAATCAGAAAAAGGAAATGGGAGATGGGAGATGGCCAGGACATACTCTTAGAAAACCGATTGATAACATCACAAGACAAATGCTGACATGGAGCTGCCAAGGAAAAAGAAAACGAGGAAGACCGCGAAACACATGGAAAATATCATTAGAGACAGAGCACAAAGAAAATGGATACACCTGGAGTGAACTATAACACCTGGCAGCTGATCGAGTGAAGTGGCCTATGCTCTACTGGGAGTGCAAATGGCTGAAGAAGCAGGGATGTTAACAAGGTCTCAGCCCTCAAGGCCAGGACCAGGACCAGGGACTCAATCTCCAAGGCCAGGACCAGGACCAAGGACTCAACCTCCAAGGTCAGGACCAGAACCAAGGACTCAACCCCCAAGGCCAGGACCAGGACCAAGGACTCAACCCTCAAAGCCAGGACCAGGACCAAGGACTCAACCTCCAAGGTCAGGACCAGAACCAAGGACTCAACCCCCAAGGCCAGGACCAGGACCAAGGACTCAACCTCCAAGGTCAGGACCAGAACCAAGGACTCAACCCCCAAGGCCAGGACCAGGTCCAAGGACTCAACCCCCAAGGCCAGGACCAGGTCCAAGGACTCAACCCCCAAGGCCAGGACCAGGACCAAGGACTCAACCATCAAGGCCAGGACCAGGACCAATGACTCAACCATCAAGGCCAGGACCAGGACCAATGACTCAACCATCAAGGCCAGGACCAGGACCAAGAACACAACCATCAAGGTCAGGACCAGGACCAAGGACTCAACCTCCAAGACCAGGACCAGGACCAAGGACTCAACCCTCAAGGCCAGGACTAGGACCAAGGACTTGAAACTGGTCCTCAAGGAGTCCTTAAGGCCAGGACCAAGGCCTAGGTAACATCCCTGTGAAGAAGTGTCTCTGAGCTGAAAAAATTCATTCCCCACCTGCCAAGTCAGTATCCCCTAAAGGTCTGGAGTCTGGATAAAACACTGGTCAACCACACATACCAAATTCTAATGTTGCATGATGCAAAAATTAATAATGCTGCCTTGCACTAAAAACATTATTGACAATTCAATTGAAGTGCAAAAGTGTGTCTACCAGTAATTATAAACTTTCATGATCAATCAATAAACAAATGCAAAATCTCTTAAATTATTTGATAGTTAGTTTAAACATTCCATCAATATCAGTGGTTTATTTTAATAGCATTTAACTATAAGTTCCAATGAACAAAGCTGCTAACAAACAGGCATTGATACAGAAGCACATAACATAAGCATCAGGCCATTCAAGATAAAAAAATATGTTTACGATGCAATACAAAAAAACTGTAGTAGAGTGCAAACCATTTTGGATTATTAAAATTTCTAAAACAATTTGCCTGACCAAAGCTGCTTTTAACAAATAAAACTAAAAGCATTGCTTAAAACAATTCCTGTATGATTCAAAATACAGCACCATTAATTCAAAAATGTGCGGAATTATATAATTCACTAAGCATTTAATTTAATTTGGGGGTTCAATTTTCATCAACTCATCAACGTTCTAAGAAAAGTGTATGTGGATTCACATACGACAAGATGCTCGGTGAATTCTGTGGTGTTTCTTCAAGAACGGGTTTGGCCCCAAATTCTGCTTTTCAAAGATCTCTGAAGCTTCCGTGATCGCTTCTTTGTCGTCCGGACACGACAACCGTCGACTAGACTTTCTTTGAAATATCCGAACACTGAGCTGTGAGCTAAACGGAGACAGATCGAGACTTGGCGAATGGGCAAGTCTTCGCTCTGGCTTCGATTTAGTTTTACCAGAAGAAAAAAGAGATATTCTAGAAGGCAAACAGAGCACACAAAACAGGCAAACAAAACATCAAAGTCAGCATCGATAAAATATCATGCAATTAATCTGTGGGGCTTTTCCATGCAATCTCAACACTCTTCAATTGATCGTCATAGGGTCTGATGATATTTTTAAACCATATAAAAATATATAGAAATATCATGGTTGATAGCAGCATTTAGAAGCTTTGATGTTTGTGATGTCACATAACGTAAACTCTTCACCCATCGAAAATGAATGCTTTTGCTGAATTGTCACTCCAATATTAAAATTTCTGTGTGCTCTAAAGGCCATGATGATGATGATGATGATGAAGATGAATTATCTGAATCAATTATTGCATCACGTTGGTGCTCTTATTAATATATTAACAACAATCGGACAACTGACCAATTGTTTTCCTAAGAAAAACATTTCCCAGGCACTGATTTAATTTCAAACTAGAAGTAGGATTTCAATTTTATAAATATATCTATGGTGTGCCACTTCTAACAATTAACTTAACATGTCCAACTGAAATCTCAATGCTCAAATCAATCAAAGCATTGTTCTTCCTTTTCCTCTGCATCATTCATATAAAAACACTGAGCATGTAAGAATTAACAAACAGAAACACATCTAACATGCTTGTCTAGTCATATCTAAACATGCAAAACCAGAAAACAGCATTGATGGAAGTCATTGTAAAAAAGTCATAAAAGACAAAGAAATTACATATTCTGTACATACTCTGTACAATGTACATACTCTGTACACTTAACCCTAAACCTATAAATGTGTCTTTGCTTCAGTCTTATTTGTAACTGTCATGTACGTAGCAGCAGAAGCAGCAGCAACAACAACAACAACAACAATGATGATAATAATAGTAATAATAATAGCTATACAACACTTAAAAGCCAAACATATTCAAGTAGCATGCATAGAACATCAAACATTACAGTTTACATTACAGTTTACATCTTAGGCCATTCTATTAGCAGATAATCATTTCACAAAATAAGCTCATCAAAATACAGCATGCATAAAATTTTGTAAAAGACATTTCTTACTTTGAATCAGACAGTAGTGGAATTCTCTTCAGCAATGGCTCTGGTCTCAATATTCCGCCAAATCTGGCAACTGGAAGTCAAAAGAATTCACTCTCATCATAAGGATACCCGATGAAGTACTACAGACGGTGGACGAACAAAGATCGATAATCAGCACCATCAAAAAAAGACAGAGAAACTGGATTGGACACGTACTAAGAGGAGAATCATTACTCAGAACAGTAATTGAGGGAAGTATATCAGGAAGAAAGACAAAAGAAGACCAAGGAAGATGCTTTTGGACTGGATTATGAAGACAGATGAACAGCATCACAAGACCTATGCAGAAATCAAAGAAGAAGCAAGACTCAGAGAGGAATGGAAACAATGGAGCCCAGAACCTGTCCCAGGACAAAGAACATGATGATGATGATGATGATGATGATGATGATGATGATGATGATGATGATGATCATCATCATCATCATCATCATCATCATCATCATCATCTTGATAATAATGATCTTCTTGTAAATCCTAACATTATACATGCAAGTCAAATGCAGATCAGCTGCATACCATTGCTTCCAGTTTTTCTGTGTCGCCGTCCAGAATCAATGAAAGCAAAACACGCTCGGAAGAAAACCCTGACGAGGGCCCATCGCAACACAGCCAACGGGTCCTGACCTACGTCAAATTGAAAGCAGAACTAACCTCTAGGTGACACCCACGAATATTCTTCTATCAGGAAACAATGAACTTCTATTAAATTTGAATGCTTATTGGTTGCAAAAGTCAGAAACATTGGCAAATAAGGTCTAAAAATTCTTTAACCCTATGGTCCCGTAACACACAACACATTGGTTATACAGATTGCCGGGCCAAAAGTGTTAATGATGAGCGACATTGATATCTGACAGTTCCAATATGCGCCCTGAAATGTTCGCTACGAGACCAAAGACGTACTTGTTTAACATCTCGTTTAAGTGCAATGTGTAAAGTGCTCTTGATCTTGACCTGCTGTGACTATAGCGCTATATAACTTGGTATATTATCCGTGACCCACAGAAACCCTCTTCTCTGGAACGCTCTTCTCTCCTCGGTGACATCGATCACATCCTTCGAGGCGTTTGCGACTGCCCTCAAGACGCATTTATTTCGCACATCTTATGAACATTTGTAAATCGCTCTTGATTTTAGCTCTAGCTATGTTATAGCGTTTAATAAATTATTATCTAGGGAATAGAATATAATAGAATTAACTAGCTAACTAGCTAACTAACTATACATAAAAATCTCCTTTGAGTTGATGTTACATAAAATGTTTTCTTACAATCTTTAGTTTTCGAATATCAGTTAAAGAAATTATTGTCACTTCTAGGTTAGAGCAAAAGAACCCACCAACGAGTTCCCGTAAGAACGCCATGTTGCTGTTCTTAAGCAGAACCAAAATGTCGTGACGCATGAGATCACTGTTCTTCTCTCGGAAATCCTAAAAACGACACCGAGACACCAAAGTTAGATATTAAACTTCTATAGCGCCACTTCATAATGCACAGGAGCATCAACCGATGGCACACCAAATCCAAATAATTAAAGATCCAGGTCAAATACAGGGTATCCGGCCAGGCAAACGGGCGACAGTCTACAGTGGATAATAAGCCAGGTCAAAAAGATGGGCTTTTAATCTTTTTCTAGAAATCTGTAATGAATTTGCAATGCGCACATGTTGAGGCAACGAGTTCCAGAGTTCGGGGGCAGCCACTGAAAAGGCACGAGAACCAAAAACTGTCCGAGTATGGGAGAGGGGAGAGAACTATTGCACCTCTGCTATCTTAGAATAGAAATGGGACGGGAAGATGGCAGAAGTGGTCAGCAAACTGGGCAGACATGGTGATGGAATGGGTTCAACAGCTGCCCTTAAGGTTGTCTCAGCCTTAGTCTCAGAGGGCGGTTATAACATCAAATTGCTGCAAAGTAAAGCGTCGGCCTAGATGTTTGGCTGGCAACCTACACTCTAGGTTAATGGTGTATGTCACCTGTGTGGCTGTATACCTCAGAGACCGGCACTGTCCCCAATGCTCAATACGGCCGTAGGAAAACTATACTTTTTTACTTAGAATAGAAATATCGATAGGCAGATATTCTAAGATATCAAAGAAATCAGAAAATTTCAATTATAACAAAGACAGACCAAAAGAGCATCAAAACAATAGTTATAAAAAGACCAAAGTATCTTTCACAGGTCATAAACTTAGGAATGCCGTCACAATAGCAAAAAATGACATGTTGGGATCAACAACAACAATGCCTGGTTTATGTATATTTTCAGCAGATTAGTAAAGACAATGGGACTATGTTAGCATTAGCAATAAATTTGACCTGATTACAATTTGAGTAACAACATTTATACCAGAGATTAATTGATGATGATGAGGATGATGAAGATGATTATGAAGATGAAGATGATAATAATAATAATAATAATAATAATAATAATAATACTAATAATAATAATAATAATAATAATAATAATAATAATAATAATAATAATAATAATAATAATAATAATAATTTAATAATAATAACAATAACAAAGCTCAGAATGGTTCACTAGGATCTGTCCTGTGCGAGAACAGCAACAGATATATAATATGCTTGAATGACGAATTTTTTTATCAGAAATTTAAATTTCAAATGAGCTTCACTAACTAATGGCAAATGTCCATCTTGATGCCTTTCCTCATGGATCAAACAGCATCAGAAATAATGCAAGAAATAATCACACTAATGGCCTTACAGTCCTTCACAAACATCACCAATTGGTAGTGTACACAGGTGGATGAGTTTTACCGACCCGTATGAGATTCGAACAGTTTTCAGCGGGTCGCAGAATTATTACCTGAATCGCAGAATTTTCCCATTTTCACGGAAACTGCCTATTTCTGCAGAATTTGGCAGAATATGGTGGAATTCAGTATTGAAATTAAACCTTAAAAAAATTATTAATCCAAACGTACAAAAAACATGAAAAACAATCAGCGCTTATTTACCAAAATGCTGTACTTGACTTTTCCTGCATAGTGGATTATGCTGAAGGCACTTTGGCGAGTCTGGGGCACTCCAAAGTGCGGGTTATTCTGGTGTTGAGCATTGAACTTGTTCAGCAAGGTCTCGTTAGTAGCTCCAGGAAAACTAAAGCAACAAGAAATAACATATAATGAAATTCCAGTTAGAAGAACATTCTTTTAATAATGGATTACAACTCAACTCAACTAGCGATAGACCCCTGATCATTCAGACAAAACCAATAACAAATTTTCTAATCCAAAATCAATAAGAAATTCAAATATTGTGACATATAGTCTGCATAGGGTTCTAGATCCAAAATTATCAAGTAACAGCCCAAAGGTGACACACATTTTAGCCAAAGAGCAGTCTGAGACTCCCAAATGCTATTTTTGAACAAAATACTGTGCAAACTTCAAGAACAGACAGCAAGGAAAAAGTGTTTTGCATCCAAAACTGTGACCATAGCTAAAATATATACAGTTAAATACTGGTCACTTAACAGTTAAGCAACTACAACACATGCATTCTATACTCCTTACAAAGATTACAATAGATGCACATTATATATTGAGCATTATACATGGGTTTTAGCAGAGTGGTAACAACGTTGGACAATGGAGCAGAAGGTCGTGTGTTCAACTCTCACAGTAGCCCAAGGTCTTTCGTCAGAAGGCGATGGCAACTGAGCAGCGAATTAATCCGCGGAATAAACCGGTGCACTGCACATGAGAACACTGGCCCCATATCATGCAACTTGCACCAGTTGCCTGGCTGAGGCTCTTGGAAACAGAGATCAGCACACCCTATGAGTCTTGAGAGCTTGGGAACAGTGGCGGCTCCAGGATTTGGCAAGTGGGGAGGGGGGCGTTGAAAGGGGGAACTTCTAATCATGGGGGCCAACCATTTGCTGTTAGGTATGTAGTATTAAGTATAGGGTCCCAACAGGGGGGTCACTGGGGGCCAGACACTCAATAGGGGGGAGCCCGCCCCCCCTGTGGAGCCGCCACTGTTTGAGAAGGACTTTATTATACACAGGTGCATGTTAAATGATGGTATTCATGAGAGCTTGGGAAGGACATTATTATACAAAGGTGCATGTTAAATGTCAAAATTTGAATATCAGGAAGAAAGACAAAAGGAAGACCAAGGAGGATGATACTGGACTGGATGATGAAAACAGATGCACAGCGTCACAAGACCTATGCAGAAATCAAAGAAGAAGCAAGACGCAGAGAGGAATGGAAACAATGGAGCCCAGAACCTGTCCCAGGACAGAGAACATGATGATGATGATGATGATGATGATGATGAAGTTAAATTATTATTATTATTATTAATCAGCTAATTTATCCAAACGCTATAACACGACTAAGGCCATAGGCAAGAGCGATTTACAATCAATCAATAAATGATGGTATTCATGAGAGTTCTATTCCTCACACAACCATAACTATGGTACTACCTGCACTCCTCGTCGAGCAGGTACAGCAGCCCAGTTGGTTTCTTGCAGAACAGGTCTAGGCATTCGGTATTGTCTATGAACTCAATGTTCTTCCACTGGATTCCCTCTCTCATGTATTCTTCCTGTTCGAACTTGAAGATGTGCTGGTTGAAATAGTAATGGAGGCTCTCGTTTGCATAGTTGATGCAGAACTGCTCAAAGCTGTTAGTCTGAAAATCCTCGAATCCAAAGATGTCCAGAACTCCAATAGAGTTGCCCTAGGAAGTGTTTCACAAAGATGTTTGACAACTGACAATTCTTATGGCTGCAAAAGTTCATAAATATTTATTTTATCTGCTTTAGGGTAACAAGGGCAATTGACTGGCTGGGTGGAATAAGGAGGTAACTGTATCTGACCCTCCCCCCCAATGGTTTGAGTATCAATAACAATAAGAGGGATAACTGCATTTACTTACTTATTTCACCAGACCCTTCAACTGATATTTTCACCACTAAGGGAGTAAACTGCATTTACTTACTTATTCCTCTGGGCCCTTCAATTGACAACCTCACCATTAAGGTGGTAACTGCATTTAACTCCTTATTCCACCCAACCATTCAATTATAAACTGACCTAACTGACCCAATATGGCAATGTTTCATTTGGCACATCTCTGTGTTGTTATGTGTGGCTATCTTGTATTATTTGAGTGTACTTACTGATTGAATTATTGCCACTAGATAAGGCTTCACTATGTTTCAATATTTCTCCATGTGTACCTTCTTCTCACTATTCGCACAAGACAAGATAAGTGGATAGGCCATGTTCTGAGAGAAGAATAAAACCTACTAAGAGAAGGAAAGATGAATGGGAAACCACAGAAAGGGCGACCAAGGACATCGATGCTGGAGTGGACGTTCGACACTACAGAAAAAACAAGTATTCAGCCCTGAAGATTAAAGCTCAAGATAGAGAGGAGTGGCGACGCTGGAGTATGGAACCTGTCTGTGGACAGAGCACCTGAAGAAGAAGAATGTTTCAATGCATAGAGTTGGGTTGTTAGGGCTTGCGATTTCAACTCTGGACAAGTCATAGTCTTATCTGCTCTAAGTTTGGAATTAAATCCTCAAAAATCCCAATTGGCGTCTGACATCCAACTTCAACAGCATTCGTTTATAACAATGTATTAAAATGACACGTGTAAAAGAACTTACGGAATATAGATTCATAGAAGGTGCTTTCATTACTAAATGAGTAATGTATATAAATGCAGTTCAGTTCTGTTTTGTATCTGTTGTTGCTGTTTCTACTATCATTCATGTTATTCTGATTACACAATTTATGTGATTACACTTCGGTATATGTCACGAAGGGGAGAGGGGGCGTATGGATGTTAAAACGACTTTGGTGGGGCATGGCCTAGAAAAGGTTGGAAACCACTGGTCTAGAAGACTCATGATACCTTGTGTTCCTTCCTGTCATGTTTTGATACGAGTGCCGTGTTTATCTGAAAGACGATCCAATCAAACAAGGCACTGTAGAGACATTTGGACATCGCGTCTCTTGTTGAAATTGCCTGAAATGCAGACAAACATACTTAAGATCAATAACAGGGAAAACAAATCCTTCAAATTGCTGCTCATTAGACAGAATATACTAGATCATGTCAGACAAAATATCTCATTCAGGGATTCTAAAGATTTTTTTAAAATTCAGATAAAAACATTTGGCATCAGTGTTTATTCTAGCCACCTAGATATTGGAGGAGTTTAACTTTTTTGGCAGGGGAAGACATTGGGTAAGTCATACTATTTGCCAAAATATCAAAAAAATTGGGTATTTCAAACTTTGGGGAATTTCCCCCAGAAGTTCTAGAATAAACACTGTTTGGCATAATCTTTCATCTGCACAAAAATAACCAATGTGACACCCACCTCTATCCTAATCCTAAAATTGTCTTCATTGTCAGATATCAAATTTGCAATAATGACATTAAGGTCACCTTTCTAAATCACCAACTACTATAACACTCCATTTTCAGCCTTAACCCTTTGCTACCAGGGAATGAATGGCATCCCTGGTACATATGCCAAGGGCCAAGGCACCTCTGGTATATATGACAAGTGATGCTCGTCAATGCGGTACTTAAGGGGTTAAAGTAATATGTGGCATTAGAATGTGTGATTATGTGAAACATCATCACATGCTTAATAAATTGGCCTGAATAAATAAATAAATAAATTAGAAACATCATCACATGCATTAACCCGGAACATGAAATGTCACGCGCCACACCATACTAAGCTCAAATGTGAAAGAAAAACAATATAATCAGAGAAGGACATGTCAATAAGTAAAAAACATGCAGAAATAAATGAAACCACTAAATGATTAAAAATTACAGTAATTACAAGGGAATATATCTATCTATCTATCTATCTATCTATCTATCTATCTATCTATCTATCTATCTAGGCCAAAATCTATCTATCTATCTATCATCTATCTATCTATACAAGGTCTTAAATAGTGTGTCTTAGACCCCTTAACCGTGTATTTAACTGTAATTAAATGTAAAATGGACGGATATATCCGGGATCCCCAGTTAAGGGGTTAAAGCTTGCATGCAAAAGTCCCAGCCGAGGTGGCCTATGCAATATAAGAAAGTGATACGTACCTCAGCCATTTTGTGACTCATCACGACAATTTCTCCACCGGCCATAGTTTGTAAGAGCTTCAATCAGTGTACTCTCCTTCACCTAAGAATAAAAGACATTGCATAAATAAAACAAATCAAACTCTTAGGGTGCTAAAATTACATAAAATAAAGGGTTCTTTCCCATTTCGGACCTAAGTATAAGGAAGACAGTTGCAGGGTTAAATAAAACAGGTTCAAACGAAGAGCCATTGCTTAAAATTACGGATAAAAATACCAATAAAAGTGTAATATACTACAAAATAATTAATAAATCAAAACTTTGATCAACATAGAGTAGATGCAAACTTGTAGTGCAAATACCGTAAGTGAACATGAACTAAACTTAATAGGATGTGTGACTGCAACTACAGTCTTAAAAACTTAGGTCATGGGTCAGAGGTCATGGGTCCTGACCCATGACCAATGAAATAATGATGACCCATGTAATCCATAACCTGTCTCTGTTTCCAGTCATAATGACTTCAACTACTTATTTTATATTTAGACCTAAGCAAGCCTACATCATTAATATAATTAAACATGTATGATTATTTATTTGAATAATCCTTGATAAAATATCTAACCCTTAAAAGTTTTGAAACAATCGATATTTCCTTCATGTTTTTCACATTGACTGCCTCGTCATGGTAACCTTGTTCAGACTTCTGTCAAAATCAATAGAATCTTTAATGCAGTGAAATTAAACATTAAAAATACTGATGATATGCCAAGTAAATGACCACTAAAATTTCTAAAATTTCAAATATCACACAAAAGAAAATCAGAATACAATATTAACCCTATGGACAGGTAAATCCATTATTCCAGTTACATAACCTATTGGTTACAGAAATCACTGAGGCCAAAGGGTTAATATTATATAATGAAATAAGAAAGGAAAGCTCATATATTTTGATGTGAGAGAAAACAGGTCAAAATTGCTAATAAAAAAAATCAAACATTTTGCCAAACAGCTATTTGCAAAGAGTGAGTATGAAGCTGCAGATTCACAGCATTACCAAATGCTAATCCAACATTCTGTGGGTTTATATGGGAAGCATTGTATAATAATATCTTCTATGATAAAACACCAATTGTTCATAGATACACAGATCAAATCCTGGAACAAAATATTTGGGAAGCTGCAATATAAAAACTAGCAAATGCTTCAGAAAGCAGCAAAACTTTCATCAATCAATCTCTGTCCACTGGCTGAATCATCATCATTGACAACAACAATAATCTAAAACGCTGCTCGATATCATGAAATCGGCCCCAAAACCTTCTTCGTATTTCCCTTTTTAATTACTGACATTAATAATAATGATAACAATTGAATGGATGGGTGGAATAAGGAGTTAAATGCAGTTGCCACCTTAACGGTGAGGTTGTCAATTGAAGGGCCCAGAGGAGTAAGGAAGTAAATGCAGTTACCCCTTTAGTGGTGAAAATATCAGTTGAAGGGTCTGGTGAAATAAGAAAGTAAATGCAGTTATCCCTCTTATTGTTATTGATGCTCAAACCATTGGGGGATCGGATACAGTTACCTCCTTATTCCACCCAGCCATTCAATTACAGGCTGATATTCAATTTTGCCAGTAGTATAGTGTGCACATAATGTACTAATAGAGTTTTAGGCTACATACAGGCAACTGCAACTGCCTACCTGGATCTACCACCTTGACCACCTGGTCCACCACGGACTACGGATTACGGGGTTTCACCCTGATTGAGTGCTCGTGAATAAGCCGGTGCACTGCGCCAAGCTTTCTGGCAGTGCTATAGAAATTTTGTTTTTACTTACTTACTTACCATAAACAGAAAGGGGCAATTATTCACCAAGTGGTCTCACAGTGAAAATCACTTTGCCTTTCAGAGATTTTGTGAAATTATACATAATGTGATACAATATCAATGTCAAAAACTAGTTGTACCTGATACCCACATTTTGGTCCCAAACAACCCAAGTAGAGGTAGAAAAAATTAAATTTTACTTTGTATACATTGTACATGATGATAAAATACAAAAATTCACACAATAGCATCCCAGTAAAAAAATTCACAATACTTTTAAAAAATTCTACACAGTCCAAACAAATGTCCCCTTAAAAAACCATGTCTGGGGCACCAATGGACCCTGCTTGGTGGCTTTAGGGTTAAAGAGATAATACACAACTGAAGAAGCTACCTAAACAAAACAGAGAAGCTAAGTTAAGGTCACTTTTGTCCCCTCTTACCTCATTTAGAACCCTCACATTGATGATGATGATGATGATGATGATGATGATGATGATGATGATGATGATGATGATGATAATAATAATAATAATAATAATAATAATCATAATAATCATCATCATATCATCATCATCATCATCATCATCATCATCATCATCATAATGTGATTTTAAGTGGTTTAGGAGGCTAAGTAAGCCTGCGTGAAAACCACTGATGTAACCTGATTAAAAGAAACATAAAAGGGAACTAGAATTACTAGAATCAAAGCAATTACAAATGATTTAGTCAAGTAGCACTGAGTCAACAGATCATCACTTCTCTGAAAATCCTATTGACTCACACCTCAAAATGTTTTTCTGATTTAGCAATACGCTTCTCATACAAATTACAAAGCAAATATCATATGCTTATTAACAGCAAACAATTTAATCATAAAGATAAACGATGCTACTAATGTCAGACAAATGCACTTCAGTCATGACTGGAGGCACATAAGTCTGATGTTTCATTCCATTGTACTTCCAATGACCTGATTTTAGTTGTAAGTGGCACATTTAAGACGATTCATATAGAAAGTTCAACAGTCGTGCATTACATATTGGCAATCACTTTCTGTAAATAAAATACACTTCAGTGATCCTCAACAAAAATCTCACCTTTTTAAATTCAATATTTCCAATATGCAGTACAGCTGAGAGGATGGTAAAGATTCTGAAAATTGTTTAAAATAAAATCATAATTTAAAAGCATTGAATAGAAAATCAATAAGAAAAATCTTGCACTGCTCCTTTCCTCAGCACTTAACTCAAATGCTTCAAGCTCCTTTCCAGAGATCAGCGTTTTAACTCAAATGCTTCAAGCATGTTACTCTCAATTCCAGAGATCAACTGGAGGTGCTTTTTCTCGGGTGGATTAGGAAACAGTCAGAGCAATCTTGTTTTATTTTTCTAAAAAGCCAACAACAGACTAGATACCCGTGCGGGAATGCTGCGACATCCGTTGACACTAAACATCCTCGGATTCAACAATGCCGAGTCCGCATCTCAGAAAGAGAATCCGCGGAATTTACAACATCTCATCCGTGTTTTTGTTCCTTTGGTTAAAACGGGATTGCTGTCGTGGGCGTGGAGGAGATTTCCGTCGTTTCCATCAGGGCTGAACGCTGTCTCTGTTATCCGAACGTTCCCCATCGGCATGCCAAAGTATGTCAAAGTCGCTGATTCGCCGCCTGTCTGGTCCGCCATCTTGTTTTGTCGTGCGTACGGCGCTATAGAAGTCGTCAAGAAGATAAAGATAAAGATAAAGATAACTGGAATGAAACAGCAGATCGACTGACGCTAAACACTGGTCAACCGAGAAAGAGAATCAGTGGTAAAATAGCAGTGGAGGAGGTAGTGTTAATGATCGAACTCGGATATCGGAAATCACGTTTATCGAAGTTTGAGACCAGTCCCGCCAAAATAGTGTTAATGATACAGGAATATTTATCGAACCTCGGATATCTTGAACCCGATATAACGAGGTTCTACTGTATATCAGGACGAAAGACAAAAGGCAGACCAAGGATGATGCTATTGGACAGGATTATGAAGACAGATGAACAGCATCACAGGACCTATGCAGAAATCAAAGAAGAGGCAAGGCACAGACAGGAATGGAATCAATGGAGCCCAGAACCTGTCTGAGGACAGAGAACAGGATGATGATGATGATGATGACAATGGTGATGATGGTGATGGCAATGATGATGATGATGATGATGATGATGATGACGACGGTGTCGATGACAACGATGGTGATGACAGAGATGATGATGATGACCAACGGTGATGATGACGACAATGATGACGATCATAACATCTCTCATTTAGAAGCCAAGAAAACAGATGAGAAATGATAGCATCTTCAGCAAGTGGTCACATTAAGGTGAAACAATGGCCAATGCTAAACTATTTTGACAAAAAAAAAATTCTACGACTTAAGGGCAGTTGAGATGCTAAAATTAAGTCAAATTATGTAGAGCATAGACTTTTTGTAAGGCAAACCCAGATAGCAAAACTCTAGCAAGAGACCTTTGTTGGTTGTCATGCGAGAAGCCAACAACGTCCATCGCATGACGCAATCGGGCAAACTCCATCGACTCGTAGTCACTCTCAAGGCCTTCAAGACGATAGCAATCATTCTGAAAAAAAAAAATCTAATTTAAATTAAAACTATCAAAATTGAAACTGCTGTTTCAAGTGCAGGTACAACAGAAACATCCCCTGATGTGACTACAAACCAAACCGCTATAGCGGCTATACAGATTATCGTGTTTGGAGGTCATGGTTTGTCACTGGGAGGTGCCCTTGAATGGTTACCTCATATAATCTGCAGCAAAAATCACTCGTAGGTTTCACTCCATCAAGTTTCACTTCATTAACAACCAGTGTTTTATAAAGGCCTGTTAGTAGGGGAGATTTTCCTCCCCAAAACCTCAAAATTCCCCACCAAAAATCCCAGCACTTACACAAATTTTGCATTGAACTGTGTATTTTCCCCTCCAACCAAGTTGATTCCCCCAAGCCTCAATTTCCCCCAAAGGCCTGGAAGTCTGGATAAAACACTGCTTCATATAATCTGCAACAAAAATCACTCTTAGGTTTCACTCCAGCAAGTTTCACTTCATTAACAACTGCTTCAAAAATCAGTTAATCAAATAGCATTAAATAAAGAAATAATACATAAGTAAATGTGGATTATTCGTAAAACAATTAGGGTGGAAAAGATCCAACAAATGAAGAGAAAAATGTCTGCACATAATTAACTCTTGCAATAGAATCGGGTCATTTTAAATACATCGATGATTACATAACTACTATTAAACATGTACCTATTTTTGGAATTTGATTACCAAATTTTGTGTGGAATTTTATTTATGAAGTTTTATTTTTATTTGCTGTCAAACTTCAAATCCACATCCCTACATTAGGCATTCCGTGGATATGACAAAACCAAGCAATTGATCTTTATTTTGCTTATGCTTTAGCTGTATGCTGTAACAAAGTGCAAACAGGATCATACATGACAAAGGCATATATATACAAAATAGCTCAATGTCAACAGCATGAAAAAGCTAGCCACATGTGACATTCATTACTGGCAATATAATATGGAAAGATGAGCAATGATACGTAATGACTGATAAGGATAATAATAATAATAATAATAATAATAATAATAATAATAATAATAATAATACAGGGTGGTGCACTAAAAACCAGACTAGTCACATTTAGGTTTGCATTTAGTATACCGGCAGTCCTGTTTTTTAAATGCCTCCCTGTAGTACTAGTAGTAGTAGTAGTAGTAGTAGTAGTAGTAGTAGTAGTAGTAGTAGTAGTAGTAGTAGTAGTAGTAAAAATAATAATAATAATAACAACAACATTTGAAACAACAGCAGTAACAATAAAAATATGCTTTTATAAGCCCAGTTCTAATATTCACATAGAAGTGCCCATCAATAGTACTCCAAATCCAGCTGCAGGATATCACTTGCATGCCAGAAATGCTTATCAGAGTAGGAAACAGGAAGGCAAATGAAGTACTGAGGAACAGCTAATTCAAATAGATGTTTCTAAGTCTAGATTTAAAATCAGAAAGTGAACTTGAAGTATACTGCACAGACAGCAAATGAGAAGAACTCCAGATTGTTGAGCTAGCCACAGGAAACGTTCTATTGTCAATATATCACTATTAGTGCTTGGTACATCACGTAACACATTGCTTTGGACACATAACGAGGAAATAGGATATACATAACCTAGTTATAACTGGAAGGGTGGAGGAAAAAAGAGCGTGAGAGAGAGATAATGTAATGACAACTTGCAATGTGACATGAAAGATATAACTACAGCAGTGGAGCTAATTTATACCAAAAAGGACAGGGAGGTGTAGAGGCCCCAAGTCGCCAATGAAGTGATACAGGGCACTTAAAAAAAGAAGAATACATAAAAGCACACAAGTACAGAAACAGGGGACAATCAAAAGCAACAGTGCTTTGTTACCAGCAAATAAAAATCACGACAAATGGTCACTAAAGAAGTGTGTAGTGTTAAAAGTGATGAATTACATTGAAAAAGCTTTTGTGGCAGTCAATATTGAGCTATATAAACCAGACTAATTGTCCTTTGCATCAAATTAACTTATGTTTCCTTGTATAATCAAATCACTGCATGATGCTTTTATATGATTTATAAATTCATATCTCTGACTTAAATGTTAATTATCAAACAATGGCATATATGGATGAATGCAGAATTAAGTGCTTACTAAATAGAAACCTCAATTGCAACAACAACTGGCTACAGTTTCAGCAAATACTTTTCCTTAAGGTGCATCTTTACCTAACCCTAACCCTGTTGCATGCAAGTCAGTTGCAAGTATTGCAAGTAATCTGCAACATCCAGGATTATTTACAGAACATTGTGGTGGTGGTGGTGCTGGTGGTAATCAGGCCTGAGGAGAAGGGGTTCTCCCCTGGACATTATCCCCCGGGCCCTTTGAAATTTCAGGGGCCCAGATCTTTGGCGAAAAGCAGCGATTGGATACGGGATTTTTCTTGTCAGGGTGTTTTTGAGAATTGATAACGTTTTTTGTTTGTCAGGTTTTTTAAGACTTGATAATTTTTTTTCTTACTTCCCACAAATTTTTTTGTTCCGGGGAATAATGTCCGGGGTTAATGTCAGGGGAGAATGCCCTGGTGGTAATGATGAACTGTTGTATCACACTGTGGCTAACCTGGTTTAAGTAGAAGTATTCTCTTGGGGTACCAAGACAAAAGCTTTCACTCTCCGCAGCACTCGCTCCAGCCAACAGATAATAGAAAACATGATAATTCCTTTAAAAACAGAATGCATCAAATATTTAATAGTATGAAAAGATAAATTACAATGATATTTATTTCCAATTAAACTTCCTCTTCTTCCTCTTTAGTTTCAGTTCAGGCCTTCAGTCAAATGACAACATATCAGTGTTAGTTTATTTGCTTTCACAAAAAATCATCATATGTATTCCTTTAGTCCTTTGTCAGAGAAGAAAACATAAACAAAATTAATTATATAATTAATTATATTAATTATATTAATAGTATATATATATAGAATTATAGATAGATATAGATAGATACATAGATATATAGATAAGAATTTTAGATACATATAGATAGATAGATATATACAGAATATATCTGTATAATAGTGTATATAATGATAATATATATAATATAATATAATAATAATAATAATATGTGGGCTCTTTCTGGCTTGCAAAAAGTATACAACATGTGCAACATTTGATGATGATGATGATGATGATGATGATGATGATGATGATGATGATGATGAGTCAGAAAATTAATATAAATAAAATATGTCAACAATTAACTATATAGATATAGACAATATAATCAAATAATGAGTCAAAAGTCAGTCATGGGTTTTAAATCTCAATTATTCTAAAATAAATTTTCAGAACAAATAACCGTACTAAATAATTCTTGAATGATCAATCACATTTGTGCGTCAATTACTTACCAAACTGTCAGTATAAGAATCTTTGTGTGTCTGTGTGTGTGTCTGTGACTGTGTGTGTGTGTGTGTGTGTGTGTGCAAGCAACTAACAAAAAAACTTAAAGTGGTGACAGTGTTAAAACCTAAGCAATTTTCTTTCAATTAGCAGAACAAATAGAAAGATTACCTCTCATTGGAAGCCTGTGACACAATCCGAGATTTCTCCAGCAAATATTTCTCCACACTTGCTCTAAAAGCACCAAAAATCAATACGTTCATGACCACAAATAACTTACATTTAGCACTAATTGATAAGAATCAGTTGTGAATATTAATTACTAATAAATCATGCATATTAATTAAATCAGTAGTAAACAAATCATGAATATTAATAAGCTCATGAATATGCTATCAACTCAATTGATAAACATGACACTTACACTTACACTAAGGTTTTTGTCATCTTACCTGCCCAACACTTGGTAAGATACAAAGATCAACTATCTATTAATAGATAATATAACAACATTCTATCATGACCAGTTTAATGGACATGCAGGAGTACCAAAATGATATAGGCTGTTAAATTAATGTTAAGTGATTTATGTAGTATTTGCCGCCGCCCCCCCCCCCCACAAAAACCAAGAGATAAGTGCTTCATTAGAACAAATTTCAGAGAAAGAAAAATATTAGTGTCAATGTACAATGAATTTTTTGTATGCAAAATGTGAAAATGAGAAACAATTCGCTTTGGATAACAAATGAAATGAGTTGAATGTTAACTATGAAATCAAGAAAACGAGCGAATAAAATAATCAGCAAAAATCTGCATTACATCAAAAGCAACAATGCATTTTGCTAAACTCAACAATTCTAGCTAACTCTTCAAATTTAGAGTCAATTTATCAGGTCACTGGAAAAATTTTGGACATCTAGTTTAAACTCCACCGGTGAAGAACCAGTGAAGAACAACATTAACCCCTTAACTGGGCAACTATTTGTAACTCAATGTAAAATGGATGAGTGTTACTCGGGGCACCCAGTTAAGGGGTTAAAAGTCTGGTTTCTAGCCTAATCTCTAACAAGAGGCAGGAAGTTTTGGGAATGGAGAAATCCAACCTCCTGCTGCCCTTAGGAAGATTCAAACAGTGATCAAGCTTAATTAATATTCATTAAAACAGAGGCAGGTCACAATATGCTGACTGATGATGATTGTAATACAGCAATCACACAATTACAAACATCAGGACAATATATTAATATAACAGGAACTGCAGAGCAATACATAATGCATGCAATGTACATTATCCAAATCTCTGTCCTGCACAAAAGCAGATCTTGTGATAAAAAGCTTCATCAGTGTTATATATAAGAGAGAAAAAGTTTTTAATTTTAATATAAACAAATGGAGCAGAAAACTTTAATATTCCCCTCAAATTCAAAAAAAAATCAAAATGAGTTTCAAATGAATTCAGGTTACACCCCCTACCAACCCCTCCCCAAGGACCAGCAACCAGAGTAAAAATCTTGCATCAGCTGATTCATCATCTGTGCTAAACAAAGAACTCATATACATAAACATAATCAGGAGTTTTAGGCAAAGCCAAGCTGATAAAACCCAACTGCATGACACCGGTCATTAAGTAGACACAAGATTGGTTCTTGGCAGAATAGGTTGATAAGCATATTCATGTCATAACAATAAAGTTGAAGGGCTCAGAAGAATTATCCTAATTACGCATTATCTCGCCTATAATCATGGGCATAAAACACGGGGGGGGACGCCCCCAAAAATAATTAGTTGGCAGGGGACAGAGTATCAATTATCCCCCCAATGTTTTGGGCTATATGGTAAAAATATTTCTATCCTACCCCATGATGTTATGATGTTGATGCCAGAATTACGCCAAATCCGCATTCTTTCATTTCGGATAACCTTTTTTTGCTTGTCAGGGTTATTTGGAGAAGGAAAAATATAAAAATATCAGGATGACCTTTTTTTGCTCGTCAAGGCATATTTTATGGGCGATTTTAAGTCCCCACCATAATATGCAATCTCCCTCACAATGGAGGGGGATTTTTAATATTTCTGCTAATATGTTTACTAAGAGTGGGAGGGAAGGATATATGTTAATACGGGCTAATACCGGGGTATTCTAATTCCGAGGAATTGAAGTTACGGTTAACCGGTCAAGGTCAAAAAGACCGGTCCTTGATATAGGACCGGTTAACCGGTTAACCATTAACCTTAATTTTTATATTTCTGGGGTCAACTTTTAAAAACTTATTCTATCCCCCCAATGTTGACACCAGGTTTACGCCACTGCCTATAATACACACTTTTTTCTTATAAAATTGGTGCAAAGTGTGGGTGCATATTAAACATAGGAATCAAATTCATGTACATACAATATTATATATATAAATTATAAAAGTACATAATTCTAAAGTTACCATATTTTCATGCATATTACACGTGTTATACTTGTTCTAGGACAAAATGTCCACGGACAAAATGTCACTGGCAAAATGTCAGCAGATAAAATGTCAGCAGGGACAAAATGTAACCCTAACTCTAACCCTAACCTTAAACCACAACGTTTTATCCGCTGACATTTTGATCCCATAACATTTTGTCCGACCATGGTTATACTGGTTTTTACCTATCATGCTCCGGTACTCACGGATAAGTTGAAAAATTTATGCCTTAAAATTCACTTTAAAATCTCGAATCGACTTATCTGTGAATCAATGCATTTTCCAAAGAATTTTTGTAAAGGAACACATTGCCTAATGCATTACAATGACCTTTGACCTGTAAACAGCTTGGAGATGACAGGTTGAGGGATTGGGAGGGACACAGCCGTCTGTTTGACCGCGCGGCTGACCGTCAGGTATTTGGCCTCTGTGTAGTCTACTGCAAATACCTTTTCCAATTTTCCCGGTCTTGTGCTGCATGAATCGCCTCCCCAAGATTTAATCCCATCCACTCTCTGATGTTGTCAAACCATCATCTCCTGGGTCTTCCCTGAGGAAGTGTTCCAGGAACACTGTTCCCTCCATTGCAGTGTTCAACACTCTCTTATCTTCCATGCGACTGAAGTGGCCAAACATAAGAAGCTTTCTTAGTTTGATCGTGGTAATAACATCGATGGCAATCCCAATTCTGCTCTTTACTTCTTCATTGGTGATTTTCATTCCCTACCACATTTTTAAAGGCTGTCGGTAGCATCACATTTCGAAAGTCATGAGTTATCTAGTCATCCTTCTTCAGTGTCGTTGTCATCAGTACTACCATCATCACTACCATCATCATCCTACCATCATCATCATCACCATCATCATCATCATCATCATCATCATCATCATCATCATCATCATCATCATCATCATCATCATCATCATCATTATCATCACATTATCACTACCACCATCATCATATCATCACCACCGTCATCGTTGTAGTCATAAACATCATCATCATAATCATCCTCATCATCACTACCACCATCATCACCACCATTAAGGACCACATAATCATCATCATCATCATCATCATCATCATCATCATCATCATCATCATCATCACTACCACCATCACCCCCATTAAGGACCACAGTTTCCCAAGGCATATTTTTGCAAATTCCGCCACCAGTTTTTCTAAGTCCACGGCTTCACTGCAGCAAATTTTTAGGATTATTTATCAACAATTAAACAAGATTCACAGAAGATGGTTCTCTCGGACAAAAAATGTAACAGTTCAAACAGCCATAAATTTTTAAGTCTGTCAATCAGACAACAGCCATTAAACTATCCAAAATCAATGAATACAACAAAAATTTCAACAATTGTCAAGTACTGTATTATCTCGCGTATAAAAAGCATTTTTCCCTTAAAAAATTGCCACAAAGTGTGGGTGCATATTATACCTAGAATTATATTTTATGTACATACAATTGTATGTACTATTACATACATAATTTTAATTTAGCCATTTTTTATGCATATAACACACGTTATATGGGTTTTTTACCTACATGGTCGGTGGTGAAGAAAAACTTTGTTTGCACATCAATTTTTAAAAAGAATTTTTCAGAAAATTGTGATTGTCTAGCTTACGCAATAGACATTCTGTCATTGATAGCTAAAAAAATGATGTAGGGATTGTAGGCTGGGGGAAACTGTCTAATCTTCCCATTTCAAGCAGAATCTGAAAGACAATTGTAATTACCCAAATTAATTAACAGGGATTCACATAGGAAATTTTGAGTGTGCATTATACATAGGTATTAAAATTTTTACATTATGATAACTCCAGAAACTAAGGGTGCGTATTATACATCGGTGCGTATTATACCCGAGATAATACGGTAATCAATAAGTGTATCCCTAAATGCAAATCTGTCACAAGACAAACAGTATCACTAATTACCTTTATAACATTATTAATTTGCATCAGGAAACTGGCAATTTCCACAAATCAGCTCAAAGTTCTGCAGCCCACAGAAAACTGTGATACCTTAGGTCCCTTATGACTGCAATGATTATGCCTATAATACCCAGTTAATCAAGGCAATACTCATCATCATCATCATCATCATCATCATCATCACCACCACCACCACCACCACCATCATCATTATGGCAGACTTCTCTTTTAAAGTATTACACAGCTAAACACAAAGAACATGGACAAAATTAATCTAACCCATGAACTGATCCATTCACTCTGTAATTGACCTGAACAAATTTTCCAAAACGACTTGAATTGTTATTATGAACAGTCTTTGCATTTCCAAACGACTAAAAAGAAGTAATTACATCATAAAAAACATGAATACATAATCAACAATTATTCCAGACATAAGGATAACTGTAAATGCCCATCACCAACAACACTGATTGCAAGCTGTGGAAAATGAGTACACCAAAGATGACATTAAATGCTACAGTACAATATAAATTTATCTACTGTTTATACAGCAAATGTGAATAATGTCATATTTTAGGGAATATTCAAAATATGTAATAATACACTGAGATGACAGTAACAAGAATTCACTGTAAGCACTGATAGTAAACTTGGCATTCCAAATATGATTAGATGTGAAATCGTATCTAAGATAAGGGTTGCTCAATAGGAGAATGTGCTGCAAGAGAAGATTTAAGCCATGTGCTTACCTCAAGAACAGGTCCGACTCCCAGAATGCTCTGTTCAATTCCATCACTGTAAAATCCACGCTGACTTAGAGCCGACATGTGATACAAAAGCAGATTGTTACTCTCCGTTTTCCCCGATCCCGACTCACCAGAAATCACAATGCACTGGTTCGCCCTCGTCTTCATCATCGTGTAGTACGCCGAATCTGCGATCGCAAAGATGTGCGGCGGCAGATCGGAGAGCTGTCTGTTCTGATACATCAGGACGTACTTCGGGTTGTAGATCGGATAGAATCGGAATGGATTGATCGAGATCAGGATCGACCCGACGTAAGTATAGATCATCCCGTTGTTGAACCTCTTCCGAAGATTTTCGAGCAGCGTCGTCTCGTTGAGGTCCGGAAGGTTGCAGAGATCCTGGTATTCCCGATTTCGCGGCTGCTGCAGGAAACGAGCGAGAAATCCCTCGACCGGGTTCATCTCGACCGAGTCGACCCAGACTCCGGGCTTCTGCTGAACCTCCTTGTGGCGCAGCATGAAATTGTACCCCGGCTGGTGGGCGTCGGAGATGCCCGCGGCCGAAAGACGCGGCCACAGGAGCTGGATCTTGACCGGATTGTCGTTTCCGAACAGCCTTCGTTCTTTGCAGATCTGTCCGCCGGACGTGAACACCTCCACCAGTTCGAATTCCTGGGGGCTTCCCAAATCCAGTTTCCGAGCAACATCGGCAACAATTTCGTCGGCCCGCGTCATTTTTGTAGCCTCGATGCCAGTGAAGCTGTGAGCCGCGTCCGAGAGAGACCCGTGGAAGACCTCAACTGTGTACGACTGGGATTCCACCTTATGCAAAACCACAGCAACAGAGGCAATTTCACTGACGACTGGCCCCACAGTTGAAGCCATTGCCTACAACATAACATGTAAACATATTAATTTAACTCCTTTACCGTATATTTAACTGTAACACAATGTAAAATGGACGGATATATTCGGGGTTCCCTGTAAAGGTGCTAAGTGCTGTAAGCACATGTGGATCTATGAGAAGGCACACACGGGGACACATACCTCAAACCATCCCAAAATTTTTTGGCTAATTCTCATCATGACAAAAAGCAAAAGCTATAACAGTATGAATAAAAAAGCAAGTATCATGTTTTCTCCAATTTCAATAAATCTATCAAACTGTGTCAATCCATAGAGAAGGGGCAGGTAATGGCAGATCTGAGCACAAAATGCCGCCCCCACCAACCAAATTCCTGGATCCACCCCATTAAAATGTGCATATACAGCACCCCAATATAAAATTCATATACAGTACCCCATTATAAAATGCATATACAGTACCATATTATTATAATGATGAATGATGAATGTCTTATCTAGCCAAGTCATTAGTAAAAGTCTGCACTTGACTCATTTAACTTAACTTCTAACTTGCAATGCTCAATAAAGACAGTAAAAAATGATTGAATAAAAATACAAAACACAAAATGTGAATAAGCCTTTATTAAACACAAAAACAAGAAAAAATCAGCAGCACAAAAAGAAAATTACAAATAATTATATTAATCAAACTGCTAACAACACTTAACAAGTCCAGACGTTGAAAGCTGTATTATAACTTTCAATCTGTGTTTTGCATTGAAAGCAGTGAATGCTAGGATATGTGTCCTCTGCAATTATGTATTACGCAATTACTCAACTCGTATGTAACCCTGTCAGTGTTGTATGGTAACAAAGAGACAATCTAAAAGAAAGTATGGCACTTAATATGTGGTGCTATATAAATGAGCCTTGAAAATTAGATTCAGAATAATATTGCCCTCATAGATATATGCTGACAATAAAGTCCATGATATAAATTATGACATATAAAGGATCAAACAACAAAAGAAGTACCGGTACTGCAAAATGACAAAATATGAAGAAAATGCCTAAAAATCTTGAGAACTTCCTGTACAGAGCATGCAAAGAAAGGAATACATACAAGAAATGCATGAAAGGACAAATTAAGACATTGGCCTAAGTAAATACATACATACATTACATACACACATACATACATACATACAGGGAGACTCCTGCCTCCATACCACCCGAACTGTGGCCACCAAACTCACCAGATTTGAACCTGGTGAACTACTCTGTGTGTGGTATTCTACAGGGAAGAGCCTACTGGTCATGCATTTCTAATCTGAAAGAACTGAAGCAGAGATTGGTGACTGCTATAATTGAGTAAGTGACTTTTTAAAATAAATTATAGTGAGTAAGTTATATTACTAAGATGAGTGAGTGAGTGAGTGCTGTGAGTGAGTGGTGAGTGAGTGAGTAGACATCGAGTGAGTGTCTGGAATGAGTGGGCAGAGCTCATCACACACACACACACACACACATTACACTCACACACACACACACACACACACACACACACTTATTGCAGCAGCAATTCATCAGAGGTGATGTCTGAAATCACACACCAATTCTGGCAATGGACAATGGACATTTTGAGTATTCATTGTAGCCTTTTTCAGGTAATGTTTGTATCTATCTGAAACCAATGTATTCCTGTTTCAAATTGCACACTTTTATAGAAATCCACCAAGTTTTCTCAAAGCTGTAGTGAAAATAGAGTTGGACCCTTTTTATCCAGACACAGTGTATATGCAATATTAATTTCATCTTTTATCTGTGTTAATTTATGAAACCCCTATTGTAGGTGAAATAATATAGCATAAACTCACCTCAAGCCAACTCTTGATTATACCATTAACCAATTGGTTCTACTGCAAACGATCTTCAATCTGAAATCATATCAGATAAAAAACTAAAGCCTGTAAAAACCCACCAGCATCACAGCAAAATTCACAAGTACTGTACACTTGTTAACAGCAACTCAGTTATAAGAGAAAGAAACAGTACCCTGTATGTACTGCATAACAAATACATGCTAAAGTATACTATAACTGTATACATATGCATCCAAGTCAAATTCTATCTTTAGCCAAGCCCAGTATTTGAAATCTGTACTAAGTCATTCAAAACACCATTGGCACTAAACAAGATCTGCTCATTTATTTTTAACTGTACGTAGAATCAACATTGAAATTGGCAAAAGTTTCTTTGTGGAGGTAAAAATCTGAAGCTGGCTTTGCTTTGTCTCTTAGATCTTCCAAGAAAAGAGGTATTTAAAGTCTACACTTAAAATACACCTCTTTCACTTGACTTTTCCTGCTTAGTCTGCTTTGCTATTTGTCTTTTTGATTTATCTCTGGAATCATTATTTTTATGGAGTACTATCATCTGTTGATACCCTCTGACTATAAGAAGTGGTGCTATACAAACCATTACTGTGTAAAATATTAATTTACTAGGTAGAGTATCTCTTGGCGGGAATTATGTTTCCCTTTTGGTATATCCTTGATTCCTTGTTTCCATCATAAGTATTATTTGCATTAGCTAAATCAGCTGTTATTCTTTTAAATATAATTTCATGTTTTGTTATAAATGTTATGTATGATATTGGAAATATTGGAAATAAACTTCAAACTTCTTCAAATTATCATGAGTATCCTTATCATAATTATTATTCTTATTACCATAATTATAATTGTTATTGTGCATGTATGATAATATGTCTATATACACAATTATACATGAAACAATACAGTATTTGAAGCAACATTTTGATCATTTTATTATCCTAGAAAATCTGTAATAACTATTCAGATATCTTCCTTTGCAGAAGGTCAGTAATTCATCAACATAAATAAAATGATAGCCACTACAGCAAAGTGAGGCAACATTAGAGATAGCAAGCAAATAATAAGATAAATAATTAGATAAACCCAGCAGTTATAAATTGAATTGCCTTTTATGGTTGCGCAATTCTAGCTCTATCTTCATTAAGACATAATAACTATATGTATAGATCATGGGGGTGCCACAAGCAAAATATTGGGTGGGCAAACATGGCAAGTTGCCAGTTAGCAACATGAATTTGGTTAATTCAATTCCCTTGCCTCCCCTGGGGCCTGGAGCCCTCAGCCCTTGACCCATTCCCTCCCCTTCCCGTCCTTACAGTTAAACGTCATTCCCCTTCAATGTCCATTCCACTGAATGGAGGATAGCATTGTGTAGAAATTTGAAAATATTATATATTTCAATATTATGCCAATATATTGTGTATTTGCGGTTATTAGTTCCACAAAACATTGTAATTTGCCAATTGAAATTGGGCAGGCCAACACATTGTGGCCCATTTGGCCTATATATTGGGTGGGCCATGGCCCACCTGGCCCACCCCGTTGCACCCCCATGGTATAGATGGTCAGATAAAGGAAGAACTATGACCTTTTTTTGCTAGTCAGGACTTTTAAAACAGGACAAAGGAAGGCAACAACCGTTTTTTGCCTGATCAGGATTTTTAAAAGAAGATAAAGGAAGGGCCGATGACCATTTTTTAAACTGCACCCCCTGGCAAAAATTCGTTCCGACGTGCCTGTACACAACTACTTAACATCTCAACAAATTTTCAACATGATACTTATTCACAGAATGACTTTCAATTAATGTCAGGTATCATTCAGCTTTATACAGACAATAAGTACCGCGGTAACTAAAATTCCTAACACGATTGACCTAATAAGAACAAGGAAAAATTATGGGAAAATCCCATGTTTACCCTTAGTCAAGCCAAGAGTAAAATTACCAGTATAAAGCTCATCAGTTTATCTAGATGTACCACTTTTCAGTAATTACCCTCTTATCTTTCAGAATGGATATATGCATTTGTTTGAGATAATTGATTCTGAAAATCTTCCATTCCAAACTTCCAGAGCTACAGCTACGGCCAAGGTCACATTTCACATTAGATGAACAACATAATTAGTTATAATGAATGAATGAATGAATTAATTAATTAATTAATGGGATCAAGGTAGTGTAGCCTCTCTAGTTCTAGATTCAGCTGTTGCATTTTAACCCCCACCAGAACCACATAGCCAATTACCTCCATACTTTATCAAAATTGATTTGGCATATGGATATGTGGCATTCAAATTACCAGTATATCTCCACAGCCACATCCAGGCAGAATATAGACAAACATTCAAATTTAAATGTTGTGTGTCTGTCCTTGGACCTCTTCTTTTTCAAGCTGTATGTTGCTCCACTTGGCTACCCCAATTGCAGAGCACAAGGAAGATTAGGGGATGCAGTGACCCATACTAGGAGCTTATAAATTTCTTATGTGTTTAATTTGCTTTAATTTGCAAGCATTTGATGCAGTGAATGAAAAATTGTCTTAATGATCATTTTTAAATTTAATAGATTCCGGATTCTGTCAGATTAGTTATTTACCTTTGATCTGAATTTACTTTTCCTTTATAAGCTTGTTAATTTAAAACCTCTATTATCACTCACTCCATTACTGCTGTAGATAGTAAATTTACTGCAGAATATTAATTGCCGGGCAGATAGTGAAACCACTTTACACTAATTAATTTATTTTAATCACTTTAAGGACTTTACTCAGAATATTTCTAAAACTGCAACTTGCATCAGATCCTGGGTGTAAAAAGGCAAACAACAGCAAGAATTCAATACTTAAACACACATTGAAATCTGCATAAAGTGATCCCCAGAAGTGCTCAAACTACTAGATACCACAGTTTCAAAATACCCACAAATGAACGTAAAAGTGGACGATGTAAATTAGTAGGAAATTCCGCTGAATCATATCAAGACCTGTGCAGTGAATTATAATATTGCCTTATGCGAGCATGGCCGCAATCTTTTTTTATAATGCTTGTCCTAAGTTAATGCACTGAAAATTGGCAATTGCTTTAGAAATACATTTAATCACCAATTAATTTATTTTAATCAGTCTAATGACTTCAATCAGAATCTTTCTAAAACCGCAACTTGCATCAAATCTTGGGGTGCTAGGACAAAATGCCACGGACAAAATGTCAGTGGACCAAATGTCATGCTAACTCTAATCCTAACCCTAAACCGTGACATTTTGTCCATGACATTTTGTCCCGTGACATTTTGTCCGTGACATTTTGTCCAGTCACAAATCTTGGGTGTAAAATGGGAAAACTTCACTTAGAATGAGGAGGTAGACCTACAAATGCACCAATCAATCAAACCAAACTCGGCCCAACTACAAGTTCACATTCACTCAGACTCTTCAGTCATGTAGCAAGGCTGCTCAAGGACACCCATGCACCAAATTCTGCTTAGAACTTGGAGGTCAGATTGACTGACAGTGGCACACTGTTGGACTCTTATAAAGGCATGCAAGGGAGAACACCATCTACCTGGTTGAATCAAATATCTGGTCACTGCAGATTAACACCTACTGAGGCATATGTCATGCCATGTCATGTCATGTCATTGCGCCGTCGTCGCTTGGCGATGGTTGGCTACAAGAATGGGTCAGTGTTCTCCATCACAATCTGTCTTGTGCTGTGCGTAGTAGACAGTCTCCATAAAGGCCAGTCCACGTCGTAATGTTGTCAATCCAGCATATCCTCTGTCACCCTCGTCTTCTGTTTCCTTCAACAAGTCCTGTGATCACACTGCTCTTGATGGTGTCTTGTGGTTGTCTTATCACATGACCAAAGTAACTAAGTTTCCTTGTTTTTACGTTATTCAGTAGTTCTTTTACTGTTTTGGCCATGTTGTACACTTCCTCGTTAGTTAGTAGTTTTGTCCATGGTATGCGTAGCAGTTTTCTTAAATGCATTTGTTCTCAAAGGCCTGTATGCGTTTTTCTTCTTCTTTTCTTAACGTCCAGGATTCGCATCCATATGTCGCCACTGGCCACACCAAGGTTTTCATCAATTTCAGTTTTGTTGTGGTGCTTATTGATTTGTTTTTCCATAGTTTGGTTAACTTGATCATTACTGTTGTTCCCATGACATATGTAGCTGCACAAAATAGAGCACAGTGGAGGGTGATCACAACCTTCATGAACTAAGCTTACTGATTATAATGAATCAGTTTGAAAAATTTATAAGTGCAATTGACACAACTCAGTGAGCTTTCTTTCAAACTCAGTGTTACCCACCAGTCAGCACTGTGCGTTTGTAGGTCTAAGTCCTAATCCCAGCACTTTTACTCTACGTTATTTACTGGCTGCCATAAAGCAGTAATCAATCAATCAATCTGTTTATTAGTATCAAAGTCAGAACCAAAGGTCATCAATATCACACATCAATATAGGAAAAAAAGTTGTAAAGACAAATGCTAAAATAAGTAATATTTCGATATCTAATAAGTTAGATATTTGATATATTAAAATTGACATTAATGGATTAGGATACTAAAGGGAGAAGCAGGAGAAGAGAAACATTCTCTGTCAAAAGTCTGCTTTCCCTATGAACCAATATACCAGATGCAAACAAGTTCAAATAATCTAGATACAAATGCAATTTTTTTAAAGAAATAATTATGATTGTATGTGTACATTGTACAAATATGAATATTTTATATGTTACAGAGACTTAATAGATCAATAGATCAGGGAATCGTGCATTTTGAGAACTACAGATTGTCTATTCGAGTGTCTTTTGTCCTATAAATACATGTGGTAAAAAAGAGATCCCTACCTCAGGGGCCAGGGTTCTTTAAAAGAATACAACAAGTGTCATGATCATAGATTCTTAAGTTTTCTGCCTGTTAGCAGGTCTTGGTTCCTATTGGCGCCACCTTTCTCTCTCTCAACAGCTTGGGTCTTTAACCAGTAATCCTTTATATCCGTCTTTAGTCAGCATCCAGTGCAATAGTAATGTACATGGTCTTCCTCTGGTTAACCTTCCTCCCATATGTTCCTCCAGTATTGTTCTGAATAATGAGTCTCCTCTTAGAATGCACCCAATCAAGTTCTTTTGTCTTTGTTTAAATGTTTGCATTATTGTCTAGGACCTCTTTATTGGATGCATGCCGTGTCCAACTGATTCTTTCCATTTGTCTCCATATCCGCATTTCAAATGCCTCCAGTCTTCTGATTTCATCTTTACTCATTGTCCAAGTTTCTGAACAATATATTTCCACACTCCATGTCAGAGTTTTAATCATTCTCTTCTTTAGCCCTTTATCTAGACTACTCATTAATTCCCTCCTTCCAATTGCTATTCTCCTTCTTATTTCACTTTGGCATTTGACATCTTCTGTGAGGAGGCTGCCAAGGTAGCAGAATTGCTTTACTTGTTCTATCTTCTCTCCATAGATTGTGATGTTTGTCTCTTTCACTTGATCATAGACAGAGCTAGAATTTGGAAGAACACGTGACCATAGTATATTTAATTCCATAAATGCACATGCTGACCTGGATACAAATCTGCACAGGATCAACAAAAATGCATTTTGCTTTTTAGCAACATTATAATAGTGCATCTGTGACTCTGTGTGTGTGTGTGTGTGTGTGTGTGTGTGTGTGTGTGTGTGTGTGTGTGTGTGTGTGTGTGTGTGTGTGTGTGTGTGTGTGTGGCTGAGTGTTTCTGACTACTAAACAAGATTCCCCAACATATTCAGAAAAATATAAGTTTCAGTTATCTAATCTGTAACCTTCCTGCCTTATTTCCCATTCAAGTAACCAGACACTTCCTATTTTCTCCAGTGTGCAGGAGAATATTTCTGCCGGTTCAACTAGTTACTTCCTAATTTTTTCAGAAATGAATTACCACTTCAGTTCACAGTTTTAATTTCCAAAACAATTAAGTAAAATAAAAAGTAAAAATAAAAATGATTAGGTTCATGATAAAGGACATTCAGACCGCTTTAAAATTTTTCCTACCAATAAAATTCACATGGATTTGATACCATCTGAGGAATAAAGCTATTTGTGTGGCAATACATATAAAGTTTACATTTTAACCCTTTCGCTGCAAGTGACAAGTCAGACTCGTCATGGAAACCGCTCTCCGGCAGCGCGCATGACGAATATGACTCCTCATTTATACAAATGGTCTCATTGGTTTCCGCATGTCGCAATTAATGTGTGCCGCATGTGGAATTGAAAGCAACATAGTTGTTCACCAAATGGCATCACAGGTGATTAGTTACATGATATTTATGGAAGGGAACCTCAAGGATGACACGATACCTATTATACAGTGGAAGAAGCAGGCTTACATATCTAGTGAACTAGTTGGTTTAGCTTGCAATATAGAGAATATATTGAAGCAGTATATACTGTAGTAAGTAGTTTATTCAAAAATTACAGTAATTGAAGCAAACACAAAGTTTCATGTAATGCATTACAATCAGCTAAAAAGCGGTCTACTCCAACTAGCACTGAATACTGAATAGGCTACTTCTTCTGGTCTTGGCCTCTTCTGATGCTATATAAATCTATTCTATCATATCCCAATAACTCATTTGTTCCATGAAAGTTTCATTGCCTTCTGTATATAAATAGCAGCGCCGCATATGCGTACAAGCCTTAAATATATGTGTGTACAGAAGCACCTCGCTACCATAGGCCTACATCATGGTACACGTATTAGGCTGTGTACGAGTATACCGGTAAAACTCATCACAGCGAAAGGTTAAATTCTTAAACTCATCGTCTATGATTTGTAGGATCTTATATCATTTTTGTCACAATTCAGTCAGGGTGTAACATCGTATCTGTAGCATAGTCTATTCTATTCTATTCCCTAGATAATTTATTTAACGCCATATAACATAGATAGAGCTAAAATCAAGCGCAATTTACAAATGTTCATAAGATATGTGAAATAAATGCGTCTTGAGGGCAGTCGCAAATGCCTCAAAGGATGTGATCGATGTCACTGAAGCAGAAGAGCATTCCAGAGAAGAGGGTTGCCGCGGGTAACGGATCTTTCCCCCAGCATCACTGTCTTGGACGGGGGAGGGACATAAAGGCAAAGTATATATTAACGATATTTAAGACAAATCCAATTCTGAATTGATCAATAATACAACATCCTGAACATTCTGAAAAGCATTCTGTTACATTACTCAGCTCCTTAATTATAGACTACTTTCTGTTTCTGCAGCTCAAAAGCCATCAAATCTATATACGATAAACAGAATTAACACGACTACAATTGCAACTTCTTTATATCAGCACAACATTAAACAATGTATTTATTATTCTGTAAATACGACTGATGTGCATTTCCATAGCCATAATTCACTCCTTAAATTTTCACAAACTAATGCATAGAGGTCCCAATAACATTTTTATGAGTTCCATTAAACAGGAATGATAACCGTCAGTCATTCGAAGGTACATAAAAATGATTATATATACTGTCGACTGCCACTAAATATCATGTCTAATCAAATTCCATTACAACCTCAACTACCGGCAATCCTATTTTCAAACTGCTGTCATGCAGGCAATCAACTAGTAACAAGTGCTGCTATCTCTAAGCCAGCAGAAGATATTCCCTTCTGGTGACTTGACATATCACCAATAACGTCAAACTAATCGGGATTGCATATGATGATGATGCTATTGGATAGACCCTTCACTCCTATTGCTTGCTGAATACAACCTGTATTCACTCGGGGAAAACCACTTCTGTGGAACCGCTCTCTGATGCCCTGAGGCCAGGGTTACCTCGTTTGCAAAAGACCTAAAAACGTACTTGTTTACAAGATCGTATGACATTATATACTGTTGACTGTACAGCGCTTTTGGTTTTTGGCTATATTTTGCTTCATAATTTATCGATGATTATATTAAAATACTAATGCTAATAATTTGTCGATGATTATAATACAAACTACTACTGCTACTACTACTACTACTACTACTACTACTACTACTACTACTACTACTACTACTACTACTACTACTACTACTACCACTAATAATAATAATAATAATAATAATAATAATAATAATAATAATAATAATAATAATAATAATAATAATGTAGATGCAAAATTTTAATCCAATTGAAAACAGCATACTATACCAATGACATCATCTTGACATCATCTTTACTGTGTTCCTTTTACTGTACTATAGGATTTACTCTAATGGATTGCTTAATCATGTGATTGATAAACATGTTTAGTCATTTCTAATCCAGTGAATAATTAATTTAGAGTGAATAGAAATTGCTTCCATAACAGCACCAGTGTGTCACATGCACACAGCTGATGCATATTGTTGAAAACAGCAGACAAACTGCCACTGGACATCAACACCCCCACAAATTTAAACAAGATTGAATTTACAGGAGAGAAGCCAACATAATTCATTTAGAGTGAATAGAAATTGTTAAAGTACTACATGGCACTAGATTGTTGCTAGACAAACTGGACTTGGGGCCGTCCCAAACATGTCATCACACGATTTACATGGCAGACTGGACTTTTCTGATCCCCTCCCCTCACCACAGTCGTCACAAAAAGTCAGACCCCCTCAAATAAAACGTCACAACGCTTGACCCCCATCATCTAGTCATCTTTATTCAGAAACTTTTCAAATTCTTTTTTTTAAATAAAGTATAATAATTATAAGTGTAAAATACGTTCAATTTTGCAGTAACATAACATTGCAGTATTAATAACAATATTTAGTTTTATGTGATGTCACAATTCTGGAAACCTCTCTCCCCATCATCACACATTGTCACAAATGTTTGACCCCTCCCATCCCTAAGTGCATGACGTCATTTATGGGCAGCCCCTTGCAGAGCTACTAGTAGTCTGTATATGCTGCATACTATAATAATAGGAATGGATGGACAGGTGGAGCATAGTGGTTCTGACACTGAACAGACACTACTAAACCTTATTATTGCATTACTAGCTGTTTGCCCCATTAGAGCATGACGGGCATTTCCACTGGGGATTTCCACTTTACCTAGGGCTTGCTATTTTTACCCATCGAGCTTCGCCCATGTCTCGAATGACAACAGCCCGCCATCCAATGAGAATATGGTTATCCACAAACAAACAACAAACAGTTTCTATTTCTTTTCTGGGGCATTTTAGAAGAAAAAAGAAACAAAATGCCACAATAAATGCTAGATTATTCTGTTCTGTTCTTTAGCCATCCTCGATGCGAGGTTGGGCTACACTATGTATCACATCTCTCCATGTCTGTCGTTTTTCTGTTTTTTGAATCATGCTTTGCAAAGAGAGTCCAGCCCATGTTGTTATGTTATCTAGCCTGGCTGTTCTTGGTCTTCCTCGTGATCGTCCGCCAGATAATGTTCCTTGAATTAGTCCTCTTTCTAGACAAGAGCCTTGTTTCCTCATGATGTGTCCAAAATAACACACTTTGCTTTTTTAACCCCTTAACTGTGTATTTAACTGTAACTCAATGTAAAATGGACGGATATATCCGGGATCCCCAGTTAAGGGGTTAATGGTGTTTAAAGACTTTTTTTCATACCTGCCTGTTCTAGCACCCATTCATTTGTTCTTTTTGCTGTCCATGAAACTCTTAGAATTTGTCGTAATCCTTTCATTTCAAAGGCTTCAATTTCTTCACTCATCTTCTTTATTCAGTGTCCAGCTTTCTCAGCAGTATGTTACGACTGGCCAAACCAAAGCTTTCCACAATCTGATCTTTGTATTATTTTGCAGATTACGACTCTTCCTTAGTTTCAGTAGCGCTGTGTTTACTCATTTTCCTTTATTCAGTCTTCCTCAAATCTCCATTGAGCATTTGGCATTTGCATGGATTAGTGAGCCTAGGTATTGGAATGATGTAACATTTTCTAGTAATGCTAGATTACTAGCAATAAAATCTTTACTACAACTAGTTTCCTGTGGCTTTAAATTACAATTTAGAAGCACTGTACCAAGTAATTATTTATTATTACTATTATTATAGAAGCTGACTTATATAGCGCAGTACACGTGAATAAAGTTCAAAATCAAAAGCGCTTTACAGTTCAAATGATTTTTGAAAAAAGAATATTTTGAGTTTCCGCAGGAACCGTTCAGAGTCAGCCTCTGTGGTAATATCACTCGGTAGCAAGTTCCATAAGTAATGACAGCAAAGTAATGACAGTAAAGCTTCATTATAACATAATTAGCAGGTCTGTAAAATTTAGTACGTTATATCAGAGGTACGTTATCCAATACTGTAGCACATCACATGGGACCGTACATTGTGTACGTTATAACTGAGTCTGTTATAACAAACTCCTACTGTACATAGCCACTATAGTATAATTTTTGTCAGTTAATGAAGCTTTGAATTATGGAGGTTGAAAATAAATGTTTCTGCTGTCATTGATGTTGTAACTAAATTAGACATTCTGAAGATCCTGTCTCCAATGACCAATTAGGGAAACCACAAAATGTTCAATGTGCAAGAGCCAAGGTCAGGTTTCAAAACTGTAAACAAAGCGTAGGAGGAAGGCTCGGATTCTTCAGCATATACAGAACATAGAATCAAGCAAACAGCTAAAATAACCAAATATCATATGCATCCATTATGGCAAAGTCCTTAATAGAGATGAACGGCTTGTAATATGAGAGGAGTGGATCTAGACATGGAAGCCTAAATAATTGGGCTCTATCTAGGATTCCTTGATCTTGATCAGTGGTCCTTAACGGGGAGGGGGTGTGGTACTCGTACCCCTTGGGGTACTTGAAAGACTTTGTGGAGTACACAGAATGATCTGGAGATAGTCTCTTTTGAAGATTTTTGCTATGATTCAACCTGTAAACTATAGAAATACTGTAGAAATTTTTTCACAAAATTAGAAATGCTAAAGAAAAATCTCACTTTCTGGCTTATGTGCAATCTGCAACAGAAGTTTGATGCAGTTTATAATCGTTTTCAATACATTGCAGAGCATAAACTTTTGTCTTCATATAAGGTATGCTGGTAGGGGGTGCTTCATTCTCTTATACCTGTTTCAGAGGTATGTAATCATAAAAAGGTTAAGAATCACTGATCTAGACAATGAAGAGACAACGAAAATTGCCACCTCATTGGCCCCACAGCTCTCAAAAGACATGTTCAGGAGCAAAGTTGGCATCAGCCACTAGGTATGGCATAGAACAGTGTTTAACATATCGTATATCGTATGACTGCCTTTTGTAAAACGCTCTTGCCTTTGGCCTTGGCCATGCTATAGCGCTACATAAATTATCAAGTAGAATAGAATAGAATAGAATTAAGAAACTGTGGGACTGTGGGTCTCGAACCACAAAGTGGGTTACACTAGATTCAAAAGTGTCGTTTTCTAGCCAAAGCCACAAGATCACTAGCCTTGCAAAGTTGCAAGCAGGCTTAGTTTTAATAAATGTATATACCTGCAATCCTCCATACAAGGTTTATCGTAAAACGCTTAACTAGCGTTATATCCACCTTTAGTTGACACTAAGTTTGTAGGGTTGGGCACCCACATTATAAAACTGTGGAAGTGGGTCACGGTTCCAAAAAGCTTGAGAAACCCTGGCACAGAAGACTGATCACTGATGCTAATGCTGGTGGTGGTGGTGGTGGTGAAGAAGACATCAAGACAAGGATAAAAACACAAGAAGGGATACCTGTACTAGAACTGGCTCTATAGAAGTGCATTATTATCTTTCTTATTTCTCCATTGATACCGCTATACTAATAATTATAGTAGCAGTACCAGCATCAGTAACAGAATAGTAGTATTAGTAGTACGAGCAGTAGCAGTAGTAGAGACTGGCACTGATGCCAATGCTGGTGGCGGCGGTGAAGAAGACATCTCTTGATAATTTGTATATACGCATAGGTGTTCCAAAAATGTATGGTATGCAACAAGAGGTAGGTGAAAATATGCCTTTTTGGGTACGTACTATATGGGTGGCCCTAGAGTATCTGTATCGGTATCGGTATCTGACCAATACGGCTTTTTTGATGTATCTGAATGTATCTGTATCGGCGTATCGGCCTAAAACCCGTATCGGTCGACCACTCCATCAAGACAAGGATAAAAACACAAGAAGGGAAATGAAAAAAAATTAAGCATGAGTGGCATCTACAAAGATGCAAATAACAAACAACAGAAGTCCGGTGCATATAAATCCTCCTATCTTGCATCCTTTTGAAATACAAGAAAAACCGGCCTTGAGATCTCATTTCAAAGCAAACTTCAAAGCACCACAGCATATTAAAGTCTTCTAATTTTTTGGAAATAATTACAAAGTACTAAGAGCTGATCTCAGCTGTAATCAAAAGTAATTACAGGCAATTACGTCCAAGCCATTACATAATGAGCAGTAGGTGCATAGGAGGAGTAAGCTGATCAAGTCAGGGCATTGCTTCATAGCAAATGAAAATAAAATGTCATAGAATTACATATATACCAAACTGAACCAAATTAATATAAACCACTGTCTAACTAGGAAAGAGACATAACATGTAGCAATGCTGTCAAAAGGCTAATCAAATTTATTTAGACAAGTATTCTAAATAAGAATTCTGTTTACAGGTTTGAAATTGACCTGCATTGACCTCTATATGTCCAATCATATAACGGCACTATACAGAGACTACAAAGATCCGTTTCTTTCACAGACTGTCTCTGTTTCACTCTGATCTCAGAAATGAACTGTACTTTTGCAGACAGATTTAGAGTACCATTTACTGATACCTGTACTAGAACTGGCTCTATAGAAGTGCATTATTATTATCTGTATTATATCACCATCGATACTGCTATACTATTAATAGTAATAGTAGCAATACCAGCATCACTAACAGAATAGTAGTATTAGTAGTACCAGCAGTAGCAGTAGTAGCAGCAGGGCCATTTAAGGCACGTAAGGCATGTGCCTAGGGCACCACGATACATAAGGGCCCCAATGGCAGAGGCCAGTTTTTGTTTACAGAAAGTAAATAATAACATGTAAAATTAAAAATCTAAAAATTGTCTTAATCAGATAAATTTGTCTGGTGTATTCAAATGCTAAAGGTTTTCAGTGTCGAATTTGTTCAGACAATCATATTTTAGTGTTAAAATCTTTTAAGCCTTAGTGTTAAAATGATTGTTTTTAAGTTGAAGGGCCCATTAATAATAAAAGCCTAAAATTGAATTTTTCCCAATTTTAAATATAATTCCAGAAGAATGTTTTGTTTTATAAAACCATCAAAGAAATTTGATTTCTGATAAAGTTAAATTTATTCAAATTTTAAATGTCACGGTTTGGTTTAAATCAGAAAAGTTTTCAAATCTAGTTAATCAGTCTACACTGTTTTAAACTGTAAATGATTTTTCAAAAAATAAATTCTCAGAATGTTTTAGGATATAAAATTGAAAGAAACAATAGTAAGTTAATAATAAATTTTAATGTCCTACTACAAAATCTTTAAGTTTTGTAATATTAGTTATTTGACTAATTTATGCAAATAGGCAAAATCCAAAGCGGCTGTTGGCACTGTATTTTCACCTGCAATATATCATGTTACTGTTATTTTGATAGCGTCCACATGCAGTTCTCCCCTATGCAGGTGCTGATTCAGAACGTGTTTGTGGACATCGCCGATTTGCCATATATTGTCAATTGAATGGCTGGGTGGAATTAAGAGGTAACTGTATCCGATCCCCCAATGGTTTGAGTACCAATAACAATAAGAGGGTAACTGCATTTACTTCCTTATTTCATCAGACCCTTCAACTGATATTTTCATCACTAAGGGGGTAACTGCATTTACTTCCTTATTCCTCTGGGCCCTTCAATTGACAACCTCACCATTAAGGTGGTAACTGCATTTAACTCCTTATTCCACCCAACCATTCAATTGTCAACACACTACAATATATTAAACAAATCATCAGTCAACACACCAAGAATTAGCAGAAATTATATGAGTGGTGCTGCAAAGAGAAAGAAGGAAGCAGATGAATTGAAAAGGTTGGCCAAACACCCAAAAGAACCTTCTTTCTTTCAAAGTCAGAATTAAAACTCATCATTGCAGCCTGACATGGTTGAGACCCAAGATACTCTCATTCTGTCTGAAATACCTTCTGATTTCAATGTAAGTGAAATAGATTAACAACTAGTTTTGCTACAAGAAGATGGTCTGGCAGTTGAAAGATCAGATGTTACCATGACACCAACATTAGAACAAATTTCAAAAAACAAAAAGTTCTCATTGGGGTGTGTTAGCAGTTTATTACTACGTGTATATAAATGTACGTAAAACCAATACCATAATCTGAAATAGCCTGATAGATCGAGACGGAAATCGGGTTTTACTGTTACGGCTTGTGCCTAAGCCCCCAAACTTCGTAAAACAGCACAGAGTAGCAGTAGTAGCAATATCATAGTAGCTGTAGTAGTAGCAGTTGTACGAGCATCGTTCTTGCAATGCGATCTTATGGCGCTATAGAAATTTTAAGACTGCATTCCGTTGCACCAGACAACTTTAGACTATTAAGAACACTACAAGATTGGAACAAAACCACAAAAAATACGAACAAAATCCATAACAAATCGCTAAAATGACAAATAATGTGAGAATTTTTCGTGAATTAACAGATTTAAGTGAGATACAAACACTTAAAATAGCAATCATCCTGTTGACGCACAGGGCAATTATATTCAACGCCCGAAGACAATTACGCTGAAAACATCTTAAAAGTCACTAGAGGACCGCATTTACCATTAAATCGCTGATTCATTCCAAGAAATAAAACTGTTTTCCTTGATTTCCAGTCAAAACGAACGAAAATATTGAATTTTCACTATTTAATTGATTTTAAAATAAAATATAATTTAATAGTCAACTTTCCGGACGTATCAGCTCTTGTACTTTCTGAAGTCCGGCAACGACACTTGTGCCACCTGGCGACTGGCAAGAACTTTAGCATTGGAGGAATGCAATGTACACATAGTCAGTTAATGAAATGTATCATTTAATGGGCCATTGCTTTTCTAATAATTATATAAATGATATCGAAGAAGGGTTAGGCCTGCTATCCAAAATTTCAAAGTTTACCGATGATACAAATATGCGCAGAAATATCGACTCTGATGATGATACTAAAATATTACAGGTGATTCGAGGTGAAACCAGTGCTTAAAGCAGGGTTGTCCAACTGGCGGCCCGCGGGCCGGATCCGGCCCGCAGGCCAGTTTCATCCGGTTCGCCACCGAGTTTGGGAAAATAACCATTTTAGCTATTGGACCGGCTATTGCGTTATTTTATATGACTATTGACCCTACTAGGACTAGGAGCTTACCAAATTGCTCACTTATATCCACGCTCCACAGGTGACGGCGGTTATTAAACTTAACTTATTTGCTACTTAGTAATAACTACAGAACGGAACAAGACAGGGATGCGGTTTATCGCCAGAATTTTTCAACGTTTATGGAAAGGAAATCGTGGGAAAATAGAAAATTTGGAAGGGATTAAAATATTGGAGGTCAGAACATTAGCAACCTGAGATTCGCGGACGACGCAGCATTAGGCCTAATGGCATACACACAGAAGAATCTGCAGAAATTAGTGGACGAAGTAAATAAAGGAGAAAGAAAGAGACTAAGAATAAATACAAAGCAAACATATTGCATGGTGATCTCCAAACAAACCAGGATGCCAACTATAGGCCTACATATATGGCCAACTAATAGAATTAACACGTAAATGATTTCAAATATCTAGGAAGCTGGATATCCAGTAACGGGAAATGTGAAAAGGATATAACAACAAGGATAGCCATGGCAAAATCAGCATTCGCAGAACTAAAGCACATATTAATATATAAGATAATATCAACGGAAACACGGATACATAGGCCCTAACTTCCCTAAGAGTCGTGGAAACATACGTAGGGCCTATGGTCGGTACTGCTGTACGGCGCAGAAACGTGGACAATATTTCCAAACAGATGAAGAAGAAATTATAGAGGCTGTGAAAATGTGGTTTTTAAGGAGGAGGATGAAGGGTCTCATGGACAGAGAAAAAAATAAACCAAGAAATTTTGGATAAGGCATTTTCACGAAGAAAGCTGTTAAAAACTATAAAGAAAAGACAATTAGAATTCGTCGGACATAGGGCCTATAATGAGGAAAAAGGCCTGGAAAACCAAGTCACAACCGGTAAAGTGAAGGGAAAAATAGCTAAAGGGAAACAAAGACTCACGTTAATCGAAAGCTTGCTAAGCGACACAAAAGACAAAAGGCCTATATCTGATATCAGAAGTGAAACTGTTACAAGCGACATATGACAGGGAGGAGTGGAAGTCCATGGTCGCCAACGTAGTTATAGCCTACAGGGCACCTAACGAAACAGAGAAGAACAATAACTTACTTACATTTGTCACCTCGCAGCAAGTCTCGTTCTCGCTCAGCTAAAATTTGACGCCGTTTTGAGCAGTTTACTAATGTAATAACACCAGTGGCGTAACGTGGGGGGGGGGGCGGGGGGCACTTTGTTGACTGCCCCCCGGACCCCGGGCGGGGGGCCCCCAAAGAGGGGTCTAAGCTAGGGTTAGGTTAGGGTTAACCCTAACTTCTTAACCCTAACAACCCTAACACCCTAGAAATGAACGTGCTGACGACCTTTTTTGGGGGTCGTCAGGATAAAAAAGGAAGCGATGACGTTTTTTTTTTGCTCGTCAGCACGAAACTTTGGGCCCCCATGGCAAAGATGCCCCCCGGGCCTCCAAAAGTCACGCTACGCCACTGAATAACACTCGTTTCTTGTATCCGACTTGGCGCCACAAGCATTGATATTGACATTGCTGCATGGCATTGTTAGAGAAAAGTCTTTTCTGCAGTGCTCGCGCTAGATTAGAAAGTCTTCATTCAATAGAATATAGAATGGATCGTTCATTAGATTGAAATTGGACAGAATCAATCGAATGACTCAGTGGCGGCTCCAAGACTTTTTTAGGGGGATTAAATAAATTCATAAGAAGTTCGGGGGGGTAAAAATGGAAAGAAAAATCAAACTTACCGAAAAAGGCTGACAAGAGGGAATTTTATCCTTAATTTTGCAACACTTTTACCAAAAAAGGTTGGCAAGCAGAAGATGACATTCACAGTTAAAGTTTTATCCCCGCAGTTTTACTAGACTTTTACCCAAAAATAGTTTTCACAAGCAAAATAAAAAGTCCGGCGGGGGATGCATCCCCACTCATCCCCCCCACGTGGAACCGCTACTGAGATGACTGTCACTATAGTCTTACTAGTCTAAATAGGACACTAAGTCGGTAGCATATTTACTTACTTAATACTTAATTTTACCTAGAATACTATGTTAAAAGGTCAATATTAGGCTATAGCAATATAGATGTTTATAGCAGTTACCACCGAAGTGATTTTTTATTTCTTGGTTAACACTTAGTCTTATACAAGTCGCAAATAGTCTTATTTTATGACAGTTTCATGCGGCATACCATGCATATATCATAATTTTTCCATGTTAAGTGCTACAACTTAATAATGTGATTTTAAGTGGTTTAGGAGGCTAAGTAAGCCTGTGTGGAAACCACTGTAGTAACTGTCCGCATTCAATAACCTAGTTTATCGAGATAGCCCTTGAATCCGTTTCCTGTTTCAACTGTCACTCCCACCTCGTCCAAACTGTTCCATCTGTCCACAACCCTTGCACTAACAAAATTTACTTGACCCTCCAAGGGTCTAAACATTTTTGTGCGGCCCGCAATAGCATGACGGTTGGACAACGCTGGCTTTAATAGTATGTGAAAAAGGTGTTGGAGCTCTCTTGGCGCAGAGGTGTGTTAAGTATAGCAGTGATACCTTTTGAACGCGCACCCTCGTTAAATCTGAATAATATTAAACCTGAATAATATCTAGATTTCTATAGCGCTCTTTAAATCTTAGTTTAATAGTTTTGCAACAAGTACACGGTGGTGACGGTGCTTTTGCAATATTGGAACAAATATTGAAAAATTGTGGAAAAAATTTCATGGTCCAAAAAGGTGCCGGAGCTCAGCTCCGACGCGCACAGGCTCACTTTCAGCACTGGGTGGATCTAAGGAAATTGTTTCAGTGGTGGTCTGTGGACTGGCAGATGCTTTATAGGCCCTAATATCGGCAAATATTCTGTAATGCATGTAGGGAAGTCTGATAGGCCTAACGATAGGCCCAGGGGCGGTTCCTCGTTGGAGAAGACTGCGGATGCATCCCCCACCGGCAGTGGCGTAGCGTGACTTTTGGGGCCCGGGGGCATCTTTGCCATGGGGGCCCCAGAGTTTCGAGCTGACGAGCAAAAAAAACGTTATCACCTCCTTTTTTATCCTGACGAGCAAAAAAAGGTCGTCAGCACATCATTTCTAGGGTTAGGGTTAGGGTTAAGTTAGGGTTAACCCTAACCTAACCCCTAGCTTAGACCCCTCTTCGGGCCCCCCGCCCGGGGCCCGGGGGCTGTCAACAAAGTGCCCCCCGCCCCGCCCCCACGTTACGCCACTGCCCACCGGCCCACCAAAAATGCGCCTTCAATGGAAGATGATCGTCTAAACCATTGGTTCTTAACCTTTTGTGATTACGTACCCCCGATTGTTAAACAAGTATAAGAGCACGAAGTATCCCCCTACTAGCCTACTTGATCTGAGGACAAAAGTTTGCAATATATTGAAAATTATTTAAATTATCATAAACTGAAAATAATTATTTATAAACTGCAACAAACATCCGTCACATAGTATGCACTTGCCAGAAAGCGATTTTTTCTTTTCTTTAGAATTTCTAATCTATCATATTAAGATCCTTATCTGTATGTCTCTCTGTCTGTTACTTTCAAGCGTTCTGATTGGTTGACTATTGGTAGACGGTTTAGACCGTTTAGTCCTTACGTCGCGATGCGTTGGTGGACGATGTTCGAAGACGACGTTGCTATTGGTAACAATTGTTCGTAGAATCGTAGTTTAACACGGTTTAGTCGAGTCATTGCAGCGTCAGAGGGGTGGGCGTGCGACGACGTTGCTATTGATAACAATTGTTCGTAGCTTGAGGAAGTTGCGCAATTTTAACGTACATTTTAACGTACACAAAAAATACGTGTACAGCGTCACAAATGGCCACAGTTGCGTGATTTTAACGTACACAGGCCTAATTATTACGTGGCGCAGAGCTTGGCTAGGTGGCGATCATTGAAATGTTGTTCAGCATGAATTCAATGATTGGGTACTAGGTATAGGTATTGGATCAGTATTATCCTGCACTGCGAGCGAAGCGAGCGCGAGCGAAGCGAGCATCTTTCTAGTTCAGTACAAAAATGTCTACAGTATTTGTATAGTAGGCCATACAAGATAAATTGTAGTAAAAGTCTTTAAACAGACTTTATTCAGATTTTGTTTCCGAATTATTCAGTGCCCCCATAACGTCCTTCAAATACCCCCCAGGGTAAGAAAAAAAGTGTATTACTGAGTTATGGAATAAACTGTACGTGCTGGCATTAATTAACATGTCATTGCGATGCTTTATGAATAAGCTTGATTATCTGTTCAACTGGCTACCTGAGCAAAATTCATGAAATTTCTTAATCTTTGTTTTGTTACTGTTATTGATGAGTTAGGTTTCTGGATTGGTTATTATTTACGCCATTTATGAACTCCATAAAATTAATATGACTAAGACGTGTGTGTGCCTGCAGAAGAACTCCATTTTGACATATCGTGCTGTAATTTTTTCTTTGGTTAATGAAAACAGTTAATCATACACTTTAATTAGACAATCACGAATCAAACAAATTATCCATAATCCTTTTCGCCGTCGTTTTATGAATTGAAAAATGTTGCTCCATGCCTACGTACACGTTAATTCTTGAAATGTGAAACTTTGAAATGCAATTCATTTTGGGCCTTTCATCTTTTAAAGAATGGATCATCGGTAAAAAATGGAGTCACATATATTGTAGTAGTAGTTGTTGGAGGCGCTGTGGTGGTGGGACATTCACATCTGAAAGTAGCATTAATCATAATACTAAAAATCGTTTCAGTCCATCGGCAAATTGAATCTTCGATTACTAAGGGTTTATAAGTGTACTGTAAACTATTTCAGAAGTAAACGAACTATAGCAAATTTAGTTAGTGCTGGCTGGCGATTTAGCATGGATATAAAAAATCGGAGCTGCCCAGTCTACAATCTTTTATCCAGAAGGTCAGTCAAGAATACAATTATCTTTTCTTCGACACAGTGGCGGCTTCGGGATTTGGCAAGTGGGGGGCGTTGAGGTGGCAACTTCTAAGCATGAGGCCAACCATTTGTTTATAGGTATGCAGTATTAAATATAGGGCCCCAACAGGAGGGGTCATTGGGGACAGGCATTCAATATGGGGGCACGAGCCCCGCGGGCTCTCATGTGGAGCCGCCAATGCTACAACAACCGGTGTAATATGATGTAGAAATTCATGTCCGGAATTCTGGCTCGGTGTTTGAAGAACCAGGATTGCAGAATTGTTAGTCAGCGATGGCTGGTCTTGGGAGAGAAAGATTGCCATGAAACGACGAGCAGGCGGAGAGGGTTGACTTTGTTGTCTGTCTTCGCATGTAAATAGATCTTATTGCTAGATTGTTTTGTTACGTAATTAAATCACTTTGCTATAAATAGGCCGACGCTTAAAACTGTCAGCCAGTGAGTGAATATAAATCAGAGGTGTAGCTATAGGGGCCGGGAGTACATTTGTTCCCGGGCGCCGAGGGAGGCGCCAAAATCGGGTTTAGGGGTCGCCAAAATCATCGGGTTTATGGTAGCAAAAAGTAAAAAGAAGCATAAAAATAAATAGGTGTGCCGACTTTCTTATTTGCCATTTTCAGCTTAGGATAAACAGTGTCGACCTTTTTTATGCTATAGTCAGAGTTTTTCTGAGATTGAGATTTTGTTAAAGTTCAGGGAAGCGGCATCAGCATGTTTTGTCCCCGGGCGCCAGACACCCTAGCTACGCCGTTGTTATAAATACAAAAATTCCTACTCACTGGAAGAAGGTGGCAGTTTTCTTGCATTTTGGAATGAGCTGTGAACACGATCCAGCAAATCCGGGGCTGAACAGTTCGGGAAAATTTGAACAGGATGAAGGGTTGTCCACAGTAACTTCGGTACCGGTACATCCAGTACACAGCTGTAATGTTGTAAACTGATCTGAGTTGCCGTTGCGTATTCGAATTTTGCTGATGACTCCACACTTCACAAATTAAAAATCATCAAACTATTATCCTCATTATTAGCAAATGCGCAAAACTAATTACAATTCCCTGTTTATCTTTCCGTAGGTGAGTAAGTGCTTACAAGAAAATAATTGCAGTACAATTATGTCATCTCTGCAAATCACACTAGAAAAGTTACTTTACGGAGTGTAAAGAAAAGCTGCACGAGGAGTCAATGGAAATTTTTTCCGACAGGCCTGCAGAATAAGCCACAGTTACGAATTCTCGTGACTACTGTTCTAAAGTGGGAATTTATTAGGCCGATTCAGTCTATACATACACAGCATGCTTTACACTATTTTTAGCTCCCCAACCCTGCGCAAGTACCGGGAATAAACGGATAGACGGTCGTCAACTCTGCTAGCGATCAAAATAAAGAAGATGGAAACATTCGAAGCTTTCAAAACAAAGACGACAGTCTCGGCCGTAAAAAGTCTAAGGAAGTGACCGTGAAAGAAACTTCAGAATGTATGCTTCTATGAGAGACGGCGTCACAGAGGAAAGAGTAAACTATCGATGGATCACTGGAGCTGAAGGCGAATGTGAATAAACATATTAAATGAATTTTATTGCAACTTTGGTTTACCATTGTGACAATATTATTTTTGTTTTGTTGTCTAAAATACTATTGCTAATAATAATAATAATAATAATAATAATAATAATAATAATAATAATAATATTATTATTATTATTATTATTATTTAATTATAATATATATAATAATAATAATAATAATAATAATATTATTATTATTATTATTATTATTATTAAACGACAATTTATATAGCGCCAACTGCCTGACGAAGGCTATTGTCAATAGCACTTTACAGAGACATCTGGTATGAGATTTCAAATAGATGCGTTTTTAGTTTCTGTGCAAATCTATCTTGGGTGCTCTAGCTTAGATAGTTTTAATTCATTGGTAGTGCGCCTTCAAACATTGATGTAATCGTAGCGCATTTTCTTCATCTTCCGCCGAAGAAAGCTCAAAAAGAATAATTAGAAACACTTTTTAACTGATCTCCAAACAACGTAGCAGATTAGTTATCTTTGGGTCGACTTTCTTGTGGTAAGCCCCTACACGCCAGGAGTACCCAACTATTGAGAAAACTAACGATCCTCCCTCTCTGAAAATTATACGCAAGAAGAAGAAGAAGGAGAAGAAGAAGAAGAAGAAGAAGAAGAAGAAGAAGAAGAAGAGAAGAAGTTATATTTAAAATTTATCGGAATTCTTACCGAACATGTGGGAAGTTGACCATCTCCCTTGATTTTTTTGTATATGTCGCTCAATTTAGCCCCATTCGGAATTAGCGCCTTGCAGTAATTCGTATCTTCATCAACCGACCCGCTATCACTTGAATCCGTTTCCTTTGAATTGGAGCAATTAGCACCAACCAAATAAACGAAAGCAACAAGTAAAAAGCATGCTTTTACCTTGAGACTCATTCTGGATTTCTGGAGAGACTTTTGATTGAGACTATTCTTGCAACTGTGAACTGTATTCTGCGAGGACAAGTCACATTTATAGCTTACCAAAACATCTAATACAGTATAAACAGGTCAAGCATGATAAGCAAATACACAGATCTTGCTACTTTGTCAGTCTTGGTGATTTATACACAGGGCTTCATAAAAAGGGCCCCTTTGCATTTTGGTTATGACTTTTCTAAATGTAGGCGATTTTAATGAAAATTACACCACCGTGATGGCCAGAAAATTTGCTTGTAAGCGATTATTATTTATATGACTCTCTTTTGCATATTTTAGAAATATTCGTTGTATTGCGCAGTATAGGCCTAATTACAGCTACAAAATGTACCAAGTGCAGCGTATTTTACTCAACAAAGCAATCAGTTATCAGCATCATTTAGAAGAGGTTAGTCCGGAGGTTCAGATACAGAACAACAGAACTGGTAAATGAGTTCAAACTGTCCTCCACATGCAGCCTCACAGGTTCGAAGTTTCTTTCGCCATCGTTCAACTGCCTTATCAATTCAATTATGTGCTGGTCCAGCCTATCCCTTTCCTAAGCATTGCGCTATCGTAGCTCGTTGACTTGCTTGATATTTGTTTTGTAGCCATTTTCATGCAGAGCGCCTTAGATTTTGCAGTCCAATGGCTGTAGTTCGGGACCATTGGGTGGCCCTCTAATTTTTAGGATGCAAAATGAGCAACTGAAACTATATTGCATAGAGGAGTATTTTCTTACAAAAATAGTAACATAATTTTCGTTAAAATCCACCTGCATATGGAAAAGTTATAACCAAATTATAAAGGGTTCCAGATTTAATGAAACACAGTGTACAATTTTCTGTCACAAGCATGACTTCCCTTTCTGCCGCACGACTTGAATTTGTCGATGCACCTGTAGAAAATCGATTTTATTTGATTTCCCACTCAATTTGATTAATCGCTTTACGCTATTTTGGCAAATGATTGATCACATGTCTAGATCTCCTCCAGAACTTATCGAATTGTGGAGTTCACGGCGCCTAACAGTTTCGTGTCGGCAAAATACTAGTAGGTCCTAAATAGGTGAACTAATATTTTTAATTAAAACCTTCTATGCGACAGTTGAAATAGACGGTGCTTGACGATTCGGAGAGACACAGATCTTAATGGACATAGCGGCACACTGGTGTAAGAATAAGCATAAGAATAAGCAGCTATTACTGTACTACTTAACAAAGCGCTATATAAATTCACGAGATTTTACTTACTTACCGAAATGATCTAGCAAAAGCAATATGTTTTTGCGACGATGCCTTTCTGAAGCAACGAAGGAAAGACGGCGGCGACCGCCCTCATACAAATGATGATGATGACGATGATGATGATTATGATTATGACGATGATGATATACATGTATACAGGTGAATAATTATTTTGCAGTAGACCTGCTTCATCACACTCATTCTCATTTCTGCTTACTCTTTTTCCATCAGCATAAACTTACACTTGAAGACCGAAGGGTTGCCTTTTCATTAATGCTTATCTGCATTATTCTAGATTAAACGTTAGCCGAATCCATGGTGGTTGATAGACAGAGAATATGCGAATATATATATATATATATATATATATATATATATATATATATATATTAATACAAAGATCGCTGTTGAACATTTCATACATACAACAGCATACGCCTTGCAATGTTCTCTGCAAAGCGTCTCCAGTGAAACAATATAGCCGCACTCAATGTATCATGATATCCACTATACATTAGAGTCGTCACTATGACTAGGCGTACCGATTATTATTATGGATGCTTGTTTTCGTTGACAACTGTCTTGCAGCAAACTCTGAGATAGCCAAAGCTTTGAAGCTTTGTGCCCATCGGTGGCGCAGCCATGGGGAGGTTTTGGGTTACCTCCCTTGGGCCCTTGGTTGACCGACCAAAAATTTTTGCGTGTTATTGTTCTGTGGGTGGATGGGATCCAAAATCGGGTTTAATGTAACAACAAATAAATAAATAAAAGAAGCAAAGAAAAACATCAATATAGTCGTACAGGTTGTCCGCGCGCTCATATGGCTATATTTTAATGGCTTAACCAAGCAAAATAATAATTAGTGAAGAACTTCTTTTGTTGGTTAGGATTTTCGAAGTCGGGGAATGGTTGGTCGTAACCCCCTTCGGAAAATCCTGGCTGCGCCACTGGTGCCCATTGCATAACATTCGATAATAAATTGAGACAGATCCGTTAATATAAAGTCATAGGCCTACCGCGTGGGCGAATTAGCCTACACTGTAGAGGTGAAGTAGTCACTGATAGGAATTACAGACGCTACGAACGGCAAAGCGACTTTTACAATCTTTTCCTGCAAATTGGAACTTGGAATGCTGGTCTCCATTCGCTATAGAGTTAAGGTATGACACCTAAACTGCGACATAAATTTCTAATTCTATTATTTGTATCGCAGACCACGGTGTTTTTTTAACATGTTAACTACGGGAGCCGCGGCCCCTTGTAGTTTTCCTGGCCCCCTCCTATCCCCAACCCACCCCGCGCCCCCTCCCCAAACCATCCCTGTCATACACCCACCGGTCCCAACCCACAGTTTCCAAACCCGCACAACCCCGCTCCTGAAAAAAACAGTGTTTGTTCTAGCCACCTTGACATTGGGGGGGGGGGAGTTTGAAATGTTTGGGGGAGAAGGTTTGTACATGGTAATCCTTATGATTTTCCCCTCTCCAAAAAATAAAAAACCCTCTCGTCCAACTTTTGGGGGGAAATTTCCATCCCCCAATGCAGCATATACAATTTTTTGAGGGGGATTTTTAAAATTGGGGGGGAGAATCCCCACCCATAAGAAGGCCTAGAATAAACACTGCCTGAATATCTGGCATCATTGGTTCGGCGCCACACTACACCTGCTGGCAGTCGGCAGCTTCGCTCTAGTGGCCGGGTCTCTCTGATTATTCCACCTCCGTCGCAAACAAAGATGCTAAGTGAAAGATCGGTCACCCGAGGAAATCCAATCTTATGGAACGCCCTTCCAAGACTTTGTCACTAACTCGATAACCGACAAACAGTTCGTAAAGAATCTAAAAACACATTTGTTCAACGCGTCGATTGACTGCTAGCCTTATGTTGTGAAGCACTCTTGATTTAGGCTTAGGCCTTGTTAATGGGCTATATAAATTGTCAGATAATAATAATAATAATAATAATAATAATAATAATAATAACCGAGTTAACGCCCATTCGCAGCTTAGTCGACTGGGGGGGGGGCTCTTGGTACAGAAACAAAAAGTGTTAATAAAGAAGTTGACAACTATTTTTAGAAAAGTGTGGTAAAACACGAATTCTGCTAAAAGAGATAATATGCTTTTATATGCAGTATTATTTAAACCATTTATGGGATTCTTAGGAGAAATATGGGCCATATAAAGTCACGATCGTCAAATGGTTAGTTCAATAACTCATTAATAAAAAAAATTGGTGAATATGCGTGTTTTTTTCTCGCTCGCCATAGGTGTTCAACTGTTCATGGCGACCATTAAGTTAGTCTTGTTGCGAAATTCGGTGATGGCAACGTACAATTATCCACGAGCAAAGACTGGTTCTGGCAATAAAACGTAGCGAGGGGTTGTGCAGATTTGGTAACGGGGTTGGGCCGGTGGGGTAGGCCGGGAGGGGTTGGGAAAGGGGTACGGGGTGGGTTCGAGGTGTGGAGTTGGGGCGGCGATGGATTGGGAGGGGTGCTTTGAAGAAGGGGATGGGATCGGGGAGGGAGGTTTGGGAGGAGAAAAGGGGTTGTACCTGGTTACTTTTCGAGCAGGGGTTGTGCAGGTTTGTAAACGGGGTTGAGGCCGGTGAGGGTAGGGGTTTGGGTTCGGGGTCGGGATACGGTGTGGGGTCAGGGTGTGGGATTGGGGCGGGGATGGGTTGGCGAGAGGTGGTTGGGAGAAGGGGATGGGGTCGGGAGGGAGGTTTGGGAGAAGGAAATGGGAGTGTGCGTGTTTTTCGGAGCGGGGGTTGTGCGGGTTTGGGAACTGTGGGTTGGTACCGGTGGGTGTATGACAGGGATGGTTTGGGGAGGGACGGGGGGTGGGTTGTGGAATAGGAGGGGTGCAACGTGCAATGAATCAGGACGATTCGTCAAACGCTACGTCGATTATAAAGTTTGGTTGTCTATAGCAACGACATTGTCCAATGTCTGCCGTGTAGCGTGACTGATAAGCTCCATATGACCCTTTCTGCCCGGAATATCTTTCGGCGTTTATACGCAGGCCGGTGATGACAGACTGTCGCAAACAGCTTCGTTCTAGCAAACGATATCACCTCTACGTTCCCCCTCCGTCCAAGACCGTGAAGATTGGAGAAAGATCCGTGACTCGGGGCAATCCTCTCCTTTGGAACGCACTTCCAGTTTCAGTGACCATGACAACCAACTTCGAGTCGTTCTTATCGAACCTTAAAACGCATTTATTTCGTATATCGTATGACTGCCTTTTGTAAAACGATCTTGCCTTTGGCAATGGCCATGCTATAGCGTTACATAAATTATCAAGTAGAATAGAATAGAATAGAATAGAATAGAATAGAATAGAATAGACTGACACAATTAATTAATGGACATTGGACAAAGGAAATTATTATATAAGATTCTAATTGTGATATGCAATATCCAATATATAATATAATAATATATTATAGATTACAATATTATATATGTATGTATGCATGTATGTATGTATGTATGTGTGTGTATGCATGTATGCATTCTTTTTTAGATGCCTTGTCCAAAGACAGTTTCCATACTCCAGCGTCGTCACTTCTCTGTCTCTTGAGCTTTTCTTTTCTTTACATGGTATCATATTTGTTCTTTGTTGTCGGGTCGAGCGAGCATCCACTCTACCGTCGTTGTCAGAAGTCGCCCTCTTTGTATGTTCCTTACTATCTTCCCCTCCAATACTTCTCTTCCAATACTTCTCTTCCAATACTTCTCTTAGCAGGCACGTTTCTTCTCTCAGAACATGACCTATCCATTTCTTTCTTTTGTCTAATACGAATGGTATTTTCAAGCTTTTATTTCCTATGTACTCTTACAGTCCTCTTTATTGGTCATCTTTGATATATATATATATATATATATATATATATATATATATATATATATATATATATATATATATAATAATACCCTCAGTATTTCATTCCCGAAGGGCTTATGAGAAAAAATTGTCCGGAAGATGGCAGAGTGGGTTACGTGCTGGAGCGTCAGGCTGAGGAGCGGAGCGGGTTCAAGATAGGGATGTGCGGGTATACCCGTACCCGTGGGTATACCCTACCCGTACCCGTACCCGCGGGTACGGGTAGGGTAGGTACACATTTTACGGGTACGGGTCGGGTACGGGTACAGCGCTACGGGTACAGGGTATAGCGGCTACGGGTACGGGTATACCCGTTTTACCCGAAAAGTTATATTTTCATTTCTCACTACTATAGCAAATTAGCAATGCAGTAATAGAAAAATAATATTGAGTAAAGTGTATTAGTATAACTTGTACATCGCGTTCAGTTTGTCAGACAGCATGCATTTTACTTACTAAAAACATAAAGGAAATACAGATGACGTAATCTGACATCTTCAGTAATAAATCTATAATGGCGTCCTCTGACTCCTCCAAGGACTCTTTGACCGAGAAAGTTCTTCTGGTAAAGTTTTGTGGTTTAACTTGAGCGGTAATGCCTGCTCATAGATAAATGATATCTACTAAATATTTTAAACAAGCCCATTCATGTCGGCTTAGGCTAGCTGACTGATTATCCTGATTCCTAAGTACTAGATCTGTCCTAATCTAAACATGCGTGCTATTTACAATGAATAGTTATCCCAATTTCGTAGCCCCTATTTCACTGTTGCCTCTCTATAGTCTCTAGGAACGGATACGGGTTCACGGGTCCATGTACAGGTCCTTGTAGTACTTGTACCCGTAAACGTACCCGCGGGTACGGGTCCAAAATTCCAAATCCAAAAACTCCAAATTCCAACCAAAGTCGGTTACGGGTACGGGTACGGGTACGGGTACAGGTGGGTACACAGCTTACGGGTACGGGTCGGGTAGGGTATAGCGCCAGCGGGTACGGGTAGGGCAGGGTAAAAAGTTTTTCCACGGGTACGGGTAGGGTATGCATTTTGCTGTACCCGCACATCTCTAGTTCAAGACCCGTTAGTGCCCCTATATAGTGGCTTTCACACAGGAAGTAATGCCTTCTAAGCCACTTTAAATCATGTTGAGAGACAAAAATTAATGTGTTAACTCTCTCTCTCTCTCTCTCTCTCTCTCTCTCTCTCTATATATATATATATATATATATATATATATATATATATATATATATATATATATATATATTATAGGCCTATATATTATAGGCCTATATATTATATATAATATATATCTATATAAAGTAAGGATATGCAAACACAAAACTGGATAAATGCATTTTAACGTAAAATTGCGTAGTCGGTAGTAATTAAAAGGTTAAGTTCTTCAAATTGCAGCAAAGGCAGCATTCTAAAATCCTATTTGAACTCTCCAATTGGTTTAGTCTCCTTCAAAGGACAGACATTCGTTTACCTGTGGCGGGAGATATCTTACAAATATTTAGTTCCAAAATCTATCAAGCAATTTTAAAATAATCTTACTCCGTAAAATTGACTATCTCAACTAAAATAGAATAGAAATATTTCAGATTTTTGTAAGTTGAATATCCGAATTGGCACACCGGATATGAATGCTGCTGTATAAATTCGATTAAATTAGTATACAGTAGCATGTTGGACTGCATTTTAGCGGTCCATATTTGCTATTGCTACAAAGCAGACAAATATCAAGCTATTTCCTTTGTTGAGAAAAATTGAAGTGGATGCTGGAGGCCAAATAATTCTCCATTATAAAAGCAGAAGATAAATTACTTATCTTTCGGGGATAACAAATAGCTTCGCCACAATTTGTCTAAAATATTTCATAGCCAGTGTCACTATGGAAAGTCGCCACATCACCGTCAAATATGTTAAGGATGATGATGACGAATGCAGATCGAGCAGTTCAGATGACGGAAAACTGGAACAATGTCGGCGCAGTGAACAAATGAGCATTGACATGCAGCCTGTTGTTAGCAGAATGAAACAGAATGAACAAAAGGTTGATGCTTCTCAAGCCAAGAGATCTAAAAGCGTCAATGATGACGATGATGCTCTGTCTGCCATTGCTGAAGCCAATGATCTTTCGAAGACGACAGGATCAGAGAAACAAAGACTTGGTTTAGGTTTCATCGCCAGATTGGCTTTGAGGCGTCGTTTCAAGTCGTTTGCTGAGGAGGTGTCCATTGCATTCGTGAGTTATTTGGTGAGAGATTCGTCTAGTAGACGTGGATCAGTTGCTCGTAAAATCCTTTGGACATGTCTTCTGCTGTTTGGATTGGGATTCATGACCTACCAGTTTCGTGATCGAGTTTCCTACTATCTAACTTATCCAACTTTTGATGATTATAAAATCGCTTACAACAGATCAATTCCTTTTCCTGCCGTCACTATTCCGCCCCGATGCTCGCTTCAGTAGAAAACGAACATTTTCAGGTTAGTATTTTGATTGTAAATCTTATATTCAGCGTTGTAAAGTATTTAAATACTTTAATATTTAAATACCATTTAAATACTTTGTCCAGTATTTAAGAAAGTATTGAAATACCCATACAAAATTATGTATTCAAATAGTATTTAAATACCATACAGTATTTGGATGTATTTAAGAAATTTAAATACTTTGGATTTATTGCAATTTTCACGTGCACGTCTTTCTATTATTTCGTCAGTCGTTTTTACAATTTCTTTACTGATGGTTTTAGATAGTTGAACATTAAGTAGGCCTACATTGACATTGTTAGAAATAATTTTAACTAACATTACTTTACACAAAATACGGTTGTGGCGAATCATGTGTCAAATACATTATCAAGTATTTTAAAAGTATTTAAAACTTATTTGCCAGTATTTAAATACTTACCTCGGTATTTGGATATTTAAATACTATTTAAATACTACCTGAGAACAGTGGCGGCTCCACCGGGGAGGCCAGGGGGCCCGTGCCCCCTAATGAGTGCCTGGCCCCAGTGGCCCCTGTTGGGACCCTATACTTAATGCTACATACATTAAACAACAAATGGTTGGCCCCATGATTAGAAGTTGCCACCCCAACGGCCCCCACTTGCCAAATCCTAGAGCCGCCACTGCCTGAGAACCAAGTATTTATGAAAGTATTTCAATACTTCAGTGAAGTATTTATTACAACACTGCTTGTGTCCCAATATTCTGACGGACTTCTCAATCTAGTGTAAGAATATTTAAAAGACTAACTCAAACTATCGATTAAGAATTCAGTATTGCGGCCGAATGAATTTTCATGGCTTCGATCTGCTTCTTTTATCGCGCACCATTGTTGGTAAACTTTCACGGACAAATTGGTGTTGCCATTAATTAGGCATACTAGAAGTGGACAAAGGAGATTCCAAGTTTTTTAGCAACAGAAATTGCAATATATATATATATATTGCAATTTTATATATATATATATATATATATATATATATATATATACGTATATGTATATGTCTATAATAGCCATCAATTAATGACAGCAATAAAAATTGTGATAATAATAGTATATAAAATTAAAATAATATTGTCACATTATGCCCGTACTAATGAAATTTACGAGGAATCGAAGAAGGGATTAGTAACTTTTTTATTGTGCTACTAACTTTTCTTTTTCGATTTACCCTCGTATATTAGCAAGTGACCGACCATAAAGTACGTCACACTACATTTGACAGTTCTGCTCCCCTCCCACTTATCACAATCCGTCAATCTGTCACAAATCTCCGATCCCCTTTGAAATGTCTCCATAGATTAGGTCACACGTGTTTTCTAATTGATAAATTCGAGTTTCTCGTCGAATTTTCAGCCGCGTGTCGTAAAGATATTCAACTCTCGGCAATGATGACGAATGTAATTGAAACTTAAAATTCCATTCACCTAGTGTGATATGATTACTAATAGATGGCTTGTTGTCTGCCTGTCTTTTGTAATTGTAGCTCCTGAAGAGAGGTGTCACATGTGCCGTGGTTCTTGAAGCCGTTAGTTCATAAGAGATTATTTCATTTTCCTGATTTGTTTAATAGCATTTAATAGTCGAACACGAGGCTTTTTTAGGCAAACACGGGGCTTTTTTGTGCTAGAACAAAACGGAACGGCGTTTCGGAAAATCTGAAGACTGATTTAATTTTTGTTTTGAAACACTAAGTTTTAAAAACGTAGAACGTTGGAACTATATCCATTTGCCATTTTTCTTTTTCAATTTTCTTATCATACATTTTATTTTTTGTCGATGGTCCAAGCAATTCAAATAATTGTACGTCCGATATAGCGTGTTGACAACTGACTGCCGACTATTGCGTTCCGGAAAATATTTGTTTAAACCCTGGGCAAACATAATTACTGAATAACTTAGCCTGAACTTGCGAGTGGGCAAACTAGACTTTAACAGACCATGTCTTGTTGGTGCACGGTGCACCAATCGTTAGCAAATCGCAAGCCGATGGAATGCGCAATAGCATTGGCTTATACTGTATGGTCCAGTTAAGAGCTCAAATCGGTATCACAGAAATGTCTACACAGAGAATCAGTTGCATCAATAGGCCTGTAAGAGTATGAGGCCCAGCTTTGTAGTCACTCACAACCGACGAATTCCGACTAGAAGGGGGCGGCGGAGGTACAGCCTTTGCTTAGCCCACAATGTTGATAATCCGAAATGTAGGATAGATTCTTTCTAATTTAAGAATTCCAAAACCAAATTGAAATAGTAACGTCACTACAAGTTTATCAAATGTTTTGGGGTTCGGACCCTTCCTACATTACGATACACGGGTGGCATCATCTGCTAGAACATATCCATTAGAAGAGAAAGTAAAATACCACCGCGTTTGAAAGTCAGACGTCCTATGCGATCTTGCCCCATCCATCTGTCGCACATTGTCACACTTTCTTAGACTCCCTCCACCTCGGAGGGCAATGTACTTTATGGCCGGCCCCTAATTAAGTATTTGAATCGGTCAACTTATGTGCACGGAATTTTGACTTGCAATGCCTTAACCATATTAACCGAAGTGAAGGAAGTATGATGAAATGTGGCGTCTACTGTATGAAGCAATTGCAAATGTCTCCGGACCAACGGCGTAACCTGATGAGGCACGTGCTGTAAATAGCATGGGACAGTGAATGGCAGCGTTGGGACCAAACCACGGACGGATCCGCCGTGCATAATGACTATCTCTGTGCAAACACAATAGGGCCTGAAATTTAGTCCAGAGCAAGAGCAGAAAATTGCATTTCTTGTTTGAGCATCCAAATTGTCACCTTTTCGATTTATAAAATGGCATATCCTCCTGAGTTCCTGCGTCAATTTAAATGGACACATGTATCGATCGCTTACAGACGCCACGTTGTTGACCTATGAACCATCTATCATATTAAAATCCTTATCTGTATGTCTCTCTGTCTGTTACCTTCAAGCGTTCTGATTGGTTGACTATTGGTAGAAGGTTTAGACCGTTTAGTCCTTACGTCGCGATGCGTTGGTGGGCGAGCGTTGACTATTGGTAGACGGTTTAGTCCTGACGTCGCGATGCGTTGGTGGACGATGTTTGAAGACGACGTTGCTATTGGCAGTGTTGTGACTATTGAAATAGTCAATACTATTTAAATACTATTTAAATAGTTCTGAACTATTTAAGTGACTATTTTAAATAGTTAGCGAACTTACCTATTTAAATAGCATTTATAAATAGTTTAGCACTATTTATAAATACTTGATTTTAAATAGTTGTATTATGTTATCATCTCAAAGCGTAGAAATCACTTAAGTGACAAAACATTTGAGAAACTGCTGCTCCTCAAGATTAATCAAGACTTTTGGTGAATAACCCAACAGGAGACTGTATTACTGATCAATGTGATCGTGCAGATAACTAGTGACAGTGCTTTTAGATTATAACATTCGCCAGTGATAAATGATAATACAGTTTTCATTTTGACATTGAAAAATTAAATAGTATTTAAATACTATTTAAATAGTTTCGAACTATTGGCTATTGGAAAACTATTTTAAATAGTGTTTAAGCTCAACTATTTGCAATAGTATTTAAATAGCCTAGTCAACTATTGTTCCAAACACTGGCTATTGGTAACAATTGTTCGCAGCCTGAGGTAGTTGCGCAATTTTAACGTACATTTTAACGTACACAAAAAATACGTGTACAGCGTCACAAATGGCCACAGTTGCGTGATTTTAACGTACATAGGCCTAATTATTACGTGGCGCAGAGCTTGGCTAGGTGGCGATCATTGAAATGTTGTTCAGCATGAATTCAATGATTGGGTATTAGGTATAGGTATGGATTAGTATTATCCTGCACTGCGAGCGAAGCGAGCGCGAGCGAAGCGAGCATCTTTCTAGTAGACTTCTAAATAGCTAGATTACCAAGTAGAAAAATATCAGTCCATTCAATGGACACTAGTTTTTAAAATGTTGATGCGTGGTTTTTACTTTAAACTGTCAAAAACCCGTGTCCATTTAAATGAGTAAACCCCTGCATTCTCGACTGCTTTGAAAAAAATACAGCATTTCCATCAAGTGATGTGGCGGAAACAGAAAAGCGTTTGCGTCAACTTCTTCCACCCTACGTGTATTTCGACGTACCCAATGCGACTGAAGCTCCAATCTTCTCAACTTCTGCTGACGTCGATTGGAAAATAACGTTCTTTGCCATATCTCCGTCGCTTGATGAAGCATTGATTCAGGTAGGCTTAAATGTCTAGTTTTACTGTGACGAAATTATTATAATAGATAGATGAGCATGAAGTCCAATAATAAAGAATAATTAGAGTATAAAAGTCCTTTATAAGTAGTTTCTTCAAAAGTCGTTATGTGGCGCTGATGGTAAGGTAGATAGTCAATAAAATGAATAAACTAATAATAATAAGTGAGGTCACTTAGTAATAATAGCTGTTACTGCCGGAGATGTATGTAAAAAGTCTAGAGAGGTTGGCTTTGGATATTCAGTAGGTGGCGGTAGGCCTACATCTCTACGTTAGCAGCGATCCACGTAGTCCTGGCACTAGTGCTATGATGCTATCCAGGTTGGATTATTGCAATGATATTCTCCTGGGGCTTCCGGACTACCAGCTGGACAGTTTCCAATCGGTCATGAATGCTGCGGCCCGATTGATCTTCAGCGCGAGAGGGGGGGATCAAGTGACTATTGCTTAAAGAAAGGCTACACTGGCTGAAGATGTCGGAGCGTATAGTTTTAAGAGTTGTACATTGACATTTCGGTGCACTGAACGATCATCTCTGTCCGGAGTATCTTTCTGCGCTCATACTGCGGCCGATGTCGTCAGACTGTCGGAAACAGCTGCGATCGAGCAGGCAACTTCGCCTTTATGTCCCTCTCCCGTCCAAGACGGTGAAGCTAGAAGAAAGACCCGTTAACCGCGGCAACCCTCTTCTCTGGAACGCTCTTCTCTCCTCGGTGACATCGATCACATCCTTCGAGGCGTTTGCGACTGCCCTCAAGACGCATTTATTTCGCATAATCTTACGAACATTTGTAAAACGCTCTTGACTTTAGCTCAAGCTATGCTATAGCGTTAAGTAAATTATCTAGATAATAGAATGATTCTGAGCAGAATACGGGGCTCTTCTGAAAACATCTGAAGCCATATTTACGTATTTATTTAGGCCTATATTTATTTTACATATTTAGACTTTTGAATTAACAAAGTACTGACGTTTGCAATTTTGATTTAGCTTAGCCTGAGAAGCATTGATCTTGTTATTTTAAAAGACAAACTGATAAAAAGCAGAATTGATTATTTACTCACTGAATCATTGTCGATCAACATAGAACAGTCCTTCCTTGATCTGCTCATTTCAAAATCTAGACTACACTTCATCTCTTTCAGGAGATACACCATTCATAATTCCTCTTTCTGTGATCTGCTCTGTCATGAACTGCATATAAGGTATAACTTTTCTTCCTACCATTCCAAATCCAACATCATGCTTTGTATACTTTCAGTGTGAATTCGATAGGAAGCCTTGCAAGTTAGTGAGTCGTGTGGACGAAGCTCGAGTCTGCTTCAGCTTTAATTCAGGTCAACGTCATAACGAATTTAACCAGCACAAGCAACGAATTTCGTCTGACTTATTCAATTTATTCACGGATGAACGACGTCTTGTAAAATTAAATATGAAATTAAATTTATTAAATACCTCGTGATCTTGTGCTCAAATTGTTTTCCAACTATAGCAGTAGCCGCACACGTTCAAAGTCTCTTACGCTACTGTCAGACTTCTTTATCAATTCGATTGCGCCGCTATGCTTCACCGTTGGGGAGCCAGAGATGACCCGAATTGCCCTTGCGGCATCAGACAGACTATGAACCACATAGTCAATGACTGCCACCTCACTAGATTCAAAGGAGGACTCGAGACACTGCATCAGGTTCAACCTGATGCCGTTGAATGACTGAGAAAGAAAGGCATTCGCTAGAAGAAGAATTAAGTGTTACATTTTTATGCCTTAGTGCACTGTTCGTCATGTTGTGACTTTTTAAGTTGAAGAGGCCCATTAATAATTTTTGCATTAGGGCTTAAAAATCCTAGCTACGCAACTGCCTATAACTTCACACCTGTTGATCTTTCAATTGAAGGTAGCATTGCATAATCCGACTGAAATACCATCAGTGCTAAATCTTGGATTTCGAGTCTCCCCTGGAAAGGCAACTGCTGTTTCTTTCTCATTTAGAAACGTAAGATTTGACTGATTCGGTATTACGCAATTGCCTTAACCACAACTCTATCTGTTTACTTTCTTACAATCAGATGCTTTATTTCTATTGTAAACAGAAGGCATAACGAGACATTATGTCAAAAGCCAGCTTATAGATCTACGACAAGTAGCCGAAGAGATTTATGCTATTGACTAACCTATTTCCTTATGCGATAATAAAACTAATTAATATAAAAGAACCTTATAAATATTTATCATGCATTTTATATATGCGTCGTATTAGAACTATTTAACATTGTTTTTGTTAGAACTATTTAACATTGTTTTACTTCTGTTGTAAAAGATTTCCAAACTACCGGCTCCGTATGGAGATTGTCACGATGAAGAGGGATACACCTTCTTTGGCTGCTTTGTTGCATGTGCCAACAATTACGTCCATAAGATGTGCAATTGTACAATAAATTTTTCCAGTAAAACGCCCACTCCTTCGCTTTACGCCTTATTTTCTGTAGTAAATTTAAGAATTAGCCATTTTGCAACTCTTGTAAAATTATCAAAATTTACAATTGACTAGGCTTACATTTGTCCTCGATATTAATACTTCTCTGCCGTGGCCAGACAAATACACGAAACAACGAGTAAAGACATCAAGCATATACGACAGTTAGCTGATGTCTGTGCATGCAATGGAGAAGTAGTATATATGAGCAATGTAGGCCTAACAACGTCATCCTCTAATATTTTTCTCTTCGTTGCAAACGAAAAAGTTTGAGTAAGACAAAATAAAATGCACGATGGTAATAGATAAGATGCATCTAACTTATCATTTTATTTTGATATTTCCCTGTTGATTTTTTTCATTGTTTTTCAGTCATTCTCACAATTTTTAACCACGTGTGATCAACATGTAAACGCTAATATGCTAACCACAAATATTGTTTTGACATTGCCAGAAAAAGTATGCGATCCAGACAAAGGCGCCAGGTGCGCCCTGAATACTATCTATTCGCATGCCACGCCGAATTTATTGGGAACTTGCAACTGCCCTCTCGAGTGCAATCAGAGAAGCTATCCCTATACATTATCATCCGCTCCTCTGTCACAACATTTTCTCAATCGTATTTCGAAAAGCGTGAACTTCGGAGAACGTAACATCAACACGTCGAAGCTTAACAAACAGCTATTCTTCGTCGACATTTTCTACTCGGATCTGCAGTACGTCAACATTCAAACAAAACCTGCCTACGACGGTGTGAAGCTGTTCGCCGATCTCGGAGGTGCACTGGGACTGCTTCTAGGTGGATGCGTGCTTACTGTGATCGAAGTGTGTGAATTCATATTAGATGTCGTTGCAGATTTTGTGACTTCTTATAAGGTTTTTCGAAGGATGAGATCGCCAAGACAACTGACCTGTATTTTATTTTTCAACTGCTTTGTTAGAGTCCAGCATTCGCAGGAGAATGTGATAACCGGGTATACATAGCATCTCAGGATTCTTAGTTTTAGTGTTTGGTCTAGGTTTCTTCTTAGTAATTCTTTTTGTTTCCAAAAGGCTTCTTTGGCCATAGCAATTCTGGCGTTTATGTCTCTTGTACATCGTCCGTTTTCTGTTATGAAACTGCCCAGATATTTGTATTCCTTTACTTGTTCCAACTTAGTGTTATCAATTAGGATGTTGTGTTTCTCATTTTTGTGTTTGCTTACTATCATCGTTTTTGTTTTCTTTCTTTCTTGTTTTCTTTCATCGCTCGAAAGGTTGCCTTTTCATATTATGTTTGTCGACTATCTTAAAAATATCAGTTTAAGCAAACGTCCGCAGCAAAACTCTTCTAATGAAACACGACGCATTGAAACTGTACTCAAGATATCTTATATATTCAGAATCATCGCTCTGGCCAAACGTACCAAACTGGGGCGTTCGTTTTCTGCTATACAGTATAAAGTCTTTCACGCCATCAGTCTCCGCCGATCGAGTATGCCTCTCCAATATACGGAAGGAGAACCTTCAACTTCATATGTCGACGAAGATGAGCTGTTTGTTAAGCTTCGACATGTTGATGTTACGTTCTCTGAAGTTCACGCTTTTTGAAATACAGCTGTGTGAAAAAGTCCTGCACGTTTATAGGATTTTGGGATTTTTGTTTTTTATGAATATCTGAATAACCATTAATGATTTAGGATATGCAAATCTCAATATATTTCAACGGGTATTGATGTTTTTGGTAAAGAATTTACTAATTATTGTGTGATTGCCTTATGGATCCTCACAAAAAATTTGTGTGAGGAGCGTGAAACGTGAAACATGCAGGACTTTTTCACACAGATGTACGATTGAGAAAATGTTGTGACAGTGGAGCGGATGATAATTAATATGTGATATGGATACCTTTTTTGATTGCATTCGAGAGGACACTGACACTTTCTCGCCGAATCCGACAGAATGTACAAATCGAAAACCTTAGCGGCGCAGTTGCCAACTTGATCCAGATTACACACTCCTCGTAGTACTAATATGAAAACGATGTTTATGGTTAGAATAATAGAATCCTTCACTGGTTTTTCATCCGATCTGCAAGATAATATTATTCTCGTAATACTGTCTAAAAACTTTAAAATTGCTGGGTTTTTATTTGAATTCATCCGAGTGTTCATTTATGGTGAGGCGGCCAGATATTTGAATGAAAACAGGGCCATTGTGGGTTATGGTTAGTTGTTGCTAGTTGGTGTTGGTGTTGGTGCTAGTTGGTGTTGGTTACCTTATTGCAGGCTTATTGCTATTTTAAGGTTACCTTAGATTAGATGTGCAGTCCATTCACCTAAACCTACGAGAACAAAAGCGAATATATCCAGCTGATTATCAAGTATGATTTTGCTGCACTGCAGGGTATGCAAAATAGCCTTCATTTGCAGCCGTCTTCTTTTCTTCTTTGCGCAGATGACGTTTCTAGGAAATAGCTTAAATCTCTCGAACTCGCCTTGGCGTAACGATGACCAGACGTTCCGGTTTTCGGGGGTTGTTCCTGATTTTATTGGTCGTCCCCGTGTCCCAGATAAGTCCGTCAGGGCGTTTATTCTGTTTCGGTTTTCATACGCTTCTTCTTTGTAATTCATGATCTGAAGACATTTTAAACGAAACTGCCTTATAAGGCTCATATTACATAGGTCTATTAGGTATTAAATGTAGGTTCTTGAAGTAGAAGTGGGGAAGCGATGACAGAGAGGTACACGCTAGAAAGGCACGCTGACGGAATGAGATCGAGTTCCACTGGAACATGAGGTCGACTAGGTATTTAATCGCTAGAGGGCGAAGGTAAAAACGAGGAGCAGCTAGTAACTGCTAGGTAGGACGTGGGTCTGGGGAAACGCAATGGTAACCTTCATCTTCTTCTTCTGTGCTTTCTGCCAACTCTTTAGTGGCACTTGATGGACACGAAACGTTTCCAAGAAACAGCATCATTATCTTGCTCTCTGTCAACTCTTTAGCAGCAATGGCAAGACACAAAATGTTTATCCTCCTCCTGTTCGCTCCTATGTCTTCCCGTGATCCTGGTTTCCCAGAATTCAGGACGTTTCATCTCAGGACGATTAATCTCAGGACGATTCAACGCGGACCATTCATCTCAATGACTATTCATCTCAGGACATTTCATCAGGAGGACTATTCATCTTAGGACGTTTCATCAGAAGGATTATTCATCACACTAACCCTTACCATAACCCTTATAACTTTATCCGCGTTGAATCATCCTTAGATGAATCGTCCTGAGATGAAACGTCCGGATACCGTTTTCGCCGAGTACTGGCCAGAGCTTGTCGGTATATAGAGCTGACAGCAAGGTCCCATATATTTGGACATGTGCCCTTGATTGCTCGACAGTGTACGAAGATCTTCCGGAAAATGTGACAAAAATGGTAATTAATAGTTTTTCTTTATTATTATCTTTGCAAAAGGTCGTCTTAGTTTTCTGATTTATATATTTGGTATTTGATAAGTTTTCTATATGTTTCTCCTTGTCTTCAAGTATCGTTTCTTTTTGTTTTGTCTTCTCTTATCATGTGTTTCATATGCTTTGTCTTCTGCCTATACTACTGCTATTCCTCTTAACAAGTTCGTTGCAGCAGCAGCATCTTTCAGCTGTATTAGAAAGTTTCCTCGCTGCTAATTTTTCATGAAAATTCATCAATTACTTTATATGCATTTACTTGTTCTAAATGGTCACTGGATTCACGGGAGCGTATAAACAACTATTGACGCGAAAGAATCGAGAAGTTATGCTTGATCAACCGACGCATAGGTCTACCAATAATGCATGTACTGCTTCCATCGATCGCCGCAATAAGCTAGACACCGAGAAATACAGCACGACAGCGGAACAACGAGCGATAGAGGTTCTATAGAAGCGATAACTTCGTTCGAATTATATCGATATTGCCAACAGTGCATGTAATACTGAAAGATACAGTTTGCGGTATTTTGACTGTGACTCGTCCGTTGACAAAGGCCGATGCAAGACATTCATCGGCTGTAGCGGTCTGAACAGGGAAAAGCCACAAACCTGTTCACTTACCTGTGTAGGAAGCACAAAACATCGCTGGAGAGATAGACAAAGCAAAGCAGGAGCGAAAACTGCAAAACAAATGAATTGAAAGGCAACAACTATCCAAGCACAATTACTAATTTAGTAATTTACATATGAGACTATACCTATACTTGTGCCTAATTATAGTCAGATTACTCAATTAGATTCCGTAAATAAAGACATTTATAAATGCATCCCACTCCTGAATGAATAAAACGCCACAGCAAACTACATGAAAGAGAAAACAGACAAAGCGATGAAAGAATTGAAAGAACATTGGCTAGAGCAGGGCCGGATTAAGGTCCGAGTGGGCCGGGGGGGCTGAGAAAAAAAGGCCGTCGCCTATGCTGAAAATATTATTATTATCACTATTTATTATTATTATTATTATTATTATTATTATTATTATTATTATTATTATTATTATTATGTCAAAACCTCTCAGTTACCTGTTATATACTGTCACTTAACTTAGCCATGTTAATTCCTTTATTTCATTGTTTGTATTTCTCTCAATTTCATTGTTAAAATATGTGATAGCTAGTTATTGAAGTTCCTCTTGATACTTGATCATATTGTTAATAGTGATTATATATTAATGTGACATCATAGATTAGCCAATTATCGGGATCCTAGGATCCCTTAGGTTAATCTTATTTTGTTTCCTTAGGCACATGGTAATGTTAATGGTAACGTTAATTTGTTTCATTATTTGTGATCAAAGAAATGTCTTTTCATTTTTAATTAAGTACTTTTTTGTAATCCGATTGTTGATTACTGTCTGCTTTACTTTGGAAATAAATTCAATTAAATTAAATTTATCACACACACACACACACACACACACACACACACACACACACACACACACACACACATATATATATATATATATATACTAGAAAGATGCTCGCTTGCTCGCTCGCTTCGCTCTGCAGTGCAGGATAATACTAATCCAATACCTATACCTAATACCCAATCATTGAGTTCATGCTGAACAACATTTCAATGATCGCCACCTAGCCAAGCTCTGCGCCACGTAATAATTAGGCCTATGTACGTTAAAATCACGCAACTGTGGCCATTTGTGACGCTGTACACGTTTTTTTGTGTACGCTAAAATGTTCGTTAAAATTGCGCAACTACCTCAGGCTGCGAACAATTGTTACCAATAGCAACGTCGTCGCACGCCCACCCCTCTGACGCTGCAATGACTCGACTAAACCGTGTTAAATTACTCCTACGAACAATTGTTACCAATAGCAACGTCGTCTTCGAACATCGTCCACCAACGCATCGCGACGTAAGGACTAAACCGTCCACCAATAGTCAACCAATCAGAACGCTTGAAGGTAACAGACAGAGAGACATACAGATAAGGATTTTAATATGATATATATATATATATATATATATATATATATATATATATATATATAATGCGCTATAAAGAAATAATCCAAATTCATTGTTTCGTACCGGCACCTTTTTTTCTACAAAAGTCACTGCTTCAGTGTAATAGTATACTTACTGACTAACTGCAGTTAAGCCTTAATGCATATCCACGAAGATATGGACATATTTATAGGCAATGTCAATTGACAAATTCGCTTCCAGCAGTAGAAAGTCAATTTTGCACTAGGACTTTGTACAACTTGGCTTCTATACATTATTAACTCTGAACATTATATTTTAAAAATAAAATATACGGATTTCTTCTAAACCGTTTACATATACTGTAAATCCTTTGACAATTGGCGGAATCTTCCTAGAAATTCATTGCACCCCGCCCAACCAAGAGTTCTTGGAAACGCCACCGATCAATACAATGATCTCTGTTCAATGTTCAATGTCTGATACAGACAGCAGTAGAGGCAAACGTTCGCTGCAAAACACTTCCAATGAAACAAAAGATGCTATCGACAGATCTATCATACGCAGAGTCGTCGCTTTGGCTAAACGCACCAATTAAGAAGCAAATTCTGGGATCCTCGACGCTTTTCACGCCATTCATTTTCTGCTAATGGAGTAGGACACGCAATGTATGGCATCGACTAATATATTGATACAGATCAGCTAACATAGAGTCATATAGGCCTAGCGTCCGTGAGCTAAAGGTGAACGTTGTAACTGCTAGAAAGAACAGGGCGGCAGAGTTTTACAACCGCTGGAATTTGGAAACGCCAATTAAAGTGACTTACATTCGTTACTGATTTAAGGTATGAAAACGGTGCTTTAATGTGGCGTCATTACAATGATACAGGTACAAAATCGCTATAAATCAACTTTTCCTCCAACACAGTAACTCAAACTGTTACTTCTATAATAACAGTGTCAACCAATCTCTTCGCTATAAAATATAATAAGAAAGATTAAGCTAATCGTAAATTTAATTACTGTTTCCAAATATATATATAATTGTCTGGGCATTTATATAAAATTTAAATAAGAAAAATACTTAAATTATTAGAATTTGATAATTACTATGTTAATTAGCTATAAGTTAAAGTAGAAATTAAAATATCCATCTCTGTCTTTAATCCTTTTCCTGCCCTCTTCCGTGTCCCTGCGACCAAAAAGCTGTGATACGTGCTTCGGTAATTGCAGGGCCTCTGAGAGGGGGCAGGGGGGCAACTGCACAGGGGCCCGGCGGTCTGGAGGGGACCCGGGCCGATGATGAATATGTATAATTAACAATAAAATGAGTAATAATGCTAAAGAATGGTTAAGATGTTAGCTCAGCAGAGAGGCCCGGTGAGCACAAGGGGGCCCGGGACACAGTGCTACTAAAAAAGGTCGTCAACACTATCTTTATAACCGGCTGACAAGCAAAAAAAAGTCGTCATTAAATTAATACTTCTCAAGGGCCCGTCGCCCATTCTGCACAGGGGCCCGGAATTTCTCTCGGAGGGCCTGGGTAATTGAGTGTGGTTGCTGTGCACTGCTGGGGAGTATTTCAAATACATGTATTTGAAATAGGCCTACGTATTTGAAATACTCCGAAGTATTTTGTATTTGTATTTGAAATAGCCTACTCCAAACGCTAAGCACTTTGTATTTGTATTTGAAATACTTTTTCGAAGTATTTTGTATTTCCAAATACAAAATACTGCAGAATTTAAATTCAAAATTTTTCCATACAGCCTTCTCGTGGTTAGTTAAACATCACAACAGCAATTCAGCATTTTGCACCGGCAGCATCGTTACTTGCACGGATAATTTATTACTGATTTGACCTGATGCTCGACACGACAAATCATCCTTGTATTGACATTTGAACATGACAACGTTGCCTTTGTTTGGCCTTATTAAGTTAAGTATTGTCTGGTCCCCTTGGTACGTGAATGTATTTGTAAACAAGTACAAAATACTGCAATGCAGTTAAGTATTTGTATTTGAAATACTGCTCGAGAAATGTATTTTGTATTTGTATTTCAGATATTTCCAGTTCCTGTATTTAGTATTGGTATTTAAATACTTTGAAAATGTATTTTACCCAGCACTGTTGCTGTGTTATGTACTTATTATGGCGGTTCTAATTGAATAGATACTGTAGCCTCACTGTCTATCGTTTCTAATATATCAAAGCGCAGTGAAACGTGTCATACGCAGGCCATCTTAATTTTTAATTCGTGCGGCGGACGTTTGGCTGTCAGGTGAAATAAATTCTCCTATCTCTCGAGTATTGAGGCTGAACTTCTTATCTCAGTGTAAGGGCTGAAAAGTGAACAGTCGAGGTATACTACCCAACAAAACTACGATGACAACTATGATGGCGATGACGAAGACAATAATAACCGTGAAGGAATTGATGACGATGACGCACAGTTAGACACATCCACAACAAATCTTGCGGAAACCCTTGACCGCCTTGAAACAGAAGTCTCTCATCTAGGTCTGCGCATATCATGGGAAAAGACCAAATTGCAAAATTTGAGCTCTGAACCACACAAGCAACCTCGTCGCCAATGGGAAGGAAGTGGAAAGTGTCGCCAAATTCACCTATACTTGGGCAGCGTTCAGAGTTCGGACGGTAGATACACTTCCAGCATCAACCGAAGGATTGGCTTATCAGCTTCTGCCATGAGATCGCTTCAAAGCTTATGGAGCCAAAGCCTCATCCAGCTCTGCACAAAGTCGCGTTTTTATCAGATAATGGTCTTCCCCAGTCCCACTCTATGGCTCAGAAACATTTACACTTTAAGAACGTGACACGAAACGATTACAGGTCTTCCACCGGCGCTGTCAACGCCAATATCCGGCCAATAAAATGACCTGCTACAAATACATATGCACTAAGCGCTATTAAATTAGTCCTATATTTAGGCCTAACTGGTGCTAATCCAAATCCAATATCCAATCCAATCCAATAACAGTTTATTAGTTTCCAAATATGTGCAAAATAACATCATAATAGTAATTTCATGTTAACATCATGGTAGAAATAATAACATCATGTTAACATCATAGTAGAAATAATAACATCATAATAGTATTTTAACATCATAATAGTAATTTCAGTAAGGCTAAGTTCATTATACATAATAAATCGTATTTGCTATTGCTAAAATCTTGAGCAACACAAGTATTATGCAATGTCTTTTGTAGTTTTGTTTAGAAAGAATCGAAACGGATCGTTGGAGACCAAGTAAGTCTGTGACAATCAAGGCAAATGATACATTGTCTTTCGGGTATTACAAACAGATTCGTGACAATTTATCTAAAGTAATTCATAGCGAGTGCTGTTATGGAAAGTCGTCCACTCACCGTCAAATATGTTAAGAAAGATGAAGCTGACTGCAGATCGATCAGTTCAGATGACGAAAAATCGGAACAACGTAAGCACAGTGAACAACTGTGCATTGGCATGCCGCCTGTTGTTAGCAGAATGAAACATAATGAACAAAACGTCGACTTTACTCACGGCAAAAGATCTACAAACGTTAATGATGACGACGATGTTCTATCTGCCTTTGCTGAAGCCAATGATCTTTCGAAGATGACAGGATCAAAGAAACAGAGCCTTGGTTTAGGTTTCATCGCCAGATTGGCTTTGAGGCGTCGTTTCAAGTCGTTTGCTGAGGAGGTATCCATTGCATTCGTGAGTTATTTGGTGAAAGATTCATCAAACACCCGTGGATCAGTTGCCCGTAAAATCCTTTGGACGTTTCTTCTGCTGTTTGGATTGGGATTCATGGCTTTCCAGTTTCATGATCGAATTTCCTACTATTTAACATATCCAACTTTCGATGATTATAAAATCGCTTACAACAGATCGCTTCGTTTTCCTACAGTCACTATCTGCCCTGAAGGTCGCCTGAGTAAAAAACGAACATTTTCAGGTAAGTATTTTAATCTCATAATCTCAAATTGTCCAGCATAATGTTTTAAAAGACCTCTAATTCTGGTTCGAATTGAACCGACTAAAGAATTCCTTTAATGGGAATGCTTGAGAATTCCTTTAAGTACTGTCAACAGTTTCAGTATTCCAACCAAAAGAGTTTCCGTGGTTTTTATTTGTTCCTTAAACTTTCGCAGGCGAATTGGTGCTACTATTGTGTGCTAGAAGTGGTGCAACGGATATGCAAAATTACTTATAGCAATAAAAGGGCAATAAATAACAGTGAGAGGATGGGCCACTCAGTTTGCAGATAAAGAGACGCTTGATGGAATCACATTGCAACGTAGGTTATGGAGCTGAAGTTTGGATGGTGAGGAAGGTAGACCAATAAAGAATCATTGCTTTTGAGATGACAGCTTTCATAAGAATGATGTTCATCAGCTGGAAAGAACATAGAACAAATGCCTCATCTATAGAAGAGCTTTTTGTACAGAAATGAATGTACAAAGATACTGCATGACAGAATTAACGACCGGAGAAAGAGAGGTCATAAAAATAGATTTTTAGAATTTAAACATTGTTGATTGCATTATATCTCAGAATAGGAAGTAAGCTAGACAGCGATTTCTACTTATTAAGAGCGATTTTGATGTTATTAAATGAAAACATCGCTGAACAGTTCTAACATTCTGCTGCTACGCTGCCATTTACCCAGCCATTCGTCATTGTAATGCAGACAATGAGTTGCGGCTTAAACCTGTACAGAGGTCAGATGTGGTATTTGCTGTGTGAAGTTATTGTTAACGTCTCCGTTCCAGTGACGCAACCTGCTGAGACACGTATAGGCTACTTAAAATAGCACAAGACCACACAGGCTTACTTGGCCTCGTAAACCGCTTAAAAGCACATTATTTTTTTTTATTATTATTATTATTATTATTATTATTATTATTATTATTATTATTATTATTACAGCAGGGCTACTCAGTACTCAAATGGCGGACCGCGTAGGTTTCCTGAAAGGACCGCCGTGAGATCCAAAAAATTCAATGTTTAGCGAATTATTGCTAAAGAATTTCACACATCGCATTGAAATGATTTTTACTTCTATAAATGATATGGACCGTATTCATTATACTTACAACTGCAGGTTCTTAAGCTGTAAAACTAATTATTTATTCGTTACTGTAATGCCTTATTTATAATCAAAGCGCTAGGGATACGTCTTTTGGGTCGACAAACCTACATCGAACTTTTTGGTCGGACCGGACCCCGATCGTGTCTCGGTACAAACTTCCGGACCGCCACGCAAACAATTTGAGTAGCCCTGATTTACAGCATTTGAGCCAAACCGGAAGATTATTATACGCTGTACAATGACTGAGATAGGGCCATGGGTTGGGTTGGTTTGGGTCAGAAAATAAGTCAGGGTTTAAGAAATTGCGATGTATTACGGTGGGTTTGGTTGGATTGGGTCAAGTAACCCTGTTGACACCAAGACAAGAATCGGCATGGCAAAATCTGCTTTCATGGAAATGAAACAGATACTGACAAGCAAGAAAATTTCCAAAGGAACACGGCTCAGGAGTCAGTATACTTAAGTGCTACGTATGGTCAGTTCTGCTTTATGGAGCAGAGACTTGGACCATATCGTATGAAAAAGAAACTGGAAGCTGCAGAAATGTGGCTATATAGGAGAATGCTAAAAGTTTCTGTGGACGAATAAAAAACCAATAGAGAAATTTGACAGATGATGGAAAAAAAACACTGATGGCTTCCTTCAAGCTAAGGTAGATGAAATTTTGGACACTTGATGAGGAAAGAGGGACTCCAGAACTTGGCAGCTACAGGCATGGTGGAGGGTAAAAGATCAAGTGGAAACAAAGATCAAAATACACAAACAAACTAAGAGAGGGACTGGAGATAGACAGCAGCATTGCACTCCTGAGGAATACCAGAGATCGCGAAAAGTGGAAGTCCATGGTCGCCGACGCAGCAATGCATGGTACCTAAGAAGAAGAAGAAGAAGAAGAAGAAGAAGAAGAAGAAGAAGAAGAAGAAGAAGAAGAAGAAGAAGATCCCTATTGAGCGCATGGGTTTGGTTGGAGATTTGATTGGTTGAGTTGGGTTGGATTGGGTTCAAAAACATGGACCCGTAGACATCTCTGAAATGACTAACCTTGTATAACGATACCATCGCCACAAATTTTGTCGAGATCACTTGAAGCACTTAGAAAGTAATCATATTTATTGTCTGAGCATCTAAATTGTACCTTTTCAATTTATAAAATCATGACATATCATGAGTAGGTCCCTACGTTCTCGATTGTGTTGTAAATACAGTATTTCCATCGAGTGATGAGACAGAAACTGAAGAACGTTTACGTCAGTTTCTTCCACCCTTCTGGTATGCAGTCCCACCTAATAAGACACTAATTAAGACAGAATCTCCGATCTTCTCAACTTCTGCGGACGTCGATTGGACTACAGCGTACTTTGACATAACTCCGTCGCTTGATGAAGTATTGATTCAGGTAGGCCTAATTGTCCAGTCTTACCTAATACTAGATGAGGCAACAATGAATAATAGTGAATGCGCACACTTAACCCCCTAGCAGTCTAACTCATCATCATCATCATCATCATCGTCATCATCATCATCAGTCTCCTTCGTCACACCGATGCTGAGCTGTCTCTACGAAGTCCTCTCTTGAGCTTTCCTGTAAACATCCGAAATTGTTGTTTCGATCCAATCTGCGATGTTTTTCATCCATATTGTTCTTGGCCGGTCTTTCATTCTTTTGCCGTCTACCAACCCTAGCATGATTGTCTTCTCTGGAGTATCGCTTGTCGAACTATGTGACCAATGTGTTGAAGATTCCTCTTCTTTACCGCTACCAATAGACTTCTTTTCGTTTTAGCCTGTTCCATTACCTGTACGTTTGCTACTCTGTCAGTGTAATGGAGTCCGAGCACTTTTCTGAAGCATTTTATTTCAAAGGCATCAATTCGCTTTCCTTTTGATTTACGGATATTCCAAGCCTCGCAACCATATCTAGCTACTAGCCAAACCAAAGCTTGTATTAACCTGTATTTGGTTTACATACTGATGCTTTTAAATTTCCAATTTTTATTTAATTGTGTTAACACGTTTAGTCCCTCAGCCAGTTTGTAAACGTTCTTTTCCTACGGGTTGCGTTATTCTTATCCGCCTCCTTCCTACTTCAACATATATTGAATTAAAACTTCATAATTGAAACACCTCCCATATCCGGACTGCAAAGCAACGATTGCTTTTGTCAGAACGTATTGCTCGTCGTGAACATGTCCCTTTGACTACTTCCGCAAATTCATCATCATCATCATCATCAGCAGCAGCAGCAGCATATTCAAAGATAACGAAAAAAGTATATAATTATTCTGCGCATCACACGGAGAGCCTTCGGGGAAAATCCGAAACCACGTTCAATAATTTTTCACATAATTATGGATATTCGAATTGATGAGAGTGACGTAAATAATGACATTTGTAATTTTAACTTAGTTTTGCCCATAAAGCTTTGAATTTGTCATTTTAAAAGACAAACAAATAGAAAACAAAATGGATTATTTATTCGTAAAATCATTGTCTATCAATGTAGAACAGTTCTTCATTTTATCTACTGATTTAAAATTCAGATTACCCATCATCACTTTCAGGCGATATACCTTTCATAGTTCCTTTTCATGAGTTCAGCTCTGTCATGAACTGCATATCAGGTATAGCTTTTCTTCCTAACATTCTAGATCCAACATCATGTTTTGTTGACTTTCAGTGTGAATTCGATAGAAAGCCTTGCAAGTTAGAAAGTCGCCTGAACGAAGCTCGAGTCTGCTTCGTCTTTAATTCAGGTCAGCGTCGTCACGAATTTATCCAGAACAAGTATCGAATTGAGTCTGACTTTTTCAAGGCTGAACGACGTATTGATAAAAGTAGAACGTTTCAAGTTTCAGAATCATGTATCCAAAAGCAATAGAAATTTAGTATTTTAAATGATCTTCGTTCTGGCCTCATGAGTGTAAAAACTAAGTGTAAGCCCTGATAATCTGTTAGAATGTATGTGTCTCTATAATAATATAATAATATAACAAGGTTTAAAGTGGCTCAGTAGGGACTGCCCTGTGTGAGAACCACTGTCGTTCCCATCCAATCTATATCCTGTAGGCTATTTCTTTCTTAGGTGCAACAATGCCAGCAGTGCTCATAATAGTGAATTCGTTTTAACGGGGCCATAAACGCATATTTGTCTATCATATTTGTGTCCCTACGTTACAAGGTCATTATAACCGCAAATATGTATTATTAGCATAGTGACACAAGCATTGTATTAAAGTCGGGAATAATAGAAGTAACAATCAAACGGGATCTTTCAACACATTTTTCATTCAGCAAACCATCGAGGCAATGAACTCTGCATTTGCTGAGTCTCTTGGTTTTGATCTGAAATCTGCTGGCCAGTGTTCTCTGTAAGGTTGGCGCGTGAACGCGCCAAAAGTGGTAAGACATGTGCCCCAAATAAATTTTTTATTGCCCAAAAATTTTGCAGGAGTACTATGCTCTTTAAAATTAAAAATTACTTAATATTTAAATATTCAACATTCAACTTTGCCAGTAACTGGATTTGCAGGACATACGTAGGCCTATGTTCTGTTATTAACATATCTTGATGCATAAATTTTATTGTCCAACATGCCTTCATGTGTTTTGCAATGCTGTTCGTTTGCAGGAAGCAAAATTGCCCAAAAGTTAGTCAACTGGGATATTGTTGCCTACGAGAAGTTTCATGTCCCCACTGACCCTCAAGAATTAGAGAGAACATTGCTATTGTCCCAATTTCGTCCATTTCGTCGCTAATACTCGATCAATTTTCTATAGAATTTTCGGAAAAATAATTATAATGATCAGATGCGATGAAGAAAAGAGGCTAATTAACACGTAGAACGTCCAAGAACCATCTTTGCGCTGTGACGTGATATATTAAAAATAGAAGGATCATGCGATTGCAAGTGCTGAATCTCAACAATCTTCAAAATAATCATCTAAAAGCATTTCGGGTTAAATTCTACTTCCAGAGCAAGAATCTCATCATATTAACCCCTTAACTGGAAACCCCGGATATATCCGTCCATTTTACATTGAGTTACAGTTAAATACACGGTTACGGGGTTAATCAATCAATGGTTGTATACATTCGGTTGACGTCTACCGGCTTCCTGCACGTGATTTCTCTTGTGACTCGCATTGTCGCCGCTCTTGGCATTAACCTACGTTCTGCGCTTGGTTTTTGTGGCAAGCGCGAAGAGTTTTATGGCGTTCTCTACTTTTCCACCTTGTTCTGGACGTTTTAAGTCAGTCGCGGCAAAGATTTTGAATGGTCTGCCATCTTGTCCGCCATTATGGCTGACTGCATGGCTAGCCCGCATGACTTCGATCGATCGTTGTCCACCCTTGATGAAATTTCCATCTCCGTCGGATCTGAGAAATTCAGCAGATTCCATTCGATTCACTTTCGGAAGACTGCTTCTGGGCATTTCACAGCCACATCTTGCACGCAGAGAATTCCGATTACACTATCGCGGTCCGTCAACACCATCATCCATTTCTCGCTGACGCGATTATGTTACAAGAGTATCTTCTCTTGGAAGACAGTTCTTTCAAGACTTCACAGCCTGATCTCCAGGGTGCGATTTGTGACCTGGAGCAGTGTGGGGGGAAGGAATATGTCGAGCTAGGGGGATGTAGTTGTTGGGAAATGTAGCAGTGGGGGATGTAGTGGTGGTGGGACGTAGCAGTAGGGAGGATGTAGTTGGGCAGTGGAGGGGGAGATTCCCCTTCCCCCACAAATCGCGCTCTGCTGATCTCTTCACGGCATCGAAATCCTGTGTGGGTATTTGGCACCTCCGTCTTCCTAACCTCATTGGCATGTCGACGTTGTCAACAACACGTTTGTCTTTAGCGTATTTAACGTCTACATGGCTACATAAATTGTCTCGAATAAATAGCTAAATAAATAAATAAACGGAATGACTTGGTTTTTTGCCTAATTCAAAAAGCTAAACAAAACAACTTTACCGTCGGCTAATTATTTAATGATAAGCTGTCGCGAAGAAAATATCTAAATACTTTCATATAAAAAATACAGTATACTGTAGTAGAATTGTTGCTGTTCTGTGGGATCTAATATGTAGACCCTACCTGTAATGCAGGTACTTCAAATCACGTTACAACCCGACCTGGACCCGCCAGTGGACTTCGCCTTGTTCTCTGGAACAATCAATCCGATGTTTTGTTTACTATCTCCGCAGCCGCTGGATTTCAAGTTAGTGCAAAATGACGAATACTCGTATATTAAACCAGGGGTGGCACCCTGTGAGATAAGCTTAAGCTATATACGTTCTGTTATATAATAATATTTGCTGTTTTTTCTTAAAATGTGAAATAAAAATCTGTAAATAGGCCTAACTGCAAGCCAACAAAATCGAAGATATACTGTATTTAGGTCCGCATTTGACGGAGTAGTGCGAAGACTAGGAATGCTAGCTATGTCATCATCATCATCATCATCATCATCATCATCATCATCATCGTCATCATCGTCATCATCGACATTATCATCATCAGCTCAAAGTCCCCTCAGGAACCGTCGAGACCAGTAGCATGTTGAATGATCCTCTTTCAATTTTCCCGGTCTTGTGCTGCATGAATCGCCTCCCCAAGATTTAATACCGTCCATTCTCTGATGTCGTCAAACCATCGTCTTCTGGGTCTTCCCGAAAGGCGTGTTCTCTCTATTGTTCCCTCCATTGCAACGTTCAGAATTATCTGTTCTTCCATGCGACTGATGTGACCAAACATCTGGAGCTTCTTTTGTTTGATCGCGGTAATCACATCGCTGCATATCCCGATTCTGCTCTTTACTTCTTCATTAGTGATTTTCTTACCCAACCATATCTTTAATTCACCACCACATTCCCCACCACATCTTTCATTCCCCACCACATTCCCCACCACATCGAGTTATTTGTAACTTTGTAATGTGTTCACGCAGTTCGTTTGGACGAGTTACCACATTAATCAGTAGCCTACGTTGATAATAATAATAATAATAATAATAATAATAATAATAATAATAATAATAATAATAATAATAATCTTTAGAAACCCTCGGTAACATCGCATTTCGAAAGCCAGGAGTCGCCTGCAGTCATCCTTTTTCAATGTCCAGAACTCTCCTTCATAAAGGAGCACAGAGAAGAAACAGAATCGGAAGAGTTGGAGCTTTGTCTTGAGGGAGATATTTCCATAGCTACATAATTTGCCAAGGCGGCCCAGTGCTGAGCTGGCCAGACCAATCCTCCACGTGATCTCCTGACTACAATTCCCATCTGCTCGCACCATGCAGTGTTATTTCTAGAATTTTGAATTGGGGGAGGAGGTGTCGGGAAAATCTGGAGGGGTGTCAGAATTTGGAAGTCTCTGCCCGAAAAAGGCTGACAAGCAAAAAAGGTAATCCGAGAATAAAAGTTGGGGGTGTCCTTCTCCATGGGGGTGTTCTGAGCTAATTAGTACACATTTTGTATGCATAGCATTTTGGGGGTGTCGACCTCAAATTGGGGCGGGGAGGGGTATTGAGGGGTGGTGGTGGTGTTTGGGGGGTGTAAAAATATACATGGTACCATGATTCCAAGATATACAAACTGTTCGACAGTTTCTAACTGTGTGCTGTTTAAGGTGATTACCACCGGCACTTCCACTCCGCCTGCCACCATGACCTTCGTCTTTTTGACGTTGATTTCCAGACCTAAGTTTTTATAATAATAATAATAATAATAATAATAATAATAATAATAATAATAATAATAATAATAATAATAATAATAATAATAATAATAATAATAATAATGTGATTTTAAGTGGTTTAGGAGGCTAAGTAAGCCTGTGTGAAAACCACTGAAATGCCATATATATGCAAGAATTAAATTTTAGTCTACTGTAATATTAACAGTTGATGGCAACGAAGGGAGTCGCCAAATGAGTAAATTCGTAAGACTTTATGAAATCCTGTGCATAAATTTATCTGACCGCAACTATAATAGGCTATTATATTGCAGAACTTTACTTTCTCAACATATTTGACTTAACCCTAAAACTTCAGACCTGTTGATCTTTCGATTGAAGGTTGCATTGCACGGCCCATCTGAAATGCCATCAGTGATGAATACTGGATTACGAGTCTCGCCTGGAAAGTCGACTGCTATTTCTTTCTCCTTTAGAAACGTAAGATTTTACTGATTGGGAGTTACTCAATTTTCTCAATCATAACGCTAGATGTTTACTTTCTGTCAATCAGATGTTTTTTAGGCCTGGCACTGTCGGCAGAAGGTTTAACATCACATTATGTCAAGTGCTAGTTTAGAGCTACAACAAGAAGTCGAAGAGACTTATGCTATTGGCTCGCCTATTTTCTCGCTAATAAGACTAATTATCCTGGATTATACTGTAACTTCCTAATCGCATCCTAATATTATCCCCCTTAGATTGCTCTCCCGCCGTTTCGGACTGATCTTCTGGCTTGACCTGGCTCTAATGCCATTTGGATTTGGTGCGTCATCGGCTGGTGCCCTGGGCATTATGATAGTGACGCTATAGAAGTTGATTGATTGATAATTAATATAAAGAGCTTGCAAGTGTTCATCGCACATTGTATATTCTATGGTGCCTATCTATGGTGCCTATTGGTGTGCCATCGGTTGATGCTCCTGTGCATTATGAAAGTGGCGCTATAGAAGTTCGAGATTAGACTAGAAAGATGCTCGCTTCGCTCGCGCTCGCTTCGCTCGCTTCGCTCGCAGTGCAGGATAATACTAATCCAATACCTATACCTAATACCCAATCATTGAATTCATGCTGAACAACATTTCAATGATCGCCACCTAGCCAAGCTCTGCGCCACGTAATAATTAGGCCTATGTACGTTAAAATCACGCAACTGTGGCCATTTGTGACGCTGTACACGTATTTTTTGTGTACGTTAAAATGTACGTTAAGATCCTCAAGCTACGAACAATTGTTACCAATAGCAACGTCATCGCACGCCCACCCCTCTGACGCTGCAATGACTCGACTAAACCGTGTTAAACTACGATTCTAGGAACAATTGTTACCAATAGCAACGTCGTTTTCGAACATCGTCCACAATGACGTAAGGACTAAACGGTCCACAATCGTCCACATCGCGACGTAAGGACTAAACGGTCTAAACCGTCTACCAATAGTCAACCAATCAGAACGCTTGAAGGTAACAGACAGAGAGACATACAGATAAGGATCTTAATATGATAGATTGGATCTATGGCTGCCGTGCATGCTTTTGTGCATGCCACGTTTCGTCATCGTTCGACGCAATTTCTGACGCTCCGTGCGTGAATCTTGCGCGGAGATTAGGATTTCTTCGAGTCCGTCGGTTTTCTGAGGAGTTTTGGCTGTCCTCTACTGTTTCGCGTCGTTTCGGAAGCCTCGAGTCGGTCTCACCGCCTGTGCACGACGTCGCCATGTTGGCTATTGTTATAGCGCCGTGCGATGATCGACGGTCGTTCTGGGCTTCGCTCGAGCATTCATCTTCGTGAGGACGGCGTTTCGCTCTTCGGTTCCGACGTGTCTCGTGCTGTCCTCTACCTTTCCACGTCGTCCTGGAATTTCAAGTCAGTCGCCGTCCGTCGGGTGTGCGCCAAAGTCAGCCGCATCGGCTGCTGCGTGAAAATTCGGCGGATTTGCGGTTGGCTGTCGTTTCTGGACTTCGCGGGATTTTCCAACTTCGTCGGATTTGCCGATTTCGACGACGGAACTATCTTCTTGCGGAAGACCGCTTCTTCAGGAACTTTTCCGGTGGTTATATCCGCACGGAGAAACTCCTACTGAAACGAAAGGGGGGTTATCTGCCCCTTTGCACCCCAGGATGGCTCGCTATGTCCCGCGTCGTGGTTCGGCCTCGCGCCTTAGAAGGTCGAGGTCTTAGTTTTAAACGCATGCCGACGATTTGTATCACGAACGAACGCAATAAGCTTCCAATAAGCGTTATTTATTCCAAACAGACTCAAACAGCGACTTGATAACTAAACAAACAGACGTAATTCTTTTGCGCAGCCTTAATCCGAACGGGCGAGTAGCAAATGTCCCTCTCCTCCTCTCTACACCCCAGCGGCCTAAACCCTGCCGCAAGCCAACCGAAAACCACAGAAAGAAGAAGAAGGGCCAAATATGGCCGTGCCTTAGCTTTTATACCCACGCGTCGCCATCTAGCGACCGTGGGCGAAATGACTGGGTCTCGCCTTCTAGTGACCGGGGCGAACCAGGTTCGGTTCACTACTACCAACTCGCGGACTTTCAACATCATCTTCCGCTCCTCGTTGGCATGTCAATATGGAGCTACAGTTTTCCTTGAAGGACCGCGCTATATAAATTGTCCTGATGATAATAATAATAATAATAATAATAATAATAATAATAATAATAATAATAATAATAATAATAATAATAATAATAATAATAATAATAATAATAATAATTTAACCTTGCTTTACTTCTGTTGTAACAGATTTCCAAACTTCCGGCTCCGTATGGAGATTGCCATGATGAAGAAGGATACACCTTCATGGGATGCTTTATTGCATGTATCAACAATTACTTTTCTATGATGTGCAATTGTACTATGAATATTTCCGGTAAGAACAGTAGTAAATTTTGGAATTAGGCCTAACTATTTTGCAACTCTTGCAAAAACTATCAAACTAGGCTTTCAATGTCCGAAATTTTATTCCTCCTCTGCCGTGGCGAAACAAATATCCGAAATGAAGGGTAAGAAACCGTACGATATCAAGCATTCGATAGCTGGTTGTCTGTGCACATATACCCTGTAGAGATACCGGTTAAATGAGCATTTAACAACGCCATCCTCTAATCCTTTCCTTTTTCATATCAAAGTTAAAACAAAATATATTTTACTATGGCAATAGATCTGAGGTTATGGATATGATGGAATGAATGTTATGTTAGTTGAATAGGTATTTGAGTTTTGTTTGTTTGTTTTACTTAAAGTGTGTGTTTTATTAGTTTATTATTAGTTTATTATTGTCTTTTTCTGGTTGTATTTGATGCTGTGCTTGTCACGAAATAAAGATTATTAATAGATGACTTTGCCTCATAATTCTCTTTTGATATTTCCCTCCTGGCTCTCATTATTTCTTCTGTCAATATTTCTGTCACAATTTTTATTCATGTATGATCAACGAGTAAAAGTTCATGTGCTAGTAGCAGATATTGTTTTGATATTACCAGAAAAAGTATGTGATCTGGAACAGGCCGCCAAGTGCACCCTGAGTGCTGCCTATTCGTATGGTACGTCGATTTCCTCGAGAAATTGTAAGTGTCCACTCCAATGCAATCAGAGAAGCTATCCATATAAAGTATCGTCCGCTCCTCTGTCACAACATTATCTCAATCGTATTTTAAAAAACGTTAACTTCAGAGGACGTAACATCGACATGTCTAAGTTCGGCAAGCAACTATTCTTCGTCGACATATTCTACTCGGATCTGCAGTACATCAACATTCAAACAAAACCGGCTTACGATGCCTTGAAGCTATTCACCGACCTCGGAGGTGCACTGGGACTGATTCTAGGCGGATGCGTGCTAACGGTATTCGAGGTGTTTGAATTTGTAATAGATGTCGTGGCAGATTATGTGACTTCGTATAAGATTCTTCGAAGGATGAAATTGTCAAGATAACCGACATGAATAGATTTATGAAGCACAGTTAACCGACTAAATCGCTCCAGACAAAATAGCACCGACAAAATCGCGCCGACAAAATAGCGTCGAACTAAGAACCGATATTGAACTCAACTTTAACATTGACAGGTTTTTTCAAATGATAGACTACCGCATCAAATTACTGTAATTAGCATTGTTTGGCATTATTCTGCTCAAACTCATTGTTTTCTAGTAAAACCTGCTAACATATTCGACATGCCAACATGTTTGAAAGACGGTACTGAATATTTTTGACATCTCATAGCCGAGTATTATCTTTACTTTATATAGTCAGTGATGTGACCAATAAAGTAAGTGACAAGACCAAGACACTAACCTTCAAGACCAAGATCGTAATTTTAAACATAAAGAAAACAGATAAAACAGTTTTATGCCACATGGATAAAGTTTGGTATAATGAGGTAAAACTCCGAGTACTAAATAGGTGGATGAACCGTCCTTAACTGGAGCAGGTACTACATTTCCGCTAGGAAAGTGTTGAATCCACCGTGAAAGCGATTCCCAAGGGGCGGGCATGACTCGCAAAAGATAAATCGCGACGAGGTAGGAGAGGGAAGGAGCCCGATGGAAGGTCCGGTAGGTCCCTGTGTAGTACCTGAAGAGTTGCCGACCGTGAGGTAGTACCTGAGAAGACGAAGTAGTACCTGAAGTAGAAGAGTGCGAGGTAGTACGTGAGATAGAAGAGTTAGAGGTAGTGTCAGAGAGAGAGAGAGAGAGAGAGAGAGAGAGAGAGAGAGAGAGAGAGAGAAAGGAGAGGTTGTGCCAGGAAGTAGAGAAGGAAGTACGTGAAAGAATACCTTAGGTAATACCCGGGGATTACTAAGGATTGCTAATATATATTGCTCGTCAGAAGAAGTAAAGTCCAATAGATAGATAGAGTGAAGAAATCAGCCACCTGATAGTAAAACTTTAGTCCAACAGCTAGGTCGACCACCCATGCGCCTTCTGATCCTGTTTAGCGGACGGGCGTCAGACATCCTCACAGAGAAAAAAGTTGTGTAACGTTACACCAAGACTTGGTGGTAATTCAGCTGCCACCATCGCTTGGTATAAGGTAACACCGAAGATTGGTGTAATCAAAACGCGAACCAGGTGTAGAGTTGGGAAAGATGTACGTGAGGCCCGGTTCGCCATACTATGGTGCGGTTTGGACGTTTGGTATTGTTTTAAACCGTAGACCACCAGGATTTTTGGTCACATAACGCCGCACATTGTCCGCAGTTGCCTAATGCCTTTTGTATGTGGCTTCTCTGCAGTTATAATGAATTATTGTCTCTCCTGTGTCGTGCGTGTGAGGTACGTGTCTTGTGCCATGTGAATTGAGTGCTGGAGATTCAACTGGGTTCAGTCAGTGGGGAAGAAGGCACTTGGGAAGAAGGCACTGGGAAAGAAGGCATCGTCGTCCTCGTCACCTTCCCCTACAAAGCAAATGAATTGAAAGGCAGCAACTATACAAGCACAATTACTAATTTAGGCCTACATATGAAACTGTACTTATTTATATTGGTCGTATGTTAGATACTTGTGCCTAATTGTAGTCAGATAACTCGGGTAGTTTGTGTAAATAAAGACATCTTTAAATACATTCCAAGTCTGAATGAAGAAAAGCCACAGCAGACTACACGAAAGAGAAAATAGACAAAGCAATGAAAGAATTGAAACCACATAGAGCTACAGCAATAGACGGAATAACAACAGAAATGCTAAAAGAAAAAGACCACTCGATACAAAACGAACTACCTAATAAATAAAATATATACCGCAAATACTATATACATGAGGATTGGCACAAAAGGATAATAATTCCAGAAATGATTACAGAGGTAGGCCATTCCTGAAAATGTATATACTAACTCGAGCCAAGAAAGGTAGAAGGAAATGCACAAAGGGTGATAGGAAAAGAGCCAGCTGGTTGCAGGGCTACAGGAAGCACAATTGATCAGATATTTACACTGAGGCAATTGGTAGAGAAGTATATTGATTAGAGTACTATTTCACGAACCCCTATACAAAATCAACTTACTTACTTCACTATTGTGCCACCATTTGATTTATTTCTATCAGCATTACATAAACACCATACCGTGGTGAAGTAGTTTCTGGTTTATACCTTTATTTTACTTCAATCAAATTAATAAATAATCAAATACATTCGATTAAAGTTATTCGTACCGTTCTTACTCGAGCAGCTTTACAGCTAAATGGCAGGGAAACGATTAGCTCAAATCTGCTTGCCGTTTAAATAAGAGCTGGATAATTGACGCGCACTGAGTAGTGTTGCACGATACTACAGTAACGATACCACCATATTACTACACGAAATTTTTTCACGATACAAGTATCGTCAGAGTAATGATACAAATCACGATACCGCAATAACCGCATCACGTTAATTTATTCAATTAAGCTAGCAAAATTTAGCAAATGTACTTCGTATTCGTTATTAAACTTTAATTTAGTTAAAATTGTGCCTACACCAACCAATATTGAATATGCAATGCTGAAATTCAAATTTACTTACTTTTTAGCTTCATTTTTAACTAAAAACATGCACTTGGCTGACATACTGATACTATAGCAATTGAGTTATTCGGTAATTGGGTATGTTTGATTGCCTTACAATTGAGCATTAAGGGGCTGTCCATTAATTACGTCAACAATTTAGAGGGTGTTGAAAAAGTTTGACAGTTGTTGACAGGGGGGTCAAGAGAAGTTGACGTCAACAATTTCACTGCTGACAACTAATCAAAAGTAAGAAATTTCATGGAATACTACTTATTACAATGGAAAAACGTGGCAAAAAAGGTCATCACCCCCACATTTTGACACTCGATGAGCAAAAAAGGGAAAATTTGTAAAAATGGTCATCACCGCAACAATAATAACCTTGTTATTTGGACCTGTCATTGATCTGAAGGTGTGGGATTTAACAGTTTTTGACATAATTATAGGGGATAACTGAAAGTTGACAGTTGTTGACAGGGGGGTCAAAAATAGCCCAACAATTGTCGACATAATTAATAGACAGCCCCTAAGGCCTGGGCCCTACAGAGAACTGTTCTTCTTGCACCTGCTGCCAATGTTGCTAATTGGGGCCTGTTCGTTTATACTGTTCATGCAAAATATTTTGTCGTTTGCAATCATTGTGGCATCAGTGTAGGCCTATTGAAGAAATCAACAAATTTAGACATTCAGCTAAGCTGTTTCAGTGTATTATTTTCAGATTTTCAGAAAATTCTTTCACTTTTTAAAAATTGAATAGCCATATATGCATATATTACACTTGCACTCCGCTACAGTCCCCGACTCCCCTTGCCTGATCCCCAATCCCTACTAGTACTAGACTAGTCCCATACAGGCATTATAGGCAAGGCATACCATACGCCCGTCCGTTACCTACCCGGTAAGCTTATTTCTTATACTCTTTTCCCGCTTTTCCGATATGTCATTGTCACATCATACATGTATATACGATAATAGACCATTTAAAAATTTGTAGCTATAGGCCTATCTCAGAAATAAATCTTAATTATATCTAAACTCGTTGAACACATTGTGCTCAGCAAAATAAATGTGCATCTTTAATCCCATAATCTCTATTGCCTAAACAATCTGCAAATAGAAATTTCTTTCAACTGAAACTGCTCTCCTCGCTGTTCATGATTATTTTTGTCTGTTTTGTATAACGGCAAGGTAACTGCACTTATTTTACTTGACTTGTCTGCAGCTTTTGACATAATAGATCATGCACTCCTTCACCATAGACTTGAGCACTGGTTTGGCACAGGGCCGCCGAGAGGGGGGCAACTGCACAGGGGCCCGGCGGTCTGGGGGAGGGCCCTCCCCTAGACCGCCGGGCCCATGATGAATACGTATAATTAACAATAATATGATTAATAACACTAAAGTAGAGGGGGCCCGGCGAGCAAAAGGGGGGCCCGGCGTGAAAAGGTTGACAAACAAAAAAGGTCATCAGGTTATTTTAAGAATTTTAAGATGTAATAAAGGCCGACAAGCAAAAAAGGTCAAACAATTTTTAGTCTGCACAGGGGCCCGGAATTTCTCTCGGCGGGCCTAGTTTGGCATATCGGGCACTGTATTGGAGTGGTTCACATCCTACCTTCAACATCGCAGCCGTACTGTTTCCTGCAGCGGTGTTCAGTCAAATTCAGTTAAGATAGATTTTGGTGTTCCCTATATAGGGATTTGTTTTAGGCCCTCTCCTTTTCACTTTATATTAGGGCTGCGGAAATTAACGATTAATCTACCGATTAATCGTTAAAATTTTTAATCGATTAAATTTTCTTTAATCGATTAATTTTTTGATTAAAATTTAATATTTTGATATATAATATTTCCCTTAATTTTTAGTAATTTTATTAATTTTTAATAGTTTCTAGCTTCTTTTATACGTACTTACTGTTCCCCAGTACAGTATTATTAATTTATTATTCTATCGGCAAACGTTAATAGCATAGATTTTAATTTAAATCTATGGTTTAAACCGTAATCAAAAATGGCCAGTAATAAGATCCAAGATAAGAGCGACGTAGCTGTAAAGAATTTAAGCGGAAAGTTGAAGAACATTTCATTTTTAAACTAACTGTGGAAGAACAAACAGGCAAAACTCCAAAACCTGCTGAAGGAAAAATAGAATATGGCGGTAAAGTTTACTGCGTTCACTTCGAAAAACAAGTTGCTTACCAGGGTTAAAATACATCGCTGACGTGCCACCATTGGGGAGTGCCAAATGCCAATGCGCCGGCATAAAGTCTCAAACATGTGCATCAAATTTATTTCAAGATTTGAATCTAATATTACCCCAAAATGCGTACGTCATTATTATTATTGTTATTAAACGACAGAAACTTCTGGTGGGAGATAGGGTTAGGGTAACCCTAACCCTAATTAATCGAGATTAATCGATTAATCGATTTAAAAAATTTCCGATTAATCGAACAAACAAATTTTAATCGTTACCAGCCCTACTTTATATACAATGCCCTTCGGATCGTACTTTTCAAACTTCTCTGCTGACTATCATTTCTACGCTGACGATACACAGCTGTTCGTTGCCTTTTATGATAAAACCTCTTCGGTGTCACCGGAAAATTTATCCGCCAGTTTGCAAAACGTTCAGTGTTGCATGTTTAGTAATAAGCTTGCATCGAACCCTTCAAAAACTGAATTTTTACTCTTTGATACATCATTTAATTTAAGTAAATTTGACAACATACATTCTGTTAAATTTGACAACAATAAGCCCTACAGTTAATCTATGTCAGTCTGTCCGCAACCTGGAGGTAATATTTGATAACAACGTGTCTTTTAACGGTTATATAAATAAGGCCAGCAAAGCTGCTCACTTGCACATTAGAGACGTGATCTTGTGCCCAGATCTGCTCTGATTCCTCTTGCTAACGCCTTTGTCAGCAGTAGACTTGATTATTACAATTCCCATTACGCTGGTATGTCAAAATCTAATATGCAAAAGCTTAATAGGATTCAGAATTCTATTGCCTGAGCCTTAAAAACTCGAAGATAAAGATTATGCAGATTTAAATGCAAAACTCTACTATCTGTTTGAAACACGATTGGTAATATTAGAATTACTCGACCGCTGTATCGGTCTAGGCTTGTTGGCTGATCTTATCGAAGAAATAAATAGCGCCGCTGCTGAATAATTCATAGATATCAAGTTATCAACCGATCACGCCTGGGTCAATCACAACACAACTATTATGCTTTCTTCTAGACCTGAATGGCAGTTACGAAATTGAGTGTAGATTCAAGGCTGTTCCGATTAAAATTACCCGTTTGCAGACGGAAAAATATTTTTCTCAAATATCGATGGGCGTATGAAACCACGTGCATGACGCATGATCAAATGCATTGTGACATACAGCATAGTATAGCCAAGTGGCTCAAAGTCCTGTCTAAATAGCATACTTGATATCATCATTACTCTATACCAGGGTGCGATTTTTGACCTGGAGCAGTGGGGGGATATGTCGAGCTCAAGGGGGATGTAGTGGTGGGGATGTAGCAGTAGGGGGATGCAGTTGGGCAGTGGGGGAATCCCCATTACCCCTACAAATCGCGCCATATTCTATACCAGATGAGTTTATGTAATATACACTTGTTGCTGACAACTCTGACAAAACCCACGCCATACTAACAGATGGAACAAACGGCACGCACATTTTATTGCAAGAAAATTCATTAAAACACAAGTCCATGCCTTCATGTGCCTGGGCGCCATTATTACAAGTGGTGCCGGGCAGTGTTTAATCTAGGCCGTTTCCGGGGGGAATTGCCCTTTTCCCCGGAAATTTCAAATTCCCCCCCGGAAATTTTGGAATACTACATGGACTAACAGCGGCCCCTAGCAGAATTTCCCCGGCTTTGTCAGTTCCCCCCCCCGGCTTTTTTCAGTTCCCCCGGGGGGAACTGAAAAACTAAACTGAGTCTAGATTAAACACTGATGCCGGGTGCGAGAAGGAAGTACAATCACTTCTGGCAAAAGTCCGTTCAGCAAATTCCTCCTTGACCAAACTATGGAAAAATCGCGGTATATTACTTGCATCAAAAATTTCACAGCGAAAAGCCTTGGTTTTCCCAATAGCAACATATGGCTGCGAGAGCTGGGCACTGACAAAAAAGATGAAACTCGCCTAGAGGCTTTTGAGATGGAAGGATGAAGAACCATACTCAGGGTACCTTGAATAACGAAAAGGACCAATGAATTGGTAATTTAAAATGCCGAATATCAAAAACCCTACTGAATAGCATCAAAAGACAGAAACTGACATATTTTGGGCACATGGTTAAGCAAGGGAGAGGATTGTCTCGAAAAACAGATCGTATAGGGCACAATTCCAGGAGGAAGAGCACAAGGAAGGCCGAGGATAACCTGGCTCGACAACATCCGAACCTGGACGGGTCTTACAGCATACCAATAATAATAATAATAATAATAATAATAATAATAATAATAATAATAATAATAATAATAATAATAATAATAATAATAATAATAATAATAATAATAATAATAATAATGTGATTTTAAGTGGTTTAAAAGGCTAAGTAAGTCTGTGTGAAAGCCACTGATATAACCATCTGCATTCATTAACCTAGTTTATCGAGATAGCCTTTGAATCCGGTTAGCCTAATGTTTCAACTGTCCCTCCCACATAATCCAAACTGTTCCATTTGTCCAAGCCATGAGGGCAACGGACAACGGACAACGGACGGGCAACAATGAAAAGGGATAGTGCGAGCAACCTTCGGAGCGAGGAAGGTTAAAGAAGAAGATGAAGAAGCTGACAGTGTGATGAAGGGTCGGAAGATTGCAGGGTGGATCACGTGCCTAAAGCGGTAGGCTGACAGGTTCAAGCCGCATAGTGCATCTAGTGGTTCTTACGCACGCAGTAATGCCTCTTAAGCCACTTTAAGTCAAGATGGTGATAATGATGATGATGGTGATAATGATGATGATGATGATGAAGATAATAATAATAATAACAATAATAATAATAATAATAATAATAATAATAATAATAATAATAATAATAATAATAATAATAATAAGGACAAATCGATCACCAACTAGCCCTTACGGGGGCGAAAGGAGAGGCAGCTCTGACGAGTAGAAGACCTCTCGGTTGGTATAGCCTCTCGTACGAAAGCTCGCCGCAGTACCTCCTCGTGGTACCCCCCGGAAAACTGCCCAAGAGCAGGCTAAACTCTGCGGCGAGCGCTTAGACAGAGAGATGGTGTCTCCAGAAAAACACCGCAGGGAAGGAACTGGGAACCCACCCTGACTAACATCCCTAGTGCAAATGTATCCAGTAAAAGAGAAATCAGCGAACGACGTTAACGGAGACACTGACTTAGTTGGTGGAGACGCGTCCGGCAGTGGGAGTAACAGGGCTCCCAAGGTCGTCAACAAGCGAAACCCCTGTGGAACACAGAAAAAGCTCAAAATTGGAACGTGGAATATTAGAAGTATGTTACGACCTGGGAAGCTAGCAAATATCATACAGGAAATGAGAAAGGCGCGATTGGACATATTGGACTTGGTAGAGGTGAGATGGAAAGAAGGAGGCGAGCTCACCAGTAATATAACAGATGAGGAGACGGAGGAGATCAGGGTTATTTATGCGGAAGGAAAAAGAGAGGCAGAGAGGGGTGGCATTACTCCTAAAGAATGAATTGAGCAGAAACATAACAAACATAGAGAGATATGAAGACAGAGTGATAATGGTGACAATAGAAGCAGAGCCGGTAAATCTGACAATTATACAGGTATATGTGCCAACAACGACACATACTGAAGAAGAAGTGGATGAAATTTATGAATATTTAGAGAGAGAAATCGAGAGGATAAGAGCTACAAATTTTTGTGTTCTGATAGGGGATTGGAACGCAGTAGTGGGAAAAGGAAGAGAAGGAAATGTGGTGGGAGAGTATGGGATGGGGGCTAGAAATGAAAGAGGAGAAAAACTAATTGAATTCTGCAAGTTAAGAAACATGATGATAACAAACACTTGGTTTAAAAACGAAAAGAGAAGAATATATACATGGAAGATGCCGGGAGACATAGCAAGATACCAAATAGACTACATTATGGTAAATGGACGATATAGAAACTGTGTAAAAATGCGAGAGCTTACCCAGGAGCAGATGCAGACACAGATCACAACTTGATAGTAATGAAGGTGAGAATACAACTGAAATGTATAAACAAGAGAAAACAATTAAATCTACAATGGGATAGAGATAAAATCAAAGAAAAGGCAACAGAAATTGCGGGGAAGATTGAAAAACAAGTGACAACAACAAACACAGGAGGGACAACGGAAGAAAGATGGGAAAAACTAAAAGCTGTGGTAGTAAGAGAACTGAAGCAAGAAGTAGGAAGGAAGAAAAGAAGGAAAGCTAAAAAGCCATGGGTGACAAATGAAATGATAGAAGACATGGAGCAGAGAAGAAAATGGAAGAAGCAGAACACAGAATATGCAAAAAAAGAATACATGAGACTAAATAACCAGCTGCGAAGATCAACAGAAAAGGCGAAAGAGAAATGGTGGGAGAATAAATGTCAAGAAATAGAAAAGTTACAAGGACAAGGGATACATGATCAAGTATATAAGGAAGTAAAAGATTTAACAAAAAGAAGGCAAGCAAGGGAGCAGGGCGGGTGACAAACAAGGAAATACACTCACAACTCAACGAGAAGTGGAAGAGAGATGGAAAGAATATATAGAAGAATTATACCTGAAAGACGGCAAACCAACGGAACTCAATATAGAGGAACAGCAAACAGTTGAAAGCGAAGAGCTAGGACCAGGACTGATGAAAGAAGAAATTCTGAACGCATTAGAAGAGATGAAAAACAACAAAGCAGAAGGAGTGGACCACATACCAGCAAAAGCAATATACTAGGAGAGAACTGGTCGAAATCTGCCAACAAATCTATATACCAGGAGAATGGCCGAACGATTTTCTACAATCAATAATGATTCCGATTAAAAAGAAAGTAAATGCAATGGAATGCGAGGACCATAGAACTATCAGTCTATTATGCCATGCGGCGAAAATAATACTCAAGGTCATTACAAAAAGAGTACAAGCGAAACAGATGTAAAAGGATTCCTTGGAGAGGATCAGTTTGGGTTTCGGAAGGGGAAAGGAACACGGGATGCAATCGGATGCTTAAGAATGCTAAGTGAGAGAAGACTTCAAAATGGAAAAAAAACCAATTTATGCTTCGTGGATTACGAAAAAGCGTTTGACAGAGTAGACTGGAGGATTTTGATGAGAGCACTGAAAAGGGTGGGAGTGGATTGGAGAGATAGAAGACTGATAGCAAACCTATACCTTGGACAGTCAGTGAAGGTGAGAATAGAGGGAGAACTGAGTGAATCGTGTATGATTGGGAGAGGAGTAAGGCAGGGATGTCCACTGTCACCGCTGCTGTTTAACATATACATAGAAGAATTAGTACAAGAGGCGATGGAGAATACAGATAAGGGAGTTAAAGTTGGAGGAGTACTACTAAAGGCGCTGCGCTCGCTGCAGACGATCAGGCCATGCTAGCAAGCAATCAAAAAGGGCTTCAGGAAGTAATGGATAAACTGATACAAGTGTCAGAAAAGTATGGAATGAGAATCAATACAAAAAGACTAAAGTTATGGTAATAAGTAAAAAGAAGGAATGAGAGTGGAAATAAAGGTTTATGGACAGATCATAGAGCAAGTGAAGGAATTTAGCTATCTAGGAAGTCTGATAACAACCGATGCCAGATGCAATAAAGAGATAAGAAGACGTATAGCAATAGCAAAAGAAGCTTTTTACAAGAGAAAGGAGCTGATGCAAAGTAAACTAAAACTAAACCTAAAAAAGAGATTGGTAAAAATATTGATATGGAGTGTGGCGTTGTATGGGGCGGAGACGTGGACAATGAGAAAGGAAGATATAGGCTTTTGAAATGTGGATTTGGAGGAAAATGCTAAAAGTAAAATACACAGAGCATAAGACAAACGAGGAAGTCATGAAGGAGATAGAAGAAGAAAGAAACCTGATAGATACAATCCGGAAAAGGCAGAGAAATTGGATGGGACATGTCCTCCGGCATGACTCTTTACTAAGAACAATAATCGAAGGAAAAATGGAGGGAAAGAGAGTGAGAGGTAGACCGAGAAAGATGATGTTGGAGTGGATGATGAATAAAGGATATCAGGAACTCAAAGAAGAAGCAAGCAATCGATCGGAGTGGAATAACTGGATACCTGGACCTGTCGAGAGACAGAAACACTGATGAATAATAATAATAATAATAATAATAATAATAATAATAATAATAATAATAATAATAATAATAATAATCAAGGTTGCATTATTGACTAGATGGTGATGAAAAAATTATCTGGTGACCTTCAGTAGGCGTGTGACCAGCGATGTTCCATTTAGAGCAATTGAATTTGCATGCATTGCTGAAAATGAGTATTAGGAGCAGTAATTAGTTCCGTGTAAAAACGTTTAGGGTAAAGTCTATGCTTCGAGGGCTTTTGCAGCAAGTCTCTACAAATTGTGCAGCTGTAGAGACTGAATATGCAGGAGAAACTCGTGATCCTTCAATTTTTGACATACCCCCTTTTCCAAGCACAGTTTCACGTTACAAATCAAGCACATGGGCCCTTTTACAACAATTAGAGACATATGCCTACAGCAGGCTATGCTGGAAGCTGATATATGGGAGGATTCTAAAAGGAGATCACTGCACTTCAATTGATACACACCATAATTATTAATGAACCACATGAGCCTTATTATTTCTAAAATTTCGAAGCTGTACAAGTGATCTAAATGAGTGCACATTTGAAAATGGTGGAAAGATAAATACAGATGAACTGTGAGAGAGAATGAGAGAATGAGAGATAGATAGATAGATAGAGAGAGAGAGAGAGAGAGAGAGAGAGAGAGAGAGAGAAGGAAGTTCAGATATGGTAAAATGTACCAGCAGAAGTCATAAGTTTTCACATGTTGTGTTCAAACGATCTTCTGCCTGCAGCCACACACACACTCCCTGTTCTTAGGGGACAGCGAAAAGGATGAACAGAAACAGAATTCTGCAGCTTTTATTTCTGAGTGAGTTATATATTTCGATACTATTTTATTTGTATTGCATCTCGAAATCACCTTAAAACACAACATGCATAATAGCAATTTGTATGATTATTTGTTGCCAGTTTTAACTCGCCCAGCTTGTATACCAATGCTAATAGCTTTGATGGCAAATATTCATGACAGTATTCACATTTGCGAGCATGCGTAGACCTTAGGAACAAAGTTATTGTGAGAGTCAGACCTTGAAGTACACCATTGATTGACGCATCTGATAGGTATTGTTGGTGTACATATAGGCATGCTCAATTGCTCATATGCGTATACAATTGAGAAATATCAAGGCTGCAGGACTGAAAATAACGTATTACTTCAAATAAGTAGGGAAAACCACGTTGATAATGGTGTGGTAACATAAGCGATAGGCGTGCAATCTGTCAACGAGTCAATCAACCGCCTGAAGCTTTCAAATAGATTCGAATTTCGTCCCATCTAAGGGGATTTTTACTTGACATATATTTTGAAAATCGAATAATTGACTTGTATTTTCATGCTAATGATCCTTTGAAAGTCTTAATTGAAACTATTTCATTCAGCTCAATAATATGACTGGCTTTGTGATGATGGTCGTAGAATTGCTGTCTTATCAGTACTGCAGTTCAAGTGACTCGGACAATCAACAACGATGCTACAACGTCGAAAATGACGAGATTTGCTATTTCAAAGGATCGGATCAACGGTCGAATTGGAGCACTGCGTATCAAATCTGCAATACAAAAGGCGCGACACTTCCCGTCATTCGAAATGTAGACGACCAAAATGCATTGGAAAAATACCTAAAGTATTTGCAGTCGAAGACAGCAAATATCACCGTCATTTGGACTTCGGGCAAGCAGGAAATGCTAAATGACTGGACTTGGATCAATGGGCAATCGATAAGTAATACATGTGAGTACCATGTTACAGATGACTGAACTCCGCCATAGCCGGTGGCAAGCCCTGGCTGAGAAAGGAGGAGCCAAACACACATACAAACACACATAGACACCCATCGTCTTTGATACGGACGCGTCTATAAACAAACGCAACAAACACAGATGACTAGTAGGAACCTCACAAGAAAACTTGCGAAAAATACGTGTAAGGACTAAGTGGACGCATACGAGAGATGATATTAGACCATGTTTGTGATGGTTGCCATCGTTGGTACTGACATTTCAAACTTGATGCCATTATAACTATCATTGGCCTTGCCACGAGAGGGATCATGTGGGACCCTATTTGGGTTGGGATCCTTTGTGGGACTTGCGCAAAACCGTCGATGATTTTTTTTTTTGGGGGCGGGGGCGGGTAGGGTGATTATCAACAGAACTCGATATACGTCGTTTCCGGTAGCGCCATTTTGACTGACTGCTCGCACGTGTCTGTACGTGCTTCGGAATATCGCCGTTCTTGGCGGTTTTACCGACGTCTTGCGCTTATTTCTTTGCGCTAATCGCGTGGATTGTCGCCTACCAATCGTTTTCGAAGCGGTCGGCGATCGTCTTTGCGCTTTCTCGGCGCTGAACGGATCGGATTTATGTCGCTCGTGTCGGCATGGTTGGTCCGCCATTTTATCTAAGCCACTAACCCGTCGACGTAGTCTACAGGCTATAAAGGGCAGAGGTTGTTCCGGTTCACGCGCGGAGTGCCATCTTCGGTCGGTTCCCCCAAGTTCGGCGATGGATTACTGTCTCGCAAACCCTCAATGCCCTCAAGGCCTCGCCGTCTGATTTAACCACGCGGAGAATTTCTCACAGCGTCCATGCGGTCCTTCGACATCCTTTCTGCGTTTCGCTGACTTTTCAACGGAACGTCTTCTTGCGGAAGACCGCCTTCTGAAGGGTTCACTGCCCGATTTCGACACGGCAGTGACCTCTTTCGTGCCATCTGAGCGGAGTTTCCCGCAAGACCAACATCTTCTGTTCCGTGTTGATTTGTCAACGTTGTCGACCGCGCCTTTGACTCTGGCCTTCGGCATGCTACGGCGCTATAGAAGTTGTCCAGTACAATACATTACAATACGTAGTTGTATAACAGCATTTGGCCACTGAGCGCTAAATCAGTATTAAACTCTTTAATATATATGTTCAGTGCTACTATTGCCAACAATATCTGTGGTTGGGACAGGTCCTTCTGGGCAGTTAACGATGCTCCCCAAATCAGCCTAGCAGACTGAATAGCAATGCTGATGTTCATTAGCCCAGGCACAAGACTGGCAGCGGTCTGGAACCTCTGAGCAGACCAAAACTAGTGGAGAGATTATTGCAAAAGCATTAATGGTGATTGCTAGATGCTTGTTATATAATCTGCAAATCTGATCCAACGTTCACGATTTGAATCTAGTATTAAATTGGGGCGGCTGGGGTCTCTTCCATACCTCGCTAGAAGTAGTGACCTTGCACACAGTTGGGGATTGCAAATTTGCTGTCATAATGTCTGAAAAATAGGTACATAAATTCGCAGGATTTAAATCTAATAATATCCTAAACCTTTTTGTCTGGAACTCCACCCACCCCAACCTCATTTAGGGAGTTCACCACGCCCCAGAAGACAATTCCCTAGTTGGGACTGGGTAGTTTGGTATGTTGAGGCATTCAGAGGCTTCTATCCCTATTGAAGGCGGGCGCAGTGTGCGCCCGGAAAAAAAATGGGGGGGATATTTTGCTTTCAACACCATTATATAAACTATTAATAAGCTAAATGATGCTACTTATCTTAACTGAACTGACACTGATATTGATTCAAAATAACACCGATCGTGACGTAATCAGTGGCGTCATTTGTGGGCAGGGGGCGTGGCCCCAAAGAAATGAAAAAATTAATTTATAATGTATTAATGCGCAAAAATTGCAAACAATTGCCAAAAATATAAAAAAATTGCAAATTTGCCAACATTGGCCCTAAATTTTCCAAAATTGACCAAAATTTGCAAAAATTTTGCAAAAAATTTGCAAAAATGCGTAAGATTTGCAAAAAATTGCTAAAATTTGCAAAAAAATTGTGAAAAAATTATCTCGCCCCCAAGAAAAGCGTGAAGTGAAGCTACTGGACGTAATCACTGGTACATGATAGCTATGCCTAATACAAAGGATAAAAATCTGAAAATAATACTAAGTCCACAAGGGAGCAAATTAACAAGGGGAATTTGTAATTTTTGGGGGGTGGGGAGGAATTTGTATTTTTAGGGGGGAATTGAGCCCGGCTTCAAGGGGGGATAGAAGCCGCTGGAGGCATTGATCCCCATTCCGGACCCATGGATGCGCCACTGCCATGATACGTCTGTCAACAAATCATTTGTAGGCGGTTCAGGTGTCAAGAAACAATATTCGAATTTTTAGATTTGTACGTGTCGTGGGTAATTAAATGCTGTTTTCAATGCATGTGCTTATTCGTTTCCTTTTGTCTTTTGTCTTCAGCAAGACAGAATCTTCTCGAAGGCAACGATGATACAACGCATATTGCAATATACGATAACAATACACTAACTCCACTCGACCCTGATTTTCTTAGTCCTTTCTTTTGTCAATATGTCGGTCAGTTACTTTCGCATCTGATAAGTAAATGCATTGACAAATGTAGAAGTAAATGTCATATTAGAAAACAGTTTTAATTTTCTACTACTATTACTACTACTACTACTAGTACTACTACTACTACTACTACTACTACTACTACTACTACTACTACTACTACTACTACTACTACTATTATTATTATTATTATTATCACTACTACTACTACTACTGCTACTACTACTACTACTACTACTACTACTACTACTACTACTACTACTACTACTACTACTACTACTACTACTAATAATAATAATAATAATAATAATAACAATAATAATAATAATGACGCTTGATGACGACGACGACGATGATCATGATGATAATAATAATGAATTAATGCACGTTTATAAATTAGCACATCAGTTGTAGTGTTCAAAAGCTAATCTAAACTAATTTCCAGAATTAAACTTAATTTCAGAGAAACCAATCAGAGTGATGCATATTTATTTATTGGTATTTCTTATTTATTTTAGGAAATATTTACTATTCTTATTTTGACTTGTATGAACTCTGGAACACCGAAATTTTGTTATTGATTATTATGGGAAGAAGATTAAGTACTTCCTTAAGTGGTAATTTCTTTCCTCATTGTGTGTCGTAATCGTCTTATAGGTGAACCATGTACTTCCTTATTGAGCTTCCAACTTACCAACAGCTGCATTGTTTTCTACAATTACATGGAAAACTGGTTTGATGCGAGAGACGATTGCCTATTCAGAGGAGGAGACCTTGCCGTATTGACCGATGGTGATCAGCAAATACTCAAATATTCAACTCGAGGAAATTTCCCGCATATTAGATTTTGGATCGGTTTGACGAGTATTTCATGGTCTTGGATGATAGATATTGAGAGTACGTTTCAATTGACCTGCACACATTTACTAGTATCGGTACTGATTTCAAATATATGTCTCTCGAATACTGCTACTAAACTATCCCATGTCGTGTCATCCCAAATGAAGATTTGTTGATGAAACCCGGTATCTTCTTTTCGCTGATCAATCTAATTCTTCCCATTAATTAATTAATATTCCCCTTATTCAAGAGAACGCTACTTCTTGTCTATTCACATGGTATATCATAATAATGTATCACATATCATAATGTTCTATATGAATATATCTATATCTATATGAATATATCATAATGTTCTATCATAACTTGCGCAACGAACATTTCAGGTACTGCTACTAATTTGTTCCTTCAGATCTAAAACTTTCCTTCACTTCCAGTTCCTTAGCGTTCTGACCTTTCTTGTGTTAATTTAGTTTCAGCAGCTTCCATTCTGATGAAACATCACTTCTAATGCTAGTTAGATTGTAGCCTCTGATTGGTGATTGTTGGGAATTTTTTATAACCATCTCTGGCTGCACTCATTCTCTGTTTACGACAGCCTCATGCACTGATATCCATGTTCCAGTCACACTCACACATTTCTTGCTAGCTACATTTCCAGTGTGCCAATTAATCGATCAATCAATCAATCAACTTCTTTAGCGCCACTATCATAATGCCCAGGGCATCAGCCGATGGCGCACCAAATCCAAATAGCATTAGAGCCAGGTCAAGCCAGAAGATCAGTCCGAAAACGGCGGGAGAGCAATCTAAGGGGGATAAGCCAAGTCAAACAGATGTGTTTTAAGGCCAGATCTGAAAGATGATAAGTTGTTAGTTATGCGAAGTGATGTCGGTAGTGAATTCCAGAGCTTAGGGCGCACACTGAGAAACAACAGTGCCAATGACTGTGCGATAATAAGGAACAACAAATGAAGGTCCTGCCGAATACCTAGGTCGAGGGACAAGTCGTATCTTGAGGTAATTGGGTTAATTATATAACATCCATTCCACGCTACCGTCATTTTGACCATAATCTCTTGCAAGACGTAGTCCGTATTTCTTGTTTAAGATATCTTCTTCACCCGAACACTTGGTATTTAGAGTTCTTCTGAACTGCCATAAGATGCGACTCTGTTAACTTGATTACATTCTAATCACCACTACCTGCTTCAGGCCTAATACAGTATATGTTGCATGTCTATCTATAAACTGCATTATATAATATAAGTTACAATAGAAACACTGCTGTACTTCAATCATCGATTACTGATTAAGTAAGGGACTTGATGTTGGACTTTTTTTTAGAGAGGCATTAGACCTAATATTATGTCGTACGGCCTATCGATTGCTTAGGGGTAGTTTCATGTCAGTGGGATTAAATCAATGGTAAATTTACAGTACACTGGGGCGGGAAGTTAGCACAGAGGTAACAACACTGGATGATGGAAGCAGAAGGTCGCGGGTTCGATCTCCGCAGGAGCCCTAAGGTCAACTCAGTCTTACTCGCTAAATGGCGGTGGTAAAACGAGGAGCAGCGTTAGGTTGTGAGGTAAAACGTGGGTCTGGGTAAAATAATGGCAACCTACCCCAGATTAATGGCTTACACCATTCACGTCTCCAATTTGCCTAGGCCGAATATAAGCGCCGGAACCCAACGCTCGGACTCGAGTACGGGACCTACCTTTACCTTTACCTAAATTTTACACTGCAGCAATTTCCATTCCTGGGCCAAGAAGGCCTACACTTATCAGTTCCACGTTTTTTCGAATGATAATTAATCATTATGTTATTTTCATAATAAATATTACCTAATAATAAATAATTACCTCATGCATAAATTCACTTCTCTTGGTTTGCTGACCTACTGTTAGGGCCCTACACATGATTTACCATACCTCATCTACAAGATGGCATTACGCAAAATTGATTTGTAGAGTCAGTAAAAGAAGAGGTCAAATACAGCAAATGGAGCAGATACGCGTGGAAAACAACAGGAGATAGATGCATTCGCGTTGAGGCGTTCAACGGAAAATGGATGACATCACACTGCAGTGGACGGGTGTCTGTCATTTGCCAACGTAGAGGTTTGCACACACAGTAAACGTATTTGATATACTGGAATCAGTTGCGTCATTTCACACTTTTCTTGAGGGTGAGATAATTTTTAGGCAAATTTTTGAAATTTTTGGCAAATGTTGGCAAATGTTTGGGCCAATTTTGGCAAATTTTCACATTTTTGATAGTTTTTGGCAAAGTTTTGATAATTTTTGCGAGTTTTTCCATCGGAATAGGCTGACATTTTAATTTCATGTTAATGCAACAATTCTGATTATAATTTTAAGACGTTGACAAGATGCACAGTACATCACATACTGCATCTACCACGTAGCTAAACTAATGTCAATTTTATATCATGTATTAATATACAAGTACTGTACTTTTCTTCTGTGTTTTAGTTGTTGGCGTCGCAAATAGCCCGATGGCCTATTCACAGCAACCGTTTGGAGCACAAAATTCAGGCACAAGTCAGTCATAATTCTCCTAATTTAGGCCTACCAAAAAATTTAGCAATATAGATTATAATTATAGATGATCTTAATCTAATCAGGATAAGGCAACACTTTAAATTAATATTAATGTAATAGTGCTAGCTTTCAGACGTCATCAAGACGCAATAGAATAGGGCCTACATAGCATACTGCTTCTATTGAGTCTGCTTAGCAGAAAATGAAGTCTCATTCAGGGATCTTTTTACGCCCCCTAACATCCCTCAAATACCCCACCCTAATTTGAGACCGACACCCCTTACCCCAAATCTGAGCCTGTGATGACTCTTTTTTTGCTTGTCAGGCTTTTTCGGCAAGGATGGACCCCTAAAATATGCCGACACCCCAAAATTTATAATCCTAGATATAACCCTGGTCTCAATGTTTGCGCTTTCAGTTTAACAACTTCTAGAAGCAAATTCTGGTTCCATTAATACTTTTCTGCTAAAATATCAAGCTGTTATCATACGTTGACATTGGGTTGCATCAAAGCCTAGCCCTCAAATGTTGAAAAATATTTATATGTTTCAGTTGTGCTGATTCTGGTATTCGGAATAGTTCTCGGCATTGGTGCTAGCGTGATCGCTGTGCTAATTTCTAGAAGGCAAGTATAGGCCCATATAGAGCATATTTTGAATTAGTTTCTGTTACTGATTTTAACCGTCTTGGAAGTTGAAAATTTTGGGTAGAGTTGACTGATCTTTCTAATTCCACACAATTCCTTGTCTTTCTTTCACTTATGTGGCTTGGTACTATGGTATAACCGATATTTGACCGTTGCATCAATGTAATACCGATAATGCTTATTTTTGCTTTGATTATGGTAACATTTTGGGTAGGCTATCTAATGTCAATGAATCGCAGCATCTCTTTCATTTTTTGTTGTCGGGTCAAACTCTTAGAGAAGTCTCAAAACCATAATTGAGTGATTCTAGGCAAAGACACCATCGCAGCCAGAGGCAAATCTATAGGGGCTCAGTCACGTGCCCCATCAAAACCCATCCCAACATTTTGTTTGCTACATTCTCATAATAGCGAAAGGCAGAAAGTTTAAAATAATAACAGTTACAAAGTTATAAGCCAGTATCATCTCTTGTTCCCTTTCAATTATTTAGCAGCCAATATCATCATTATTTATAAGCCAGTATCATCTCTTGTTCCCTTTCAATTATTTAGCAGCGTGCATGAATCAATATGAAAGGGAGACGGGACAGGGCAGAATGGGAAATGGAATATGAAGTGCCCCCTTTCGAAACCGAATTTCTGACTATGCCCCTGATTGCAGGGTCAGTGCATAGTCTGCATTATTGCAGTATTTAAAAAAAACAGCAATAAAATAAATCCAGCGTATAGCCTACAGTATTCACCAAGCAATAAGTCGACAAACCTGAGTTTTTGGTGCATCTAGTAATAATTATTATACAACGCGTGAGTTTCCTGGAAAGCATTTCGTGTAAAAACTCGGCAATTAATTATTACTTATGCATGCTTTTAGGGCCTACGCATTAACTTTTCTAGACTGTCAGTGTGTTACACATTGTCACCTTCTATTTTTCGATTACAGTAGGACTACATTATTATTTACTGTAGTATTCTGTAAAATTTTTGGATATTTATTTTCATTACCATGTGGCACTGTTTTCAGTTTATAAATTCTTAGACTAATAGCCTATTAATCATATGTATTTTAATATAGGCCTATCTGAATTTCCTATTCATAAACGTGATCATATTAAACCTGTTCTTCAGAAGTTACACTGGCTGCCGGTAGAAAAGATAATTGTATTCAAAACTGGCCTCCTGGTTTTTAAAAGACTGCAGTTTGGCCAGCCTCAATATTTAAAATCTATGTTGAACTACCCGAAACATTGTCATTCAACAAGGTTTCCATATTAATGTACCTAGAATCATCAATGAAATTGGTAAGAGAGCTTTTTTCTATTTCTGGGTCAAAAATCTGGAATTCTCTCCGTCTGGTTTTTAGGCCTTCCAATAAACTGAGCATTTTCAGATCTAGGCTTAAAACACATCTCTTCCAATTAGCATTTCCTCCATAGTCTGTCTTACTGTTTCTCTCTGACTGATCTCTGGAATGACCTGGTCTTTTGCTGATGGATTTGAAGTACCATCGATTGATACCCCTGTATATAAAAAATGTTGCTATAGAAGCAGTGGCGGCTCCACAGGGAGGGCCCGGGGGCCGTGCCCCTATTGAGTGCCTGCCCCCCCTGTGCGCCCCTGTTGGGACCCTATACTTAATACTACATACCTAACAACAAATGGTTGCCCCCATGATTAGAAGTTGCCACCCCAACGGCCCCTCACTAGCCAAATCCTGGAGCCGCCACTGTATAGAAGTATCATCATCATCATCATCATCATCATCATCATCATCATCATCATCATCATCAGTGTTTCTGTCTCTCGACAGGTCCAGGTATCCAGTTTCCCCACTCCGATCGATTGCTTGCTTCTTCTTTGAGTTCCTGATATCCTTTATTCATCATCCACTCCAGCATCATCTTTCTCGGTCTACCTCTCACTCTCTTTCCCTCCATTTTCCCTTCGATTATTGTTCTTAGTAAAGAGTCATACCGGAGGACATGTCCCATCCAATTTCTCTGCCTTTTCCGGATTGTATCTATCAGACTTCTTTCTTCCTCTATCTCCTTCATGACTTCCTCGTTTGTCTTATGCTCTGTGTATTTTACTTTTAACATTTTCCTCCAAATCCACATTTCAAAAGCCTCTAATCGTTTTATATCTTCTTTTCTCATTGTCCACGTCTCCGCCCCATACAACGCCACACTCCATATCAATGTTTTTACCAATCTCTTTTTTAGGTTTAGTTTTAGTTTACTTTGCATCAGCTCCTTTCTCTTGTAAAAGCTTCCTTTGCTATTGCTATACGTCTTCTTATCTCTTTATTGCATCTGGCATCGGTTGTTATCAGACTTCCTAGATAGCTAAATTCCTTCACTTGCTCTATGATCTGTCCATAAACCTTTATTTCCACTCTCATTCCTTCTTTTTTACTTATTACCATAACTTTAGTCTTTTTTTGCATTGATTCTCATTCCATACTTTTCTGACACTTGTATAGAAGTATAGAATTGCATTATTATTATTATTATTATTATTATTATTATTATTATTATTATTATTATTATTATTATTATTACTACTACTATTATTATCATCATCATCATCATCATCATCATTATTATTATTATTATTATTATTATTATTATATGCTGTTGCAGAAGACTTCAGTCCACGTGGGCACGATTTGGGGAAATGGAGAAAACGCAAACAGATAACTATGCATGATTCATGAGCAGGAGGATTGAAGTGTTCACATTCTTAATAAATATTAAATATATGCGGATTATTGACGATTTTTTAGAAACAAGTGATATCTCATAATGGGCTGTCCATTAATTGCGTCAACAATTTTTGGGCAATTTTGACCCCCTCCTCCTTGTCAACAACTGTCAACTTTCAGTGACTCCCCTATAATTATGTTAAAAACTTTTGACACCTCCCGCTAAAATCAGTTACAGGTCCTCCTAAAAAGTTTAGGTTTTTATTTTTGCGGTGATGACCTTTTCCCCTCTTTTTCATCAAGTGTCATAATGTCGTGGTGATGACCTTTTTTGCTTACCATGCTTTTATCCATTGTAACAAATAGTATTCCACGAAGTTTCCTATTTTGTATCATTTGTAAAAAATGAAATTGTTGACGTCAACTTCGCTTGACCCCTCCCCTGTCAACAACTGTCTTTTTTCAAAACTCTTCTCTCTTATTTTGTTGACGCAATCAATGGACAACGCCTAACTTTGCTAAGTAATGATCAATTAATTCATAATATGACAGTCATGCCAGGGCTGGACAGTAGTTTTTTAAGAAATAAAATTTAGGGTTTTAGGTTAGGGCTGTCCATTAATTATGTCAACAATTTTTGGGCAAGTTTTGACCTCTCCCCCTTGTCAACAACTGTCAACTTTCAGTTACCCTCCCCCATAATTACGTCAAAACTTTTGGACCCCCAGGTCAATGACAAGTCCCAATAACAAGGTTATTATTTTTTGCGGTGATGACCATTTTTCCCCTTTTTTGCTCATCAATTGTCAAAATGTGATGGCTATGACCTTTTTACCATGCTTTTTTTCCATTGTAATAAGTATTATTCCATGAAATGTCCTAGTTTTTGGCTATTTGTAAAAAGTGAAATTGTTGACGTCAACTTCTCTTGACCTTCTCCCCCTGTCAATAACTGTCAAACTTTTTCAAACCCCTCACCTTAAATTGTTGACGCAATTAACGGACAGCCCCTTATTTAGATCTAAACACCTAAAGCCTTAACCTGGAATCTTGAAGTACGGACTGACCTTTGGATTACAACCTCGATTCACCACGGACAATGATTCACGACTACGATTATTCACTGAAGCGACCATCGACTGGTGCAGATGTACTACTACAATGGCGCTAAAGAAGTCTACTACTACTACTACTACTATACTACTACTACTACTACTACTTCTACTACTACTACTACTACTAACTACTACTACTTCTACTACTACTACTACTACTACTACTACTACTACTGCTAACTGCTACTGCTACTGCTACTACTTCTACTCTCTGCTGCTGCTGCTGCTGCTGCTGCTGCTGCCACTGCTGCTGCTACCAGGCTGCTGCTGCTGCTGCTGCTGCTGCTGCTGCTGCTGCTGCCACTGCACCACCACCCACCACCCACCCTGCTGCTGGCTGGCCTGCTGCTGCCCACTGCTGCTGCTGCTGCTGCTGCTGCCACCACCACTGCTGCTGCTGCTGCTGCCACTGCCACCACCACCACCACCACCACCACCAACCACCTGCCACTGCTGCTGCTGCTGCACCACCTGCTGCTGCTGCTGCACCACCACCACCTGCTGCTGCACCACCACTCCTACTTCACCTACTACTACCACCACTACTACTGCTACTACCACTACTACTACTGCTTCTACTCTACTACTACTACTACTACTACTACTACTACCACTACTACTAATACTAAACATAGTCCAGGAAATAGGAGCAGCAGAGCACAGGCAGGAGTGGAAGAAATTGCTGAGGCTGTCACAGCGTGCGAAAGCATCGTTACGGCACCAAACAAGAAGAATGTTTGGCATGGCAACACCTAGAAACCCAGCGTGATAGAGGAGTTTTCCAAGTGCAGTCGCCAACTCGTTTTTTTAATGTAATATTTAGACTTAGTGCAAGAGTACAAAGATACTGTTACGCTTAAAGACTGTTAGACCGACGATTGAACTTAACTCAGTTGTAGTAAATTTACGGTCAGTATACTCTACAGGTGGTATTATTAATAAACGTAAACTGTATGTTATTGCAGAACATAGAATAAAAGTTATTTTTCGAACATCTTAAATTTCAGCATACCCTTTTAAGCCTTTCTAAATACGCCCATGAGGAGAGTGGTGGATAATTTTAATATCGTACTCAGAATAGATAAGCTATTACTCGAGTAAGTACTTTTAATTCAATTATCACGCTGTCGTACTGCAGTGTCGTACTCTTTGTTAACAAACAACAGGCTCAATCCGTTCAGCCTTTCTTTGCACAAATTAAGTTATGAAGCAAATATCCCCTAAAACAAATTTTAAAATATTTTGCGGTGCAACCGAAGGGAAGGACCAAAGGCCAAAGACCAAAGGGGCATGCTATGGATCAGGAGCATAGTCCTACCCCCTAAATACGCCACTGAGTAGCAGAGCGAACGAAAAATAATAATAATTATTATTATTATCAGCTAATTTATCAACGCTATAACATGACTAAGGCCATAGGCAAGAGCGATTCACAATCAGTCACAGTAAGAATTGCGAAACAGGTGCGTTTTTAGTTTTGAAGCGAAGAATTCAATAGATGTAGCCGCTGCTATCTTGTCCGGAAGGGCGTTCCACAGTAGCGGGTTGCCCCGAGTCACCGATCTTTCGCCCAGGACGACCATCCACTGGGGATTCCATCAATAAATACTCTCATAAAAAAGACGATTGAGTGACAGCTCCAGAAACAATATATATATATATATATATACAGTGTATATATATACAATGTATATATATATTATACAGTGTATATATATATATATAAGACAAAAAATCAAAATCTTTCACGAGCCATACGGGTTCATAGGGCGACGCTGATCTCCGTTGTTGTAGCCCTCAGCAAGACGTGCAATACCACGGATAATGGGCGACTGCATCGCGTACCTTTTTGAATTTATCGCAGCATTTTACCACTGCCCCTCATTTACCACAGCCAACTAGCGAGTATGGCTGAGTCAATCTTAGAGTTCCTGAGGATCTTGAACCCCGGAAATTCCTGCTCTATCGTTTTCTATCTATATTACCGCCCCCTATAAAATAAATCTCTTCGACTTCTAGTCTTAGTTCTAACAAAACCATTTTAAATAGTTCTAACACGACGCATATATACAATGTATGATAACTATTTACAAGGTACTTTTATATTAATTAGTTTTATTGTCTCATAAGGAAATCAGTGGCGTCGGCAGGAATTTTTGGTTGGGGGGGGGGGCAAAAGTGGCTAGCGTGTCAGATTCCTTACCCACCCCTCACCGCCTCCCCTCCACAAAAAAATTTCTCACCGGATTTGCGCGAATCTGGTAGGTGGTCTGGGGCAGGTTGGGTGGGGGGCAGTTGCCCCATTTGCCCCCCCCCCGCGGCGACGCTAATGAAGGAAATAGGTTAGCCAATAAAATAAATCTCTTCGACTTCTAGTCTTAGATCTATAAGCTGGCATTTGACATAATGTCTTATTATGCTTTCTGTTTACAACAGAAATAAAGCATCTGATTGTAAGAAAGTAAACAGATAGAGTTATGGTTAGGACAATTGAGTGACCCATAATCAGTAAAATCTTACGTTTCTAAATGATAAAGAAATAGCAGTTGCCTTTCCAGGGGAGACACGAAATCCAATATTCAGCACTGATGGAATTTCAGTCGGGCCATGCAATGCTGCCTTCAATTGAAAGATCAACAGGTCTGAAGTTTTAGGATTAAGTCAAATATGTTGAGAAAATAAAGTTCTGTATTATCATAGAGGTTGTCAAATAAATCTGCTCAAAGGTTTTCACAAAGCCTTACTAATTTGGCGACTCCCTTCGTTGCCATCAACTTTTAGTATGCTTGACTAAAATTTAATTCTTGCATATATCTAGCGGGAAGTTAGCAGAGCGGTAACAACGTTGGACGATGGAGCAGAAGGTCGCGGGTTCGAGACCCACAGGAGCTCTAAGGTCGACGGATAATTGTTTCACCAGATGGTGATGAAAGGGGTCGACTGAAAGTGCAGGACAGGAAAATACCGGACTGGAGAATGACGGACGAGAAATTGGCGGATCAAATTTCCGGGGTGGAAAATGCAAGACTGGGAAATGCAGGACATTATAGTTGGCGTTATTATTGTATTAGTTAAGCCAATATATATATATATATATATATATATATATATATCATAAAGAAGAAAGACGAAAGAAGATTAATGACTGCAGAAATGAACTGGTTAAGAGGAATAGCAGGAGTCAGCAGAAAACAAAGAATAAGAAATGAAACGATCAGAGAAAAGACAGAGCAAAAAGAAACGATACTCGAATCAATACAGAAACAAAGACTGAAATGGTTTGGTCATGTTGAAAGAATGAAGGAAGAAAGACTACCAAAGAAAGCACTATACAACTATGTTGAAGGGAAAAGGAGAAAAGGAAGACCAAGAAAAACATGGATAGAAAACTTCAAAAAGGATGCAAAAGAAATGCAAATGAACTTCATCCAATTGACCAGAGCAGCAAGAGACAGACAGAAGTGGAAGGAACTCGTTCAGACTCGTCCAACCCAATAGGGAAAGACGGAAGGAAAGAAAGAAAAGAAAGAATATATATATATATATGCGTGTGTGTGCGTGGTTCATTGTGAATTTCAATAACACTACTTGTGTGTCCTTTTTTCGCCATAATATTTTTAAACGTTTTATGTTGACTACGGTTTATGAAGTAGGCAGAGCATTAACATTCAGTATCATTTCCATTCACTGGCATAATAACAGGACACATGGGCACAACATAACAGGTCCTTCATTTCAGGAGCGGGAAGTTAGTAGAGTGGTAACAGCGTTGGACAATGGAGCAGAAGGTCGCGGGTTCAACTCCCGCGGGAGCCCTAAGGTCGACTCTGCCTTCTTTCGCCAGATGGCGATGGCAAATGTGTAGCGGATTAATCCGCGAAGTAAACAGGCGCGTTGCATGAGAACACTGGCCCCGTATCATGTAACCTTGCACCAGTCGCCTGGCTGAGGGCCTTGGTAACGGAGATCAGCGCCGCCCTATGAGGTTAGCCTTGAGTGCTCGGGAAGAACTTTACTTTTTAACTTTTTTACGGTTTTATTGAATTTTTATGACGATTATGTTTGTTTAATTTTCTTATAATTTCTTTTCTTTGCACAGTACTTGTAGTTGGCGTTATTATTGTATTAGGTATGCCAACTATGTCTTACTTTGTTATATTTTATTAAGTTTTTTTCTTGGAACATTATATTTATAGGCCTACTGCTTAATAATGCGTTTATGATACCCACTCTCTGCTTTATTTTGGTATTTCTTAATGAGCCTTGGAGAAAAGGAATTATCTTGTGTTTGTATGCGTATACGTTTTTCTTTAGCAACATATTATGAAGTAGGCAGAGCATTAACATTCAGTATCATTTCCTTTCACTAGCATAATAACAGGACACATGGGCACAACACAACATAACAGGTCCTTTATTTCAGGTCCGGCATTTTCCATCCCTGAAATTTGGTCCGCCAATTTCCAGTCCTGCATTTTCCATCCCGGAAATTTGGTCCACCAATTTCCCGTCCGTCAGTTTCCACCCTTGAAATTTCGTGCGTCATTTTCCAGTCCGGCTTTTTCCATCCCTAAAATTTGGTCCGCCAATTTCCAGTCCTGCATTTTCCACCCCGGAAATTTGGTCCACCAATTTCCCGTCCGCCAGTTTCCACCCTTGAAATTTCGTGCGTCATTTTCCAGTCCGGCTTTTTCCATCCCTAAAATTTGGTCCGCCAATTTCCAGTCCTGCATTTTCCACCCCGGAAATTTGGTCCGCCAATTTCCAGTCCTGCATTTTCCACCCCGGAAATTTGGTCCACCAATTTCCCGTCCGTCAGTTTCCACCCTTGAAATTTCGTGCGTCATTTTCCAGTCCGGCTTTTTCCAGTTATTGACATTTTTGGTCCGTCATTTTCTTGTCTTGCATTTTCAGCGGTCCCGATGAAAATTGAGTAGCGGATTAATTCACGGAGTAAACAGGCGCCTTGTACTAGAGCACTGGCCCCGTATCATGTAACGTGCACCAGTCGCCTGGCTGAAGGGCATAGAAACTGAGATCGGCGCCTCTCTATGAGTCTTGAGTTTAGGCTTGAAAGCTCGGAAAGGACTTTACTTGTTTACCACTTACAATATCTAGCAAACCCAGTCTTTGCATTCATCTCGGAGGTATAAGAAAGATGTGCCTGAATAGACAATTTGTAAATTATTTTATCCCGGGCAGGCATTTAATCATCAAGTGCCATACATGTCTCGGTAGATTCAAGTCGATACTTTTGTAAGGTTGACGTGAGATTGTCCTTTGAAATTGTTGACGAATTTTCTAACATAGCGACCTTGCTCTCAGACCTGTTTGACTTCAGATGGCATATTAGGCTGCCGTCATGTTCATTCCCACCAATCAAGTTGCCTCACAACTAAAGTGCCTTTCTCGATCGCTAACAGCTTTGTTTTTCTCAATCTCACAGTGACAATAACAAGAAAGGCATTTCAGATAGGCCTACTGCATGAAATTACATTAATGTTTAAAGTAATTATGTTTCTTCTGCTGAGACACAGTGCGGCGAGAAAATGTTTTCTCGACGACAAGCTCTATTTTGGTGAATAAGATATTTTAAAAATCTGCCTTAATTAAACAAGTCTTATACGTTCATCGTCAGTAGGCCTATGTACAATTGTACATTCTCTGCTATATAGGGTTAATATATTTGTTATTTTGCACTAACTTGAAATTCTGGTGATATTTTTCTTTGCTTCTTTTCTTTATTTATTTTCTGTTTAATTAAACCCTATTTTATCGCCCCTCCACCCACAGAACAATAACACGCGAAAAATTGGGGTCGGTCAACCAAGGGCTCAAGGCAGTGGCGGCTCTAGGATTTGGCAAGTGGAGGGGCCGTTGGGGGGGGCAACTTCTAATCATTGGGGCCAACCATTTGTTTTTAATGTATGTAGCATTAAGTATAGGGTCCCAACTGGGGGCCACTGGGGGCACTGGGGGGCAGGCTCTCAATAGGGGGCACGGGCCCCTGGCCCCTCCGGTGGAGCCGCCACTGGCTCAAGGGAGGTATCCCAAAACCTCCCATGGCTACGCCACCGGTGGGCACAAAGCTTCAACGCTTTGGCTATCTCAGAGTTTGCTGCAAGACAGTTGTCAACGAAAACAAGCATCCATAATAATCGGTACGCCTAGGTCATAGTGACGACTCTGTATAATTATAGTGGATATCATGATACATTGAGTGCGGCTATATTGTTTCAATGGAGACGCTTTGCAGAGAACATTGCAAGGCGTATGCTGTTGTATGTATGAAATGTTCAACAGCGATCTTTGTATTAATATATATATATATATATATATATATATATTCGCATATTCTCTGTCTATCAAACACCATGCATGGATTCGGCCAAGGTTTAATCTAGAATAATGCAGATAAGCAATAATGAAAAGGCAACCCTTCGGTCTTCGAGTGTAAGTTTATGCTTATGGAACAAGAGTAAGCAGCAGTGAGAATGAATATGAAGAAGCAGGTCTACTGCAAAATAATTATCCGCCTGTATGCATGCAACCATGTATATCATCATCGTCATAATCATAATCATTATCATCATCGTCATCATCATCATCATCATCATCATCATCATCATCATTTGTATGAGGGCGATTGACAGACTTTCTATCGCCGCCGTCTTTCCTTCGTTGCTTGAGAAAGACATCGTCGCAAAAACATATTGCTTTTGCTAGATCATTTCGGTAAGTAAGTAAAATCTCGTGAATTTATATAGCGCTTTGTTAAGTAGTACAGTAGTAGCTGCTTATTCTTATGCTTATTCTTACACCAGTGTGCCGCTATGTCCATTACGATCTGTGTCTCTCCGAATCGTCAATCACCGTCTATTTCAACTGTCGCATAGAAGGTTTTAATTTAAAAAATTAGTTCACCAATTTAGGACCTACTAGTAGTTTGCCGACACGAAACTGCTAGGCGCCGTGAACTCCACAAATCGATAAGTTCTGGAGGAGATCTAGACATTTGATCAATCATTTGTCAAAATAGTGTTGAGCGATTAATCAAATTGAGTGGGAAATCAAATAAAATCGATTTTCTACAGGTGCATCGACAAATTCAAGTCGTGCGGCAGAAAGGGAAGTCATGCTTGTGACAGAAAATTGTACACTGTGTTTCATTAAATCTGGAACCCTTTATAATTTGGTTATAACTTTTCCATATGTAGGTGGATTTTAACGAAAATTATGTTACTATTTTTGTAAGAAAATACTCCTCTATGCAATATAGTTTCAGTTGCTCATTTTGCATCCTAAAAATTAGAGGGCCATCCAATGGTCCCGAACTACAGCCATTGGACTGCAAAATCTAAGGCGCTCTGCATGAAAATGGCTACAAAACAAATATCAAGCAAGTCAACGAGCTACGATAGCGCAATGCTTAGGAAAGGGATAGGCTGGACCAGCACATAATTGAATTGATAAGGCAGTTGAACGATGGCGAAAGAAACTTCGAACCTGTGAGGCTGCATGTGGAGGACAGTTTGAATTCATTTACCAGTTCTGTTGTTCTGTATCTGAACCTCCGGACTAACCTCTTATAAACGGTGCTGATAACTGATTGCTTTGCTGAGTAAAATACGCTGCACTTGGTACATTTTGTAGCTGTAATTAGGCCTATACTGCGCAATACAACGAATATTTCTAAAATATGCAAAAGAGAGTCATATAAATAATAATCGCTTACAAGCAAATTTTCTGGCCATCACGGTGGTGTAATTTTCATTAAAATCGCCTACATTTAGAAAAGTCATAACCAAAATGCAAAGGGGCCCTTTTTATGAAGCCCTGTGTATAAATCATCAAGACTGACAAAGTAGCAAGCTCTGTGTATTTGCTTATCATGCTTGACCTGTTTATACTGTATTAGATGTTCTGGCAAGCTATAAATGTGACTTGTCCTCGCAGAACAGTTCACAGAGCAAGAATAGTCTCAATCAAAAGTCTCTCCAGAAATCCAGAATGAGTCTCAAGGTAAAAGCATGCTTTTTACTTGTTGCTTTCGTTTATTTGGTTGGTGCTAATTGCTCCAATTCAAAGGAAACGGATTCAAATGATAGCGGGTCGGTTGATGAAGATACGAATTACTGCAAGAGGCTAATTCCGAATGGGGCTAAATTGAGCGACATATACAACAAAATCAAGGGAAATGGTCAACTTCCCACATGTTCGGTAAGAATTCCGATAAATTTTAAATATAACTTCTTCTTCTCTTCTTCTTCTTCTTCTTCTTCTTCTTCTTCTTCTTCTTCTTCTTCTTCTTCTTCTTCTTCTTCTTCTTCTTGCGTATACTTTTCGGAGAGGGAGGATCGTTAGTTTTCTCAATAGTTGGGTACTCCTGGGGTGTAGGGGCTTACCACAAGAAAGTCGACCCAAAGATAACTAATCTGCTACGTTGTTTGGAGATCAGTTAAAAAGTGTTTCTAATTATTCTTTTTGAGCTTTCTTCGGCTGCAGATGAAGAAAATGCGCTACGATTACATCAATGTTTGAAGGCGCACTACCAATGAATTAAAACTATCTAAACTAGAGCACCCAAGATAGATTTGCACAGAAACTAAAAACGCATCTATTTGAAATCTTATACCAGATGTCTCTGTAAAGTGCTATTGACAATAGCCTTCGTCAGGCAGTTGGCGCTATATAAATTGTCGTTTAATAATAATAATAATAATAATAATAATATTATTATTATTATTATTATTATTATTATTATTATTATTATTATTATTATTATTATTATTATTATTATTATTATTATTATTATTATTAATAATAATAATAATAATAATAATAATAATAATATTATTATTATTATTATTATTATTATTATTATTATTATTATTATTATTATTATTATTATAATAGTATTTTAGACAACAAAACAAAAATAATATTGTCACAATGGTAAACCAAAGTTGCAATAAAATTCATTTAATATGTTTATTCACATACGCCTTCAGCTCCAGTGAATCCATCGATAGTTTACCCTTTCCTCTGTGACGCCGTCTCTCATAGAAGTTTCTTTCTCGGTCACTTCCTTAGACTTTTTACGGCCGAGACTGTCGTCTTTGTTTTGAAAGCTTCGAACGTTTCCATCTTCTTTATTTTGATCGCTAGCAGGGTTGCGGAGCTAAAAATAGTGTAAAGCATGCTGTGTATGTATAGACTGAATCGGCCTAATAAATTCCCACTTTAGAACAGTAGTCACGAGAATCCGTAACTGTGGCTTATTCTGCAGGCCTGTCGGAAAAAATTTCCATTGACTCCTCGTGCAGCTTTTCTTTACACTCCGTAAAGTAACTTTTCTAGTGTGATTTGCAGAGATAACATAATTGTACTGCAATTATTTTCTTGTAAGCACCTACTCACCTACGGAAAGATAAACAGGGAATTGTAATTAGTTTTGCGCATTTGCTAATAATGAGGATAATAGTTTGATGATTTTTAATTTGTGAAGTGTGGAGTCATCAGCAAAATTCGAATACACAACGGCAACTCAGATCAGTTTACAACATTACAGCTCTGTACTGGATGTACCGGTACCGAAGTTACTGTGGACAACCCTTCATCCTGTTCAAATTTTCCCGAACTGTTCAGCCCCGGATTTGCTGGATCGTGTTCACGGCTCATTCCAAAATGCAAGAAAACTGCCACCTTCTTCCAGTGAGTAGGAATTTTTGTATTTATATCAACGGCGTAGCTAGGATGTCCGGCGCCTGGGACAAAACATGCTGATGCCGCCTCCATGAACTTTAACAAAATCTCAATCTCAGAAAAACTCTGACTAGCATAAAAATGTCGTCACTGTTGATTCTAAGCTGAAAATGGCAAATAAGAAAGTCGGCACACCTATTTATTTTTATGCTTCTTTTTACTTTTGCTACCCTAAACCCGATGATTTTGGCGGCCCCTAAACCCGACTTTGGCGCCTCCCTCGGCGCCCGGGAACAAATGTACTCCCGGCCCCTATAGCTACGCCTCTGATTTATATTCACTCACTGGCTGACAGTTTTAAGCGTCGGCCTATTTATAGCAAAGTGATTTAATTACGTAACAAAACAATCTAGCTATAAGATCTATTTACGTGTGAAGACATACAACAAAGTCAACCCTCTCCGCCTGCTCGTCGTTTCATGGCAATCTTTCTCTCCCAAGACCAGCCATCGCTCACTAACAATTCTGCAATCCTGGTTCTTCACATACCGAGCCAGAATTCCGGACATGAATTTCTGCATCCTGTTACACCGGTTGTTGTAGCATTGGCGGTTCCACATGAGAGCCCGAGAGGCACGTGCCCCCATATTGAATGCCTGTCCCCAATGACCCCTCCTGTTGGGGCCCTATATTTAATACTGCATACCTATAAACAAATGGTTGGCCTCATGCTTAGAAGTTGTCACCTCAACGCTCCCCCCTCCCCACTTGCCAAATCCCGAAGCCGCCACTATGTCGAAGCAAAGATAATTGTATTCTTGACTGACCTTCTGGATAAAAGATTGTAGACTGGGCAGCTCCGATTTTTTATATCCATGCTAAATCGCCAGCCAGCACTAACTAAATTTGCTATAGTTCGTTTACTTCTGAAATAGTTTACAGTACACTTATAAACCCTTAGTAATCGAAGATTCAATTTGCCGATGGACTGAAACGATTTTTAGTATTGTGATCAATGCTACTTTCAGATGTGAATGTCCCACCACCACAGCGCCTCCAACAACTACTACTACAATATATGTGACTCCATTTTTTACCGATGATCCATTCTTTAAAAGATGAAAGGCCCAAAATGAATTGCATTTCAAAGTTTCACATTTCAAGAATTAACGTGTACGTAGGCATGGAGCAACATTTTTGAATTCATAAAACGACGGCGAAAAGGATTATGGATAATTTGTTTGATTCGTGATTGTCTAATTAAAGTGTATGATTAACTGTTTTCATTAACCAAAGAAAAAATTACAGCACGATATGTCAAAATGGAGTTCTTCTGCAGGCACACACACGCCTTAGTCATATTAATTTTATGAAGTTCATAAATGGCGTAAATAATAACCAATCCAGAAACCTAACTCATCAATAACAGTAACAAAACAAAGATTAAGAAATTTCATGAATTTTGCTCAGGTAGCCAGTTTAACAGACAATCAAGCTTGTTCATAAAGCAACGCAATGAAGTTAATGTCAGCACCTACAATTTATTCCATAACTGGAAAATACACTGTTCTTTTATCCAATATACCAACAAATAACATTGAAACTGACAGGAGCGTAGCCAGGAATTTGATTTGGGAGGGTATGCATATTTTGGGTGTGTATAAATCTTAACTATAAACCACATAAACCATATAAACCACACATAACCACATGTAAATCACATAAAAACTTTAAGGTAGACTGCCTTTTTTTTGGGGGGGGGGGGAAGGTATATACTGGTATACTTCCCCGTCGCTAAGCCCCTGAAAACTGACATGAGGATAATTTCTGTTGGCGGTCTAGACATCTGGAACTCCGCCTCCATCTGTTCGAACATCCAATCAGGGCGACCTTGCAAATCTGCACTAAATACACTCAGTTCATCTTGACTAGTCACAAGGTCGTTTTCATTGATGAGTGTGACTGATGAGTGCGATGGTGATGACGATGATGATGATGATGATGGTGGTGGTTATGATGATGACGATGATGATGGCTTGATCTAAAATGTTGCCCATGTTCGTCACAACGGCGGGAACTCATCAATGCAATCTGCAGTGGCGTAGCCAGAGTTTTTGTACATGGGACAAGTCGACATATTTCGGATAAAATGTGTCCGACGAGCGAAAAAGGAATAAAGGTAGTAAGGGAGTTCTTCGCAGATTTGGGCCAATGTCTTCGAGAGTCATACCTACTCACACCAATTTCTCAACCTTTTTCTGCACAGTTGTGGTCATAGTATCAGCAGCATTAGGCTACTACTTTTATTATTAATACCACTACTTGTAGTAGTAGTAGTAGTAGTAGTAGTAGTAGTAGTAGTAGTAGTAGTAGTAGTAGTAGTAGTAGTAGTAGTAGTAGTAGTAGTAGTAGTAGTAGTAGTAGCAGTGACTATTTTAAGGATCTGTTTGGACTCCACATCATGACGAGCGCGTTGAGCGCGAGCCTATAAGGGGTCGGGGCAGAGCTCTCAGTGGGGTCAGGGGCAAAGCCCCTGGTGGGGTCAGGGGCGAAGCCCCCTTGAAGCTGACAAGCTCCGAGCTACACGTTAGCCGTTAGCGGCGCCCTGTAACAGCCCGGCCTGGGTCGCGCCATGCATCCATGCTGTTGCTGCTGGCCCAGCACTTGCTGTATAACAGTATAAATCACAAGACCAATGCCACGAAATGAGATTCGCAGTTCAGGTACATCAGTATTATAAGTACTGTTTAGTAAAGTAAACAGTACTTATACTGATGTACCTGAACTGCAGTGTTTAAAGTTTTTAGACAGTAAAAATGATATTTGTGGACTCCCAATTCTCAGTCTTCGACTCCACATTATTGACTTTGGACTCCACATTTTGGTTGGACTCCACGCTTAAAATAGTCACTGAGTAGTAGTAGTAGTAGTAGTAGTAGTAGTAGTAGTAGTAGTAGTAGTAGTAGTAGTAGTAGTAGTAGTAGTAGTAATAGTAGTAGTAGTAGTAGTAGTAGTAGTAGTAGTAGTAGTAGTAGTAGTAGTAGTAGTAGTAGTAGTAGTAGCAGGCAAAGACACACGAGAAATGCTACTACTACTACTACTACTACTACTACTACTACTACTACTACTACTACTACTACTACTACTACTACTACTACTACTGCAAAGGCATTATATATATATATATATATATATATATTTATTGTAGTAAATTATATTCTCCCATTGACCACAGGCAGTGGCGTATATCTCATCAAATACATATACCTACAAATGTTGGCGTGGAACTGGATACCTGTGCTTCTTTGTGGCTTCAGGCGGTCAGTGGACCACTGACTCAGTAGTGGAGTCCTTGTGCAAGACAGGTACTGTAGCTAGCTGGCTCACGGGAAACCAGTGGTCCATACTCATAGCATTCGTCTTCGATGACAAAGCATGTCATTTTAGGGGCATGGAGGACTAGATAGGAGTGAGCGTGCAGCGGATGCCAAAGAGAATGTAAGTATATGGACGTTCCCGTACCGCTATTGTTGGCAGGAAGCGTCGCCTGAAGCCATTTAAAGACACATTTGGATAGTTATGTAGTCGTATACAGAACTAATGTATCAGCCTTTGACGTGTGAAGACACCGAAGCGTCCTAGCACAGGGCAGCCTGTGCAAAGGGCGCAGCGCAGAAAGTAAAGAAATGTTGAATAACTCGGAGATCACCAAACGAGAAATAGACCGCTTCCAACTTCGCTAAGCATAAAAACCTTTGAAATGGGCAGTATGGTAATCTTAATTTCGTGTAAAAACACGGTTGCAAGCAATGATAGGTTAACTACTAAAGCTAAGAACAATTATTTATACTAAAGCAAATACAAAGGCAAAGACATTGTGAGAAATGCTTAACACTCATTAGGTATGCAAGCATTCACAAAACAGCGATTTTCTTAGTAGTCATATTTACACCGATTGAAGCCCAGTCGATGCCTAAAAAGAATCTTGACCCGCATTTTGGATATCTATCACTTTAAAGGGTTTTTAAATCTATACAATGTTTAAATACTTGCCGTCTGCCCGTCAAAAAAGACTTTGTAATTTTGGATTTAATCATCAATATAGGCCTACACTGCAAAAAAGCAGCGGAGAAAGAACCCCACCCCGCCGCACTTTAGCAACAGTAGGAGATTCAGATATGGCATTTCCTCGTGTAACCGCTAAGCTACATCTGACTTACAAGTCAAATACAATTGGAATACAGGCGTGTTTACAGGTGTGACGTGTTTACAGTGTCACGGTGTTTGCCTTCTCAGCAGCTCAAAATAGACTCGAGTGACTGACTGTCAAATGCTTTGAAAATAGCAATAGCAGAGATGTCCTTGTGTCCATTTTTAAAACCCAATCCAACCCAACCCATCAAATCTCCAACCCAACCCAACCCATGCCGATAATAGGTTTACTTGACCCAACCCAACCCACTGTAATACATTACAGTTTCTTAGGTTTTCTGACCCAACCCAACCCACCATTAATATGAAAAAGTCTGACCCAATTCAACCTAATCCAACCCAACCCAACCCAACCAGTGTTTATTCTAGGCCCTTTTGGGGGATTCCCCCCCCCCAAAGTTTGAAAATTCCCCCAATAAAATTCTATATGTTGCATTGGGGATGGCAAATCCCCCCTCCTCCCAAAAAAAGTGTGACGAGAGATTTTTTTAAATTTAGGAGAGGGGAAAACATAAGGATATAAGGATATGACCATATTCAGAAGAGCATTAGAATATATATATATATATATGTGTGTGTGTGTGTGTGTGTGTGTGTGTGTGTGTGTGTGTGTGTGTGTGTGTGTGTGTGTAACAAATATGAGGCACCTTGTGCACGAATCTCTGAATTTTGATACAGCCATTCTCAAAGCACGAGTACTGCATATATAATGCCTACTGTCTGATATCACAAGCGTGTATCAATGTGTAATATGCCTCGAGATTAGTCATCAAGGCCAAGCGTTTGCAACAAGATTATTGACGTGTTTACTAGTTTAAAACTCGAGTTAGTCATTTCAAAGAAGTTGTTCTCAATAACAGACTTAGAGATAACTTGTCACTGTGCTTTGAAGTTTATACTGATGCTGATGTTTTCTTGCCTATCATCATCATCATCATCATCATCATCATTAACCGTGGGCTCATCGCCCGTTGGTGTATAATGCCATCTCCACAGTTTTCGGCTTTGTTTTTGTAGCGCTGTCATATTTGATACGTACCAAATTTATCTGATTAAGACTGATTTTTAATGTATTTTTAATTATTAATTTTTGTTATTATTTATTTTCTTTTTTACATTGGTGGTCAAAAAGGGCCCCAGTTCTTCTGGGCCTGGCGCCTTGCTTATTCTTGCTATATGGTAGCTACGCCTCTGAGTCAATAGCCTAAATAACAATGATTAACTTTGCCTTCAAGCAGTTTGAATGGGTGTTGACATAAATAGAAGATCGTGCACGAGGAAACACAAAAACAACGCAGCACGTTCTACTGTTAATACAGCATATCGATACCTCTGCGCCGGGTTGATCTACATAGATGAAATAAGAGAGTATCTTCAAATTAAATAAGTGTATCAGCGTATAGCTGTTATCATACTATAATATATTCTAACATTATAGTAGGCCTACATGGCTCTAGGAAACTGGATCAAATTGTCTTTTTTGACAGGTAAGTAAAAACGTGTGTTTTTGCCTTTTAAAAGGAAGAGTTTTGCTTTTCCCCTGCAATTAAACTTTTATTATCTTTGAAATATTACACGAATTATACTATTCTTAGTTAGAACGTAAATGGGCACTTTTTAAATACTTTCCTATTTGTGCCTTGCGTCAATGCTGCGAACGACAAATGAATGATAAACTAACTCTCAAAATGTCGACATCAATAGACAATCTACACAATAATTCGCGTTTAATCCAGGACAATAATATGCATATACTACTACTATTACTACTATTACTACTACTACTGCGACAACAACAACAACAACAGCTACTGCTACTGCTGGCCTACTACTGCTACTGCTACTGCTACTGCTGCTGCTACTGCTGCTGCTGCTGCTGCTGCTGCTGCTGCTGCTGCTGCTGCTGCTGCTGCTGCTGCTGCTGCTGCTGCTGCTGCTGCTGCTACTGCTGCTGCTGCTGCTGCTGCTGCTGCTGCTGCTGCTGCTGCTGCTGCTGCTGCTGCTGCTGCTGCTACTGCTACTGCTACTGCTACCACTGCTACTACTACTACTGCTACTGCTAATAATAATAATAATAATAATAATGACAAAACTCTGTCAATCTATTGTTGTACTGCAGTTCAAAGCGTTGCTGTTGTTCTAAGCGCCTCTTACTATCAGAGGGAATACTCCGGTTATGTGTTTACAACTCCTGGAGTCAGCGCTTCGGAACGCCGTACCCAGGCAGCTGCTAGGGTTTGGTGTAATAATAATACTGGAATGAAGTTACTGTCAATCGTCAACTCAAGCGTTCAGAATGCCGTCGTGGCTTTTATCAACGATGCCATCCAGCAGAATCAACTGACGTCTAATGATACCATAACCGACGGAAGTACTTCATTCGGAGAATGGAGCTGGGTTAACCTAGTTAACAAAACAAGTAAGTAAAAATTCACGCTCTATTAAAGACGCGCAGAGCGCTCTAAAAGCCAACAATGCTATTGTGCCGGTGTTTAGGTGGGCCGCATATGGTAGCACGTAGGGCTCACTGCCCTTTGGATGTTGACTATTGCCTGGCTGATAAGATGCCTTCCCCATAGCTATTTTAACCCCTTAACTGTGTATTTAACTGTAACTGAATGTAAAATGGACGGATATATCCGGGATCCCCAGTTAAGGGGTTATAAGAAAGGCTGGACGCCTAAGAATAAGCAGTTACTGTTGTGCTGCTTTCCAAGGCGCTATATAAATCCACGAGATTTTACTTTACTTTACTTGGAATGGTCCTCACCTGGTTTGGACCTTCCAACATGTCCAAATGGGCGCAAGCTATGGACGCGAATTTTAACTGAGATTTGTATTATCGGCCGTTCGCTGGAAGGCTGCTACTGTACATTGGTTATGCGCAAGGTGTAACGTGCATAAAGCAGTTGTCGGAGACGCCATTGGTAGAACGCATCGAGTCTCTGGTTCAACGAAGATGTCAGCGTTCATGCTTCAACTCCATACTCCATAAGAGAGCACTGGAAGTATAAGGCAGAGGTTGACCTTGACCTGGAGCCGGATACTCTACTCTAGTGCCCATATCGAAGGAAATGAAGCAGTCGCGGGATATGACAATCCTTCTGTAGACCTTCGGGTTCACTGCCTTCTGAGCTGCCAGTCAGGCAACCCAGGTAGCTGAATGCACTACCTCCATCTGGTTCAAGCCACCGCTACGTTTGATTTGATGGGCATATACTCTGCCAGTCGATTGCTTGAATCTTGGTCTTGGAATTGACCTGTGTTGTTGAACAGATCGGTCATCAGGTCGACTTTTTTTTTGGAGGGGGACTCAAAGATATTAACAGTCAGCACTCAGCAGAATTAAACTTTGAGAGTATTGGCATTTGACTGTAGATGAGCAGGCCCGCCGAGAGAAATTCCGGGTCCGTGCGCAGAAGGGCGGTCACGGGCCCTTGACAAGCGTCAAAAACTGATGATGACCTTTTGCTTGTCAGTCTTTTTCGGTATGCTAATACATGGCCGGTGTCACCAAATAAAGTCTCTCCCAAGATGAAGTCTCCCCTGGAGGTTTTCTTTTAAAACAAAATATCCCCCGACGAATTTGTTTCAAAATAAAATCGCCAGCGGAGATTTCATTTTAAGAGGAGAGATTTTGTTTTCTCCTCTAGGCGATTTTATTTTAAAATGAATCCGCAGTGGGCGAAGACCCTGTTTGGGGGAGGATTTATTTTCCGACACCGGCCCGGGCTCCTACAGATCACCGGGTCCCTGTGCATTTACCCCTACCTATCCCCGTCTGTAGATGAGTAGAGCTGTAGAATCGATTATGCCCCCTAAATTGCTACATCTGTGAATAGGTCCGTTTCAATTGGAACATTTGCAACGTGGTTAATCCGGTTCTGAATATATCAGCTGATAGTCCTCATAAAGACAACTTATCAAGTTATCATTCGCTCAAACAACGAACTGTTTATAAATTTGGAGTTCCGGTACAGTGTATATAAATGAGGCGAAATAGCAACCATCTATTTTATTTTACAAATTCCTGGCGAAATGGTAAACCACTAATTATATATACATATATATAATTATTTTTGTAAAAACAGGTTAATCAAATGTTTTACAAATATTTCCGAATACTAGTGATTTGTCGCACCGTTTTTTTTTTGTGAACTTGTGAGTAGCTCTCCAGATTGACGGAGATACTGGAGACTTGGCATACAGCTACGGACATCTGAACACGTCGCAATATGGTTTTAGTCTATGGGCAGATATATCAACAAATAAAAAATATTACATTTGTGAAGGTTAGTCACGTGCGAAAAATAGCTTTTCTGGTAATTTCAATGTGGTTAGGATATGCGAAAACACGAACAACTTTCAAATTATGGAAAGATTAATAACTTAAATAAATAATTGCTTTGATTAAACCCAATTTTCAAAAGCCTACACGGTGGTGTATTGAAAATTGGGTTTTCTAGATTTCTAGTTTATCTAGATTTCTAGTTTTCTAGTTTTCTAGTGTTAGAACTTTAAATGCCCGTATGAGATCATCTAATCTATCTAATCTAATCTTAAACTTCTATAGCGCCACTTCATAACGCACAGAAGCATTGAAGCAGTGAAGTTCTAATGAAACTGGAATGACACGCTGCTTTATTCTTGTAGTTAATATTTGGGTCATGTGTGTTTTTTTCAAGAAATATCTCTCATCACGTGACCCATTCTCCTCGTTATCTTATTATCAAGGCTTACTTTGATAGGCCCTACACTATTTGATATCATTTGTATTTTGCTGGACGCAGTAGCGTAGGGCCGGTGGGGCGGTGGTCCCGGACATCCACCAGATAGGGGCATCTAAATTGACCCGGCGACCTGTTTTGCTCGTCGACATCTAATACCGAATTGGAAGTGGGGGGGCATTTAAATTAAACTTGGCCCTGGGCGTCCACCACTCTTGGCACGCCACTGGCTAGACGTGTTCTGTACGGTGCCTGTATTTCGTTTAGTTAGAGTTAATTAATTAAAATTAGTTAAAATTAAATTAACTGAAAATCAGTTTTTTTGTCATTTACAGGTACGACGACAAGATCTGTATGTACAGATTTGTACAGAGATTATTTAAATGTTCATTATAATATATTGGGGCGGGAAGTTAGAAAAGTGGTAACAACGCTGGACGATGGAGCAGAAGGTCGCGGGTTCAATTCCCGCAAGAGCCCTAAGGTCAACTCAGCTTTGCTCGCTAAAGGGCGGTGGCAAAATGAGGAGCAGCGTTAAACTGCGAGGTAAAACGTGGGTCTGGGGAAAGTAATGGCAACCTAGCCCAGACTAATGGATTATACCACCCACGTCGCTGATTGCCTATAGACCGGAGATAAGCGCCGGAACCCAACGCTCGGACTCGAGTACAGGACCTACATTTACCGTTTTTATAGTATATTATTATTATTGAATTGTTCATTATTTGCTTTTAGCAAGCTGGCATTTAAAATTGTAGGAAGTGCATTTTGCGGACGTGGTTATCAGACACAGAGTCAATGCTTTCAGGCTTTCACCAATGAAACCCTATCAAGACCTGAAGCGAGAAATCGCTGTTTACTGAATGGTGGAGATTTAGCCTCTTTCGAATTTATTTCTTCGAACAAAAACTTGAGCCTTTTAAACGGCTCGTGGCTCCATCCAAACACAGTATATTGGATTGGATTACGACGTCAGTTTTGGAATTGGGGTAGCATAGGTATGGTTGAGTGTCAATTTCGTATTTTCTAAATTATTGTAGTCACGGCTACATTTTCATCATCATCATCATCATCATCATCATCATTATCATCATCATCATCATCATCATCATCATCATCATCATCATCATCATTATCATCATCATCATCATTATCATCATCATCATTATCATCATCATCATCATCATCATCATCGTTTTTACTCTTTAGCGACAATAGCTAGACACGAAATGTTTCCAAGAAGTTCTATCTTCTGTTAATCGTCTTTCCTTCTATACGATTGAAATTCCTTTCCTGTTCATATCTTCTCTTATGTTGTCCATTCATTTTTCCTTGGTCTTCCTCTTCCTTTATTTCCTTCTATATGAGTGTAGAATGCCATGTATGGTAGTCTCCTTACATCCATTTTGTTGACATGTCCATACCGGTTGAGTCCTTTTCTTCTGATTTTTTTCGATATTTGTTTCCTTTAGGTTGAGACGTTGTCTAATGTATTCGTTTATTTTCTTTTGTAGTAGGGCTACAATTTAAAATCCGTAATTTACATTACTGAATTCTGTGTAGGTTCAAGCGTACAAATTAGTCAGTGGTCAGATGGTCACCCTGTCTACTACGCCAATCAAATATGTATCTGTCTCTTGCCGAATGCTCCAACCTACGATTGGAAATGGAGCGAATGTGATTGTGCGCAGACGCGTCAGTTCGTATGCATAGGAGCATCATCAGGTCAGGATTCTAAATACAGCATAGAACTTCGTTATAACGTTATTAGCGGGCTCGTAAAATTGAATACATTTTATCCGAGGTGCTCTGGAATTTCACTACCAACATCACTTCGCATAACTAATAACTTATCATCTTTCAGATCTGGCCTTAAAACACATCTCTTTGACTTGGCATATCCCCCTTAGATTGCTCTCCCGCCGTTTCGGACTGATCTTCTGGCTTGACCTGGCTCTAATGCTACTTGGATTTGGTGCGCCATCGGCTGATGCCCTGGGCATTATGATAGTGGCGCTATAGAAGTTGGTTGATTGATTGATTGCGTTATATCCAAAACCATCCCACGGGACCGTACATTGCGGTGCGTTAGAATCGAGGATATGCTGTAATCGAGTCCGTCATGACGAAGTTCTACTGTAGTAAATGAACCACGTGGACCTGATTTTAAAAGAACAAACTTCATATTAATGTCTTTAGGGATCCAAGCATGTAGGCCTATATGCTATTAACTCAATAATACACGTGTCTGCCACAATATATGCGACCAACATCTTTATCTCAGTGTGCCCCAAGCACGAACCTCCTTGTTCCTGAAGCGAGGTTTTGAATCAGTTGGCCCTATCCTTTGGAATGCTCTTTACGCCAGTATGCGTGGCTTAGCAACTTCTGTTTCTATGGCCCTCTTTTTGAAACGACTTAAAACTTATCTCTTTGTCAATATACAGAGTGTAAAAGTAAAACGTGAACCGATGTTTGACATTTAATATCTCGGCCGCGTATGTAGTGATTTCAATGCAATTTATAGTCCATATAGGCTACCTAAGAATGGTTCTGATGTAATTGCCAAATTTCATGCTGATATCTTTAGTGTTTGCTGACATATGACCAAAAGCTGAAGAGACCCACATTTTAAAATTGACAAAGGAATACATCGGCACTATAAAGTGTATCGTTTTAAAGTCCAACTCCCAAGTGAACACCGAGTGTCGCGTAACTCAGCTGTTACCAGATCTCCAGCAGGCATGTCATGATTTGCTTGGAGAAGATTTTATATTCCAGCAAGACGGAGCACCTGCCCACTCTGCTCTCAGGACCCAGGATTTTCTGGAGCAAAATTAATTGTCCATATTTCATCAAGAAACATGACTGGCCACCCAACTCCTCAGATTTGACTTCCACGTCTGGGGAAATCATGCTCGACAGATATCAAAAGTATCAGCCAAAGCCACAGAACATCACTGAGCTGAAGACTGTGCTAAAGAATATCTGGGAGAGTTTGCCTGAGGACCAGATCAAGAAGTCGATACTGTCAGCGAAGAAGCGCTTGTCGGCATGTGTGAAGGCTAAGGGTGCGTGGACGTTTTGAGCACCTGATCCCGCAACAAATCATCTAAAAACCCCTTTAAAACGGTCCTTTTCAGGGCCAAAAAATAAACAAAATAATTGTTTATCACTTTATAATGCCATTATATTCCGTTGTCAAATTTAAAATTTTTGTCTCTTTAGTTTTTTGTCATATGTCAGCAAACACTAAAGATATCAGCATGAAATTTGGCATTTACATCAGACACATTCCAAATTATTTGACCTATAACTTTTATTGAAATCACTCCACACGTGGCCAGATATTAAATGTCAAACATCGGTCCACTTTTTACTTGTACACCCTGTACAGTACTTGCAGCGGGAGCGCATCTGAGTGATTCTTCGGAAGAGGCGCTATACAAATATTTTGTTACATTACATTTCATATCGTTTTGATCATTTTCTATTGTATGAATACATAAGAACATTAACTTAGGCAAAATACAAACGAGATATTAGGCTATAAGACAGTGGTTTTCACTCTAACTGGGATCCGCGGTCTCATATGGGACCGCCAAGCGGTTTCAGATGGACCGCAAGATATCTTATCAACGTCCCAGACCACCAAAAACATTGATGACTCTAAGAGTGCTGATTCCGTTTGAATTTAAATTTGATGACTAAGAATTGCAATTTTCTGAGTAAATAATTGATTGACAAAATAAGTAGCCTATGTCTTTATTACAGTTAACTTGAATTTAAAATTTTATGAGGCCCATGAGTCGCCACAAGAATTTCTAAGGAATCACCACGCAAGAACCCTATTATTATTATTATTATTATTATTATTATTATTATTATTATTATTATTATTATTATTATTATTATTATTATTATTATTATTATTAACAGTGACTGTTGGAATTTATTCAACTACGACTTCAGCATCATTTATCTCAAGTAATCGAGCGCCATCTTCATCACGTCCAACTAGCATCTCTCAAAATACATTTCAACGAACTGACAACACTTCTGCTAAAGGTAGCAGTACCATACAATGTTTATAACTTACTGTAAGTCATTCTGGTCTATGCGTTATGTTACAGTTAATTTATAATATTAAGATTCTTGCTCTGTTTGTCCAGTTTGTCTGTTGCCTTCAAGCGTTCTGATTGGTCACCAATCGACGTTGCGAAGTCGAATGCGTAACCTCTGTCCTGGGCTGTGCACGAGGCTGTTGCCATTGACAACCATTGTCTATTGTTTAATCAAAACTGTGTAACAATCGAATTGCGTAACCTCTGTCCTGGGCTGTGCACGAGGCTGTTGCCATTGACAACCATTGTCTATTATTTTCTAATCAACGGAGCGTTCGAAGCGTCTTAAATGCAGCTCAAACCCCGTTCCCTTTCCCTCTCCCGTCAGAGCCCATCCCTCTCTCAAACAAACCCCTCCCCTCCCCACCCCTTCCCCTCCCCACCCTCTTTCCACCCCTCCCTCTCCCAACCCCTTCCTCCTCCCAACCCCCAAACCCTCTCCCCTTCCTTTCCACCCCCAAACCCTCTCCCAACCCCTTCCTCCACCCCTCTTCCCAACCCCCTTCCCTCCCAACCCCTCTCCCAACCCCTTCCCTCCACCCCTTCTCCCCATCCCTCTTCCACCCCTCTCCCCATCCATCTCCCAACCAACCATCCCTTTGGTTGAGCTTGGCTGTGTGCCTCCGGAATATAACCCCCTCCCTCCCGAAATCTACCGCAATTTGACGCAAATGTGCAACGTCATGCCCTATAGATTAGCATTATGAGATTTTTGCGGAGAAACAGCACTAAACAGAATGCACAAAATTTGTGTAGCACTCTGGGAAACGGGAGAATGGCCTGACGAATGGACTGGCTCTATATTCATATACATAATAAAAAGGCAATCTAAGCAGTGCATAAATTACTGCACAATGGCCCTGATATTGCAAGCTAGCAAAATTATACTGCGAATACTAGAAAGAATACCAGAAAGAATAAGAACAAACCGAAACCCCCTCTCCCCATCCATCTCCCAACCAACCATCCCTTTGGTTGAGCTTGGCTGTGTGCCTCCGGGAATATAACCCCTCCCTCCCGAAATCTACCGCAATTTGACGCAAATGTGCAACGTCATGCCCTATAGATTAGCATTATGAGATTTTTGCATAGCTACGGAAATCTACCGCAATCTGACGCAAATGTGCAACGTCATGCCCTATAGATTAGCATTTTGAGATTTTTGCATAGCTACGGAAATCTACCGCAATCTGACGCAAATGTGCAACGTCATGCCCTATAGATTAGCATTTTGAGATTTTTGCATAGCTACGGAAATCTACCGCAATCTGACGCAAATGTGCAACGTCATGCCCTATAGATTAGCATTATGAGATTTTTGCATAGCTACGGAAATCTACCGCAATCTGACGCAAATGTGCAACGTCATGCCCTATAGATTAGCATTATGAGTTTCAAATGTTCCGTTTAGTACTTTAAACTTTAAAGGTACCTTTTATAATTCCTTACGTTTCTATCGATTCCTGAAATTTTTATCCCCGAGTTTCTTGCAAAGGAATTAATTATTCATCGATTATTAGTTAAATTAAATGCATGTTTGTGCAGCGCCGAATGGTGAATAGGAGCTTCGTATAGCACCTATATCTCAGCGGTTATAAACGTTAGAAAGACGCGGTTACGCTTCGCTTAAGGCTAATTTTATAGAGCACATTTAGGCCCGATTTGTGTAAGCAGTTTATGTTTAATTTGTTTGTTGGAATATTCGTTGCCTCGAACGAAGCGAGCCTGCACTGCGAGCGAAGAGAGAAGCGAGTGCGAGCGAAGCGAGCATTTTTTGTATAATATTAAGATCCTTGCTCTGTATGTCTGTTACCTTCAAGCGTTCTGATTGGTTGGCTGTGTGAGCGTTCTGATTGATTGGCTGTGTGACGTTCTCATTCGTTACCTTCAAGCGTTCTGATTGGTTAGCTGGGTGAGCGTTCTGATTGGTCGTTCTGGAATCTTAGGCTTCGCGAAGCGAAATGCGACGCGAAGCGAACGGCGACGCGAAGCGAACGGCGACGCGAAGCGAACGGCCACGCGAAGCGAACGGCCACGCGAAGCGTTTGACGAAGCGTACGTTGCAGCGTCATAGTGTGTAGGCCTACAACTCGCGAAACGAACGGCGACGCGAAGCGAACGGCCACGCGAAGCGTTTGACGAAGCGTACGTTGCAGCGTCAGAGCTTGGCTACGTGGCGTATGTACCTCATTGAAACGTTGTTCAGCAGCATGAATTCAATGATTGGGTTTTAGTATTATCCTGCACTGCGAGCGAAGCGAGCGCGAGCGAAGCGAGCATCTTTCTAGTCTATAACATTAAAATCGTTATCTGTATGTCTGTTGCCTTCGAGCGTTCTGATTGGTTGGCTGTGTGAGCGTTCTGATTGGTTGCGTTCGAGCGTTCTGATTGTTTGGCTGTGTGAGCGTTCTGATTGGTTGGCTGTGTGAGCGTTCTGATTGGTTACCTTCAAGCGTTCTGATTGGTTGGCTGAGTGAGCGTTCTGATTGGTCGTTCTGGAATTGGAATTGGATTGGTCGTTGCCTCGAGCGAAGCGACGCGAAGCGAAGCTCGCAGCGAGCGAAGCGAGCCTCATGCGAGCGAAGCTCGCGCGAGCGAAGCGAGCCTTCGAGTTCTAGTTTAAAATTTAAAATGTTTTAGGCCCGCGAGTCGCCACAAGAATTTCTAAGGCATCACCACGCAAGAACCCCTAAAAAGTTCGAGAACCGCTGCTATAGGAAGTAGTACGCTTTTTTCAAGTCTTGGAAAGACTTTATGCAACACTAAAGTGACAATATGTTTATTAACAGTGACTGTTGTAAATTATTCAACTACGACTTCAACATCATTTATCTCAAGCAATCCAGCGCCATCTTCATCACATCCAACTAGCATCCCCGAAAATACATTTCAGCAAGATGACAACACTTCTGATAAAGGTAGCAGTACCATACCATGTTTATAACTTACTGTAAGTCATTCTGGTCTATGCGCTATGAACAAATATTGGTTTATTGAGACGCGTAGCTTATTTTTACATTCAGAAAGCACATTCTTGAAATAAATAAAGAGCTGACACTGCACTACATGGCCGTTGAGAGAATAAAATAATAACTAATGAGCGTCAGGTCATTAATAATATTTTTGTATTTGCTGAGCACCAACTTAGCTCATAGAGGTTTCAATCGACGGTTCCTTAAATTCATTCGCAAAACGACAATGTCTGAAGCTACTATAAAGTTTGACCAGGTACTTGACTTGTCTACGGTAAACATCTTAGCAGTGGCGTAGCCAAGGGGGGTTGGGGTTAAAACCCCTTGGCTGCTGAAAACAAAATATTTTTAATGAGTTTTCAAGAATTTTTAATTTTCTGACCCGACTTTGGGGGTCAACACCCCTCCCTTGGGCATAGAAAGTAGAATGCAGCGATGTTTAAGAGGAGATGGCCTTTTTTGCTTGTCATGGAAATGAGAGAAGATACTGTTTTTCTTGCTTGCCAAGATTTTTGAAAAGTTGGTTACGGTCAAAGGTGAAAACCAACCACCCCTTCGGAAATCCTGGCTACGCCACTGCATCTTAGTAAACCTTTGCATGACGATGGCCGCGATATTCTGACAGAGCGGTCTTGTATGTCCGTAGTATCCTTGGTTAATCATCTTTCCGGATTGACCTGGCCCTAATTCCGGATTGACCTGGCTCTAATTCTATTTGGATTTGGTGCGCCATCGGCTGATGCCCTGGGCATTAAGATAGTGGCGCCATAGAAGTTTATTGATTGATTGATTGATTTCGTGCAATGCACCGAAAGGTTCGTCAACTTGTTGCAAACGATTTTATTTACGCGAAAACAACGCATATACTTTCAACGAGCGATCGGCTGTCTAGCTGCAGGCAGCTTGGGCCTTGTGTAGAATGGTCGACGTGATAGTATCTATGGATTTAAACCAACTCCAGAGTGCATAATTTTATAGTAACTATTATTTGAAAGGTTTGACTCCGCCCAAGACCACACGCCATTAACGTAGCCACAAGAGGGGCACAGGAGGTACTGGTTGTGATGCTATACTGTCGATAACGTCGTAAACGATTTCATATATTGTTTAGATTTTTCGTCTCTGCTTGAAAAACGTTGAGTTTGTATTTAAATTTTAGTGAAATGCCCAGAAATGTTATGTAGAATCGAGATATAACATACAGTAGACTATCATCATTTTAATGTTTAGCCATTGATCTTGGATTAGCCATTGGTCTTGGAGTTGGACTGGGCATCGGAGTTATTGTTCTTGTGGCAATTCTTATCCTGGCGTGTGTGCTAATTCGACGCAAGAGAAATTCAAGGTTCAAACTTTTAAGTACACCTATTTACAGTAAAGAATGTATACATTTTCAATTGACTCAGTATTTTGATTCTAATGAGATGGAGTTGAAATTGCAACAGAGCATCATCCTTCAGGAATTCAAATAATTATCAAATAAACTCTTATAATACATTATTACATAATGCATTGAGAGGAGGTCTAGACAGAAACTTGAAGAAAAGACTTATCAAAACACTTATGTGGAGCGTGACACTTTATGGATCGGAAATATGGACTCTAAGAAAAGAGGAAATAACAAGATTAGAGGCTTCTGAAATGTGGATCTGGAGAAAAATGGAGAAGATCAGCTGGACAGAATATAAGACAAACGAGGAAGTGCTTAAACAGGTGGAGGAAAAGAAAGAGATGATCGACACAATAAGAAAAAGACATAAGACCTGGATGGGACATATAATGAGAGGAGACTCACTCCTAAGGGAAATAATAGAAGGACAACTAGAGGGGGAAAAGACCAAAGGAAGACCACAAGAGATGCTACTTGACTGGATGATGGAAAAGGACTATAAAGACTTAAAGGAGAAAGCTGTGAACAGGAATGAATGTCGAAATTGGAATACAAAACCTGCCTAAGAGCAGAATACTACGAAGAAGAATACATTATATTGCAAAACAATGTACATTTTTCACTTATTCAGTATAAGCTTACATCAAATGAATATTGTTAGTAATAATATTTTATGGTTCACTTTCTCAGAAAACCCAGTTCAGCAGGAGCTCGTACAGAAGCTGCAGATTCTCGCTATCAATCGATTCACGAACGAAGTGTTGATCCACCTTACCAGGAACTTGATGTTTATGGGTCCCCCGCTGACTATGATTACCAGATTCATTAGGGAGACGTGATGTTAATGCATTATCCGCCAAACACTCCCCATCAAAATTCTAGGAAGCTATTTCTTTTTTAAAACTTGGATAATATAAAAATAATGTTTCAAAACAAGACATAATAGAATAGGCCTACATCATAAGAAATTTAATCTATCCAGTCATCCAGAGGATGATCAAATTGAAAACGAAATTAGATTAGGCTCTAAGTTAAGTTAGGTTAAGTGGACTTTCATTTGCGGGATTTCAAAAAATAGGACATCCTGTTTTATAACCCCAATCAATTTTCATCAAAGAAATCACGATAATTTAGGTAATAGTCGACATCGTTTTACTATCACTGCTACTGGGAAACCAAAAGACATCCGAGAAAATTTCTGCAGAGATGTACGATCAGAAGAAAGACGTGCTGTATGGTACAAACAAATTGCAGCACTACCATTTCCCGCCAATCTCTTGTCTCAACTTTTGAGCAGTTTTTGTTGGTATTAGCAGAGGCGGAGTTAGGGAGTCCAGTGCCCGGGTACAAAACATACTGATGGCGCCCCCTCAACTTGACGAACATCATAATAAGCAAAAAAGGGCGCCGTTCTGCCCATTTTGGCGCCTCTTCATTCTTCATTCAACTTCGCGAATACCCTGACAAGCAAAAAAGGTTATCGCCCGTAGCGGAACATCCTACCTTAAACCAATTTTGGCGCCCCCCACCTCGGCGCCCTGGAACATCTATACCCCCATGCACCCCCTAGATCCGCCTCTGAGTATTAGCATAATATAATAACTTTTTTTGCTTGTCACCTGTCGCTAGAAATATTCCTGGATGTTAGATAATGTTTGTATTTATAATCACAATGCTCAAGACACTGCAATTTACTCAATTAAAATTTACCTAAAAACAATATGGTTGCCCAAACATGTTAGGCCGACATATTTTACTATATGTTGGAATAAATAATACATTTTTATGAATACATGTAAATGTAGGACTCTTTTAAATTTATTTGCAGACGTGCTTTGCAGCTAAGAATTCATCGTTTGCGAGTTTTGTTTAAATATTCTAGCCTATGTAGATGTTTTGTCAAAATCTGGTGTCTTGTTAATATCTGTGATTTAATGTCTTCAGTTATTGCGATTGAAGTGCATTTTATTCTGAGAAATCTGAAAATGCATGTAATCATAATTGCCTATATAGACCATAGTGATTGATTTAATTCAGTAATAAAATATGCATTCACATGACGTGAATGCATTTTTCTTATCTGCGATCTTTCTCTTGCCACTAATTAAGATCCGCACATAGAAGTAGTAAAACTGTGTGCTATGTGCTATAATTAGATTTCATCATAGTCTTCATCACCATTATCATCACTACCATCACTATCATCATCATCATCATCATCATCATCATCATCATCATCATCATCATCATCACCACCACCATTATCATCATCATCATTAGCACCATCATTATCATCATCATCATCATCACCTTCAACATCATCATTATTATTATTTATTATTATTATTATTATTATTATTATTATTATTATTATTATTATTATTATTATTATTATTATTATTATTATTATTATTATTATTATTATTATTATTATTATTATTATTTCCAGACAATTTTCGCAGCAAACAATATTAAGTTATTAAGTACAACCGACAATAGCAATTTCTGGATGATTTTAGAACGCTATAAAAATACCATTTGTTAGAATTAAATTATAAATTATTTAAGCGAGGAATGGTCTGCATTCACAGTTGAAGACTGAAAAACAAAGCCAGTCAATAATATAATTCAACGTGGAACCTGCATCCAAGGCTAGTATTAATTACAATTAAATCAAATAGTGTTAATTACATGAAAGTGATGCTAGCATCAGTGTCGTCATTTCACACTTTTCTGGGGAAGGGGGGGCGAGAAATTTTGTAAAAAAAATTTCGACTTGACGAGTTTCCCAAAAAGTTGACGACCTTTTTTTTGCTTGTCAGCCCTTTCTAACGATTAGTTACTTCAGGTTACTCTCGACATCAAGCACTCCTTTAGAGCTTTAGGGGCTGCTGACCTTATTTTTTTGCCCCGCCCCCCCAAACGCAAATGACGTCCCTGTTTTTGTTTTTTGTTGCACATTAATACATTATAAATTAATATTTTCATTTCCTTGGGGGAGGGCACGGCCCCCCAACCCCCCTTAAATGACGCCTCTGGCTAGCATCAGTTACAATAAAATCAAATAGTATTAATTACATTAAAGTAATACTAGCATCAGTTACAATTAAATCAAATAGTAGGCCTATCATTTACATTAAAGTAATACCTGCATTAGTTACAATAAAATCAAATTAACGTCAAGCAGAGAAGCATTAAAAGTAGAATGCCTAAAATCCCCCAATGTCAGTGAATCAGTGAATATAGAAATAGTCTCGAATCATGGCGAAGCCTGAATTTGAGAAAAAATCGGTGCAGCGTTTTTAAGCGTCTGTAGCTATCGGAATCATTCTGATCTCGTAGGGCGAAGGCACCACGGTGATCCCATGTACCGGATGCACATTCAAGAACTCTTGGCCCTCTGGTGGGCGAATGGTGAAGTTTTGCAGAATTCCAGTGATGAAGAGAAACAGTTGGCGACGAGCAAGAGACTCACCGGGGCATGAACGACGACCTAGTAATTATTCATCTATTCTGCTGAATATTCATAGTTATTACTACCACGTACTATTGATTATACATACTTTCACTCAACTAGTCATGCTTTAAAAAGCAACGAACTTGAACTTAGCATGATTTAAAGTTGGCATAGAAGGCATTACTGCCTGTGTGAAAGCCACTAGGGGCGCTAACGGGGATTGAACCCGCTCCGTCAGCCTGCCGCTCAAACGCGTAACCCACTCCGCCATCGTCTGCCCCTAATGGTAAAAAGTTAAGTGGATCATGGGTTTGTTGACTTTCTGAAAAAGGTTTGAATGGCAAAATTAATCAAACGACAAGATAATGAGCATTTTGGTTTAATTAAATGAATTTCAATTTTTTCCCTCTTCGAATACAAATATTTCCCAAATCATACACAAAATAATCTCTCTGGAAATATATTGGATGAAAAACAGAGCCTATTGTAAGACTACATGGACACGCTGGAAAAACGCACAATAAATCGTTTACCGAGTGAAAATGGAATCGGTTGGCTTTTGTTGAATAGTTTCCCGTCTTCGTCGATGAATCTGTCTGGTCTGAATGCCTCCGGGTCCAACCAATCGGCGCTCTGCATGTGAGAAGCGTAAATATTGGGCAAAACCTAAAATAAAATCAATTCTAACAGTTAGCCTACAATCGATTGAGAAAATCCTCTACTGCATGGCAATTTCAGATTAGTTTGAAATATTTCCAAATTTGAAGCGAATGACGATCGATGTTCTGGGCATTATGATGGTGTTGCCGTATACTATGACTGATAGGTTGGCAGGCTGATTAATTGATTGAATGATTGATTAATTGAGTGATTGAGTTATCGATTAATTGATTGAGTGACCGATTAATTGATTGAATGATTGGTGATTGATTCATTAATTGAATGATTTATTTATTTATTTTATTGATTTATTGGTTTGTTGATTTGTTGATTTATTGATTTATTTAGTGATTGACATACCAATGCAACGACTTGACCTACAGTGTAATATATATATATTTGATTATTGAAACTGCTCTTACCACCGTGTCCTTCGGAACAAAATATCCAAGTACTTCTGTGTCGTGCAGTGTCAAGTGTGGAACGCCGAGAGTTCCAGCCGGTCTGAGACGAAGGATCTCCAAGATGGTCGCCTGCGTGAACGGCATCCGCTGTTCATCGCTCGCTTTCGGAAGTCTCTCCCTCGGAATGACGGCATCGATCTCCCTCTGGATTCTGTCCATGACCGCCGGATTGTCGACGATGTACGTGAACGCCCACTGCATCGTCGTCGACGTCGTCTCGATGCTGCCACCGACGAAGTCCCTGACCGTGTAGAAGAGCTGTTCTCGGTCGAAATCCGGACCCTCTTTCTCGACGTATCTCTTTATGAAACAATCGTCGGCACCTTCCTCAAGGCTCTGTTCGATCTCTCTCTTAACGGTCTCAGTGATCTTCTGATAGTAGTATTTCACTTCGTTGAAACGGTGTCTGTGAGGCGGAACGTATCTCAGCAGTGGGAAAAAGTCCAGCGCCGGGTCGGCCAGAGAGACGGACTCCTCCATAAGGGTGCACAGTTCGTTCATTCCGTCTTCGTAGTTCGACTGTCTGCCGAGCAGGATGTTTACCGGGGCGTTCGACAGGCTCAGGGTGAGTATCTCCTTGGGGTTGAACGCCTTGCCGTTCAGCTTGCGGAAGTATTCGATCAGGTCGGCAACTTCTATCAGGATCCTCGTCTCCATGAGACTCGTGGCACCAAATCCGAAGTCTCGAAGGATCGAGAGAGTCATTCGCTGTAACCTCTTGAATTCGTCGCTGTACGTCCTGAAGATTATTCCTAGAATAGAACACAAAAAGTTTTTTAATGGGAAAATACAAGTGCCATACGATAGATTCTTTACACTGGCAGACTGTAGCAGCACAAGAGGCCACAAATGCAATTAGCGTTTAAGCAGATGATGGGTCCAAGAAAGAAAGACAATTTTAGTGCAAGGGTTGTGGACAAATTGGACAGTTTGGACGAGGTAGGAGTGACAGTTAAAACAGTAAACGGATTCAAAGGCTCTCTCGGAAAATACTACTACTACTACTACTACTACTACTACTACTACTGCTACTACTACTACTGCTACTACTACTACTGCTGCTACCACTGCTGCTGCTGCTGCTGCACTGCACCACTGCTACTGCTGCCACTACTACTACTGCTGCCACTGCTGCTGCTGCCACTACTGCCACTGCTGCTACTACTACTGCACCTGCTGCCACCACCACTACTGCTACCACTACTGCTACTACTACTACTACTACTACCACTACTACTACTACTACTACTACTACTACTACTACTACTACTACTATGCAAACCTTAACCGAAGAGTCATAATTATTCTAAAGATGTTAGAGATAATAGAATCATGGATTTAGCACTAGATGCAGTGAAGGCTGCTACGTATCGCGTATTATCAAAAATGTTGGCAATTTATTCAATGTGATTCCTCTGTACCTTTCTTATGGACGTTGAATTGTTTTTCGACGTAGAAGGCGTCTCTGCCGGCGAAGCTCACAGAATGCTTAACAAAGGCGTCCTCGATCGCTTCTCTCGTATTCAAAACCAAGAAACGTCTGAAATTTGATCAATCTCTCGATAACCACATGCAGTCAAAAATTCACATGAAATCACTAAAATGTTATTCCTGTGCGTGTCAGTCAGACACGAAGAGGGCCGTTTAGAGGGCCTAAGTAAGTAAGTAAGTAAGACGAAATTTCTATAGCGCTGCCTGAAAGCTTGGCGCAGTGCACCAGCTTATTGACGAGCGGTCAATCTGTGTGAAATCCATAGTAGTCCGCGTGGTGGTCAAGGTTGTATAGATCCAGGTAAGCAGTCGCCACAGAGTACTTTTATGGAAGATGATAACAAGATTTGCGGATGGTAGAATGCAGGCCTATGCGCGCTTCAGTGTGCCTAACGCGCTTCAGTGTGCCTCTGCATATATATATATATATATATATATATATATATATATATATATATATATATATATATATATATATATTCATAAACGCAGATAACATAAGCTAAACATCATATATATATATATATATATGCATATATACGTATTATATGCATATATACGTACAGGTTGTCAATATTGCAGAGCTTCATTTGTCAATCAAATTGCTTACTTGTGCAGAAAGTCGACGTTGAAGACAGGACCAAATTCGAGGGATTTTTCCAAGAAGAACTTGTGCATCGTTTTGAAGTCCTTTACGAAAGGTATTGATCCAAGTATGGGTATACTGGGAAGAGACGGCGGATACTTCAGTCCGTCCTTTCTTTTTTCTGCTTTGCGTTCTCGAAATATGAACGCCAGCACCAGAAAGGATCCGGCGAAGAGCAGGAATTCGTTGAGAGAAATCATGATTTCTTATCAAACTCAAAGCGGAGCGGATCAAATTCTGTCACACTGCTAAACTCATCTGCTGCGGCACAAAATTATTCGCGTCTGATCCTCTGCTAAAAATCGTCCTCGACTTAAAGGCACATTTATGCTCTATACTGTATATAACGAGTACAATACTGCAGCGATTTCTCTAGTAGGCCTAAAAGCCTGAGGGCTTACGTTCAGAAATATTTATTGTCGACGGCACTTGTGATATAGCAGGCAGAGAATTGTATATGATGCGTCCTAACTAGGTCTCGGGCTTGCTAAACTCACATTAGGTATAGGCTGCGGATTCGTCCTCGGTCTGTGTTTGCTTACAGACATCATTGACTGCTGGCCAAGCTGAAATTACATGCACTAGGCATTGGGCAATGTACGCTGACAGTCAGGCACTGAGAGCAAAGCTGTATGGATTCGCTGTTGGAATAATACTACCCGTCAGAAAGTTTCATTGTCAAAACCTATCGCTAAGGAATCGGGATAGTGAAAAATTCGAGGTCGCAATGTGGGACATCGCTTAGAACTGCGGTTGGGTACAAAAAGGAACCAGAGACCGAAATTGGACGAATGCTTTGCATAGATCACTGCTCTCATGTTGAAAAGAAGAGCCGAGAGCAAACAAAAGCGGTGTCGAGGACACTCAACTCGAAATTTCAACTGCATTTTGGACCAGTGCTGCGAGAAGAAAATTTACGACATGTATACAAGACTTACAGATCAAAAAAACTGGGAACATGTTTACTATATCTAGGGTTGTCTACAAAGAAGACAAGTATCTACGGTTTGCAAAGGCAGTTACTAAATACCAAAGTTATCCCGATCCTCTTCATTCAATTTATGGGAATATTGCCGAACGAAGTTAAATAATGTCAACAAGTGTGGTTTTGGTAACGACCATGAAGATTGCAATGTGTTTGCGTAAGGTTCGTAGTCAACAAGTCACAGAAAGTTCTAGTTTGTGTCCTAGATCCAATAGAACGATATGATCACAGATGCAAAACACACTTTCCTCCACTAGATTGTTAGTGAAGCACCCACATTTTGGTCAGTGCAGCTATATCGGGTGGTATTGATTGCTCTAACGCCTTCTTTAGGAATTTGGAAATGAAGTGGAGGCCCAGGTGACTTATGGCTTAGGGATACCATACTTGCAGCTGGGCAATCAGCAAACATGACTCTATGGATAAAACGCTGGGTATAGCTCAGAGATGAACAGAGAGAAAAATTACGCAGTTTTCTCTAAAATGGCATACACATTTAAGTTAAGTAAGTAAAGTAAAATCTCGTGGATTTATATAGCGCCCTGGAGAGCAGCACAACAGTAGCTGCGTATTCTTAGGCACTCAGCCTCTCTTTAAATAACCACAGGAAAGGTATGAGATCAGCCAGGCAATAGTCAACATCCGAAGGGCAGTGAGGCTAGGTTGTAACAGCTCTATGGAGGAATTGATTTTTTAAAGAAAGGATTTAAGCTTAGACCTGAAGACTTGAAAAGATAATGTATGGCATACACATTTACATCAATATGTGTAGGGATAGATTGATTCCACGTGTGCACTGTGAATCAAAAAATTTTTAATTTGCTGAAATAACTGACTCGATTCGCCAACAATTCATCTGCTTGGTTTCCAAAGCTAAATCCTTTAACAATGCAGAGGATTTATAATATTTTTAATTAGTAATAATTAATTAATCGAACAATTGCAACTGGTATGAATATATTTGTGCGACTCGTATTGATTTTGCCTTTTCACATGCAGTCATTGAGAAATCTGCTCCATGAAATAAATGCCCATTGAAATTTATGCAGCAAGAAGCTATAAATATCTTTTAGCTCAAGGGTCTAACTATTTGAGATCAGATGATTTTCCTTTATTATTACTTGTACTTGTACTTGTACCACGATGCAGATAGACTTGTTTAAAAACAGGTTAAAAACTTCCGTTAAAATTTAATATCGAGATTAACTAGTAAGATTAACTTGGTTTGCACATATCAGCAGAATTGAATTGGAAACAGCAGACAAGTAAGTAAGTAAGTAAAGTTTCGTGGATTTATATGGCGCTTCGGAAAGTAGTACAGCGGTAGCTGTCTATTCTTGGCGCTTAAGTCTTTCTCAAAATAGCCATGGGAAAGGTGAATGATCTGCCACGCAATGATAGATAAATCCAAAGAGCAGTGATGCTAGGTAGTTGTAGCTATGGAAGAAACAATTTCAGAAAAAGGAAGGAATTTAGCTTAGATCTGAAGACATGAATGGATAATTCAGGTAAAGGAATGCTGGTCTGTTCCTCCGTTTCTTTCAGATCTTTCCGGCTTCACCTGGCTCTAATTCAATTTGGATTTGGTGCGCCATCGAATGACGCCCTGGGCATTATGATAGTGGCGCCATAGAAGTTGATTGATTGATTGATTGATTGACTGATTGTTATCTCCATATCCAATGACATCGTTGTCTGAATCATCATCTTCATCGTCATTATCATCACCTATCTTCATCGTCACAGAGCAAAGAACAGGAAAAAATGACAGAAAACTGTGGAGATGACTATTGATGAGTTGCCTAGTCTTCTTATAAACACTTCGTCAATTTAGTTTCACTTTATTATTTAAAGAACGGTACAAGACATTGAAAGTTAGTCAGTTGGCTGGAAAGTTGACCGCAGCGCTGACTATTCGCAACTGATCGTCCGTCGGTTAAACTCTAGCTTAAAACAACGTTTCTGATCAAAACTGCGCAGTTACTTCTGCGTTCCAGAATTATTAGAAATAGCCCTGTATCTCCAGTACAGCAACAGTACATCGATAGCAATTGCAGTCTAGCTTAGCAAAACAGTTATAGCACGGCTTACTGATCATAAGCCAAGATACCAAGCGTTACCTTAAATGTACTGTATATCATAGAGCACTACTAGGCGAAACGAGAGATTAAGAGTGAGAGTGTATCGTTCCTACCTATGTTCCGGGTGCCTACCAACGGCCCTGTCTTCGACATGGTTCAGCCCAGGTATAGCGACCGCCTTGTTTATTCGAAACGCAATTTCATATGGGTCTTCTGGTATGGCTGCCAGTGCGCTTGTGTATGCCCGAAATCCTTTTCCCAATTTTATCAAATGTTTGGGGAATAATAGAAGATTGGCAGAGTTATTCTTAAATCAACAAAATGTCTATATCTATATTCTAATCACTTAGTCATTTAAATTCAATTAATCGAAGCTACAAATGTCTTTCTTAACATTACCACTAGAGTCTCCTTTACATTACTCGATGCCACATTGCGTAAAATGTAAACGTTGGTGATGTGATAAGTGAAGGTACTATTCTAACACGTTGTACGATTAATACACGTGCACGTGTTCAGCGTTTCGTTTAGAAGATATAATTAACGACAACAAAGAAATTGCAGGCACGAACGATTCCATGTTGTCTCATTGGTTTGATTCTAGACGTGCTTCATAATTATATTCGAGTCTGTTGTCTTGGCGATCTCATCCTTCGAAAAAACTTATAAGAAGTCACAAAATCTGAAGCGACATCTAATACGAATTCAAACACTTCGAATACCGTAAGAACGCATCCACCTAGAATCAGTCCCAGTGCACCTCCGAGATCGGCGAACAGCTTCACACCGTCGTAGGCAGGTTTCGTTTGAATGTTGATGTACTGCAGATCCGAGTAGAATATGTCGACGAAGGATAGCTGTTTGTTAAGCTTCGACATGTTGATGTTACGTCCTCTGAAGTTCACGCTTTTTGAAATACGATGGAGAAAATGTTTTGACAGAGGAGCGGATGATATGTGATATGGATACCTTTTTTGATTGCATTCGAGAGGACAGTGACACGCTTTCTCCGAATCCGACAGAACATACAAATAGTAGGCCATACCGGCGCAGTTGGTAGCTTGATCCAGTTTACAAACCTTTCCGCGCACGGCTAATATCAAAACAATATTTGTGATTAGTATACAGACTTTTACTTGGTCGATTGCACATGAATAGCGATGGTGAGACTGGCAGGGAAAAATAACGGAAATGTCAAAATGGAAATATCAGCACAGAAACATGGAGTAAAGTCATTATGTCTTTTTTCTATCATGGTTTATATTCACCCCCTGCAATTACGGGTCAACCCCGGACCCACAATCGGGGGAAAATGCCTGTCGGATACGCAGACGGCAGCTAACTGTAGAATGCTTGATATTTTACCATTCACTTCGCGTATTTGTCTAGACCCTGCAGAGGAGAACTATTAAAATTAAGGACAACGGAAGCCTAGTCAATTGTACAATTTCGCAATTTTTAAAGAGTTGCAAAAATATTTCATTTATTATCCTATTCCATGACTATCGTTCGCACTTACCATAAAATAAAGCGTAAAGAGGAAGAGTAAGCGGTTTACCGGAAAAATCAATCGTGCAATTGCACATCTCATAAATGTATTTGTAGACACATGCATCCAAGCAGCCCATAAAAGTGTATCCCTCTTTATCGCGACAATTTCCATACGGAGCCGGTAGTTTGGAAATCTGTTGCAACAGATCACAAAGCGCAAATTAAATAGTTTCGAAAAGCGGAAATATTGCAAATTAAAAATTATTTTGAAATATTGAAAGTGACTTATCGATACAAATGAATTAATTTTGCAGCCGTTCCGATATTACTTGAATATTGATTAGCTTATGATTACATTTGATCAATATTATCAAATAAATAGCAAATATTAATGACACTAAAATCCTGTTTAGAAAATAACTTCACAAAGACTTCTTGGTGTGAAGTAAAGAGAACAAGTCTGTCAATAACATGAATCTCTTCGAAGTCCAGTCATAGTTCTAAACTGATTATTTACATCACGCATTATATTATCGAACCACCTGTATAGTAAATGAAGCGCCTGCTTGTCAGAAAGCAAAAATTTTGGGCTTTTGTTTTAAGAGAATTAAATCAGTGTTGGAGTTGCCGGAGGTTGGGGTTGACCCCCTTCCCACCAGCTAACTTTGCAACCATCACAAAAATCGCATATCGGGTACAAGCAGTCGCTGTCATTCATTGAATTTCAGTCCTCAACCCTACCAGCTCAAATTTCACAACTCCAACACTGAACTGAATCAATACAAATCGATACATTCTTACGTTTCTAAATGAGAAAGAAATAGCCGTTGACTTTCCAGGCGGGACTCCAAATCCAATATTCCCCACTCCTGGCGTTTCGGTCGGATTATGCAGTGCTGCCTTCAATTGAAAGAGGAACAGGTCTGACGTTGCAGAGTTTAGTCAAATAAGTTGAGAAAACACAGTCTACTTCTGCATTATAGGCCAACAGCGAATATTAAATAATCATCTTTATTCGTGACAAGCACAACATTAAAAAAGTAGTACACAACCAGTAGTACACAACCAAGGAAAACACAAATCAACTGAACAAAACTAAATAATAAAAAATAATAAAATAAACATAATAATAAACAAATAAACTAAGCACAAACTTTACACAGTACAGCCTCTGCCTTTATTCATACATAATCACAAAGCCTCACTAATTTGGTGATTCGCTTAACCTGACGGAATTGAATTCTTGCCTGCTGGAAAAAATTCACGAGCGTGATGCTCATTTGTTCTGGTAAAATATTTTCGGTCTTCTATTTCTTTTCATCACATAATAATTTATACACTATTATACTTCGGTTCGACCTACAGAGACTACGCCTTGATATTATTCACACCAATACCAAAACCGATTCAGGTCAAAACAAAATAATAATTCACCCCCGCCCCATTGATTCTAGCTCGGCATCCTCGTTCGATTCCGTATGAAGAAATATACTGAACATCGGCTCCGATTGTTTTAACATCTTGTAACGGCTCTCAGCCGATTTGCTCACCTTTCGACCTCAAATCGCAACATTGGTCTGTGTTATGGATTTCTAAACGTCTTTTAACGTTGTACTAAATTGGACAGAAGCGTTTAAATCTTGAGGCCATTAGGTCAATATTATTCACTGAAGCTATTTTTAAAACGCATTTTTAATTAATCGCAAACGGAATAGTAAGTACTACTACTACTACTAATATTGTTGTAAAATAATTTTTATTACCGGGAAGCACGGAGAACGCATGCCTAACTGGTTGGGAGATTTTTCTAACGGGACACGATGCTTTTACTGGATCATTCTAATATCTATCCTGTCCGCATAGGTGAAATATATTTGTTATTTTGCACTAACTATAAATCCATCAGCTGGCGAGCAGGCCACCAAGACATCAGATTGATCGGTCCAGAAGACAAGGCGCAGACCGCTTTCAATTCCAGGACGAGTTGTAGCGTAATTTAAAGTATCTGCATTGCAAATACAGATTATTTCCAACAGAGCAACAGCAATTTTACTATTTATTATACTATATGAAAGTATTTTGATAATATTTTTCTTCGCGTCAGCATACTATTAAAAAGTTAGCCCTCAGTAAACATCTTTTGTTTAACTGTTTGAATTAGGCTACAAACCAAGTCACTCCATTTATATATATATATATATTTATTTATTTATTTATTTATTTTACGAGACAATTTATGTAGCCCTGTATAGGTTAAAAAGGCCATGGTCAGCAGCGCTCCTGACAACGCTGCAGACTGGCCAACGTACACTGTAGACTTTGGAAGGCCGGCCAGGACAGAATTGCAGTTATCTAGCCTGGACAGGACAAACCCAGAGATCAGTTGCAAGGCGACTTGTTTGCTATAGCGATTCGACATACTGTACTGTATCTGGCGGATGCGTCGTCAGGGGCGTCTTTAACCAGCGCGGGGCCCAGGGCACCTGGCGACCTGCGGGGCCCTAGTCGTGAAGATCAATGTTGACAAGCAAAAAAACACATATCCAACGTTTTTTAATGCTGACAGGCAAAAAAGGTAATCCACGTTTTTCAATGTTGACAAGCAAAGAAAGTAATCCTACGTTAAAAAAGTAGTTTGCGCGCGGCGCGGGGCCCCTAAGATGCGCGGGGCCCCGGGCACTGTGCCCGAATTTTTACACGTAAAGACGCCTCTGTGCGTCGTTTGTGATAGAAGCAGCTTTTGGTTAACTATGCAACAGGTTGCTTCGTGGTCAATTCGTTGTCGAGCAGGACTCTGAGGTCTCTGACGCCGGTAGATGGGTAAACAGTGTTTCCGTGAAGCGCCAGGTTGCAGTCGGTGTTAGACAGCTTAAGCATGTCGGCATGTTAGCCAATTCATGCAAGTTCAGTCTTAGAAACGTCGAGTGATGCCACAGCGTTGGAGTTGTGAAATTTGAGCGAGGGGGTTGAGGACTGACATTCAATGAATGACAGAAGTTGCACGTACCCGATATGCGATTTTGGGAGGGTTGCAAAGTAAGCTGAGGGGTCAACCCTCCAACCCTTCCGGCAACTCCAACCGAGGCTCGATCATACGCGTATGACAAAATAAAATACGTTAAAATACGTGCGTATGAATAAAAAAAATAAAATACGCGTATGATACGCGTATTTTATAAGTCTGTTCGGTTATTTATAATTTGCATACTTAGCGAGCAATGTCAATTGCGACGTCACGCCACGTCACTGTAACTGATCCCAAAATTCACTTCTGTTAACACTTGTTTCCCGTTTAATTTCTTTGTGCAGGTAAATGGTTAACAGACTGCGGTAATTGACGCAATTTCATGGCTGTGTAGACCTAAGGTATTTTTGCTCGCGCATGATAGCGCGTATGATAAAGAGTCATACGTTAAAATACGTGCGTATGATACGAAAAATATAATACGTATGATACGTATGATCGACCTTTGACTCCAACACTAGTGATACATTGTTGGAGAAGAATACCGCACGTCTTCTAGTCCTCGACCTGAAAACTAGAGACCACGTCATCCCTTCGCTTCGTGACTTTCATTGGCTTCCGGCCAGTCGCGGATGTAATACAAAGTTTGCATACTGATGTTTTGCGCACGGTATTGTCTTTGCCCCACCTATCTGACCGATCTGACCCATCCGATATCAATTGCCAGCCATTTACTGTACCAGGCTATCGATCTGCCTCTACCAGCTAATACCACAGACCTCGTTTATGGACAGCTATGGGGAAACGAGCTTTCTCGTACGCTGGACCCAATGCTTGGAATCCTCTTCACCAGCGCTACAGAACCTAGAGTAGCCTAGAGTAGTTCCTTGAGCAGTTGAAGAGCCACTTCTTAAACGTGGAAATTCTGGCATTTATTGCATTCATTGATTCATTGATTCATTGACACTCGTGTTGCGAGAACGAAAATCATTTAAAATTCTAAATTTTTATTGCTTTTGGATACTTGAATTTGAAACTTGAAACGTTCTACTTTTATCAATACGTCGTTCAGCCTTGAATAAGTCAGACTCAATTCGATACTTGTTCTGGATAAATTCACGACGACGCTGACCTGAATTAAAGACGAAGCAGATTCGACCATGTATCAGGCGACTCTTCAATTTGCAAGGATTCTTATCGAATTCACACTGCAAAGTAAACAGCGAATGACTCTTCAAGTTAGATGTCTAAATATGTGAAATGATTAAACGTGGTTCTAGATTTTGCCAAATGGCTCCCCGTATGCTGCGCAGAATCATCCTATGCGTTTTCGTATTATTTGAATATGCTGCTGCTGAGGTATTTGCTCAAATAGTGAAAGGACCATGTTCACGACGAGCAATACTTTCTGACAAAAGCAGTCGTTGTCTTGCGGTCTGCCATTCACTACTAACAATTTGTTATCAGCAGCTAGAGGCAGTGTTTAATCTAGACTTCTGACTCCGGGCGGAAACTGACAAAGCCGGGGTGGGGAAACTGACAAAGCCGGGGAATTCTGCTGGGGGCTGCTGTTAGTTGATGTAGTATGTCAACATTTCCGGGGAATTTGAAATTTCCGGATGGAAGGGCAATTTCCACCCGGAAACGGCCTAGATTAAACCCTGGCTAGAGGGTCAATAAATTCATTCACTAATTCATTTTTGCCTCATCTAGTTTTCAGTATTCGGTAAAACTGGAACTTACTTGAATCAATACTTCATCAAGCGACGGAGCCATGGCAGTGTACGCTGTATCGTAGTCGACGTCCGCAGTTGAGAAGATTGAAGGAACTTTCGCATTGATTGGGGCAGTAAACCGGTCGGGTGGGAGAAGTTCGCGTAGACTCTTTTCGACTTCTGCCATATTACTTGATGGAAATGCTGTATTTTCAACGCAACCGAGTACGTAGGGTCTACTCATGATATGTCATTTTATGAATCGAAATGTTAACAATTTGAATGCTCAAACAATCAACTGGGTTGGACACGTACTAAGAGGAGAATCATTAACCAGAACAGTAATTGAGGGAGGAATATCAGGGAGAAAGACAAAAGGGAGACCAAGGAAGATGCTACTGGACTGGATGATGAAAACAGATACACAGTGTCACAAGACCTATGCAGAAATCAAAGAAGAAGCAAGACTCAGAGAGGAATGGAAACAATGGAGCGCTGAATCTGTCCCAGGACAGAGAACATAATGATGATGATGATGATGATGATGATGATGATGATGATGATGATGATGATGATGAAACAATAAATGCAATTTACTAGTCTGAACTAAATTTGAGGCGCTACTACTTTTGCACAAAGGTTGTCATTCTACACGGATCTTCCGGTTTGACTCCATATCTAGACTATAATCTACAATGTGGGCCTACAGTGTAATGCTATTTACAGAACGTGTCCCAGCAGGTTTCGTCTTTGATACAGAGTCATTTACACTTGCTTCATACACGCCACATTCCAGCTTTGCTGAAGAGCTTTAAGTTTGAGTTAGTCTTTTACATTCTCTTAAACCAAAATGAGAAGTCTTTTAGAGCATTAACCTGGGCATCTATAGCTCAAAATACTAACCTGAAAATGTTCGTTTTCTACTGAAGCGAGCCTCAGGGCAGATAGTGACTGCGGGAAAACGAAGAGATCTGTTGTAAGCGATTTTATAATCATCAAAAGTTGGATATGTTAAGTAGTAGGAAATTCGACCATGAAACTGGTAGGTCATGAATCCTACTCCAAACAGGAGAAGACATGTCCAAAGGATTTTACGGGCAAGTGATCCACGGGTACTAGATGAATCTTTCACCAAATAACTCACGAATGCAATGGACACCTCCTCAGCAAACGACTTGAAACGACGCCTTAAAGCCAATCTGGCGATGATACCTAAACCAAGTCTTTGCTCCTCTGCTGTGCTCATCTTCGACACGCCGTAGGCTTCAGTAATGGCAGATAGAGCATCGCCGTCATCATCATCAACGTTTGTAGATCTCTTGAGTGGAGAAACATCAACGTTTTGTTCATTCTGTTTCATTCTGCCAAGATCAGGCGGCATGTCAATGCACATTTGTTCACTGTGTTGGTGTTGTTCCGATCTTGCGTCAACTGAACTACATGATATGCATTCAGCGTCATCCGTCTTAATGCATTTGACGGTAAGGGAGCGACTCTCCATAACGACGTTTGCCATGAAAAATTGTAGACAAATTGCCGCGAATCTGCAATACCTGAAAGACAATGTATATCCTTTGCATTGAATGTTAAAGACTTACTTGGACGTCAACGATCCATTTCTATTCTTTCTGAACAACAGAAGCGAGGTTTTGAATCAGTTGACCCTATCCTTTTAAATGCTCTTGACGTCAGTATCCGTTGGCTTAGCAACTCCTAATTCCACGGCCCTCTTTTTGAAACGACTCAAAACATATCTTTGTCAATACACAGTAATTTGCTGTGGGAGCGCTTCTGAACGATTCTTCAGAAGAGGCGCTATACAAATATTTGTTTGCATTACATTACATTGTTACAACAGAAATTTCATAATTTTGGTATGCTGTAGGATTAAGCAGCAACAATTATGAACTGCATGGCTAAACTCCATTTGCCGTAAATAAATATACCGTACGACTAATATAATGTAGTATAACGTGATCTATCTGTGACTTTGGAACTCTCTACCGGTACAGGTCCACCAGTCTGAAGCCTCTTACTTCTTGGTGGACTAAAAACACCTCTATTCCTGATTGGATATCATCCTTATCCGGAACCAGGAAGTACAGACTGACCTCTGGAATTCAACCACAAACAACCACGGACTAGATCATGACTGCGATTTCTTACCGAAGCGACCATCGACTGGTGCTGATGTACTACTACAATGGCGCTAAAGAAGCTTCCTACTATTACTACTATTGCTACTGCATTACTACTACTACTACTACTACTACTACTACTACTACTACTACTACTACTACTACTACTACTACTACTACTACTACTAATAATAATAATAATAATAATAATAATAATAATAATAATAATAAATAATAATAATAATAATAATAATAATAATAATAATAATAATAATAATAATACTGCATTCCACATGTCTTTGTAGCAGACTGTATCATATAGAAATTGAATTTAGTTATCACTACATAGATTCTATGGTATCTGAAAGTGAAGCCAGTTTCCACCATTTTACGTGCAGTCTGCGACAATGACATTCCGATACTCTATAGACATCTCGACAATAGTTACCAAAATAAATTTGATCTATTTTTACGAATGCCTTCTGTGTAATCATTTTTTATTCATAAAGTTTGTTCGTGAATTCATTTGTGCTTTTGAGACTACCTATTTGTTTGAGATATTTTAAAGGACGAAGTACGTTAAATCATGCTACATCACAGCATTTTCTGATGCACTTTTGAAATCCTTATATACAGGGTGGCGCAAAAAAACTGGACTGCCTCATTTAGGTTTTCATTTAATATAGTCCGGATTTTGCGCCACCTTATATATATATTATATATACATATGATTTGTCTATGTCGCATTTTTACATTTTTTAATGTGAGCAATGGGAAAGAAATAGAAATGCACGTACCTAAAACAATTCACATTAAAATGGACACACACAGGAAAATGAAATACTATAGAGCACATACGGGAACACGGTTGACTGCTCTAGCGCCACGTTCAGTGCATCATTGCCTACATAACGGATAACTTACTGAGAAGCTAAATACTCTATATACTTACTTACATGCATTCATACAGAAAAGCAAGAACGACCTACCCAGTGTCGTCAATGTTATTATTATGAACTTGATAATACCGATCTAAAACCGTAGTAAACGTACCCGTCTCCGTACCAGCGGCATATAAACACAGAGACTTGACTATATGGGGACGAGATTGTCTGATAGACTGATACAGTCTAAGTCAGTGCTTGCCAACCTGCCGCGGCACACTTCTAAAGTTGCCGCGGCACATAAGTGCCGCGGCAACAACTAGCGATCACTGAGGATGAAGAAATACGTCGCAAAAATGTTAACTTTGCCGCGGCACACTCTAAAGTTGCCGCGGCATTATAGTAGTGCCGCGGCACACTTTAGAAGTGTGCTGCGGCAAAATGTTGGAAAATAATTTTTAAAAAGATCTAGAATTTAATCTAATCTATATAGTCTAACAGATAAAGTAAATAAGTTGACAATTTTTTGCGTGTCAGCTTGGGAAAAAGAAGAGATCACGATCGATCAGAGATTCGGGTTTTCTTTGCTTGTCATCTGAAGTATGCCGTTGACTGTATGTTTCTTGGATAGTGTGCCGTGGCTGGGAATAGCTTGGGATGCGCTGGTCTAAGTCATCCTTAGAACAAATTAGATTGTTTATGCACATTAAGGTTTCAAGAGACGCAGTAAAGTCGTAAATAACAGATATAATTTAATGAAATTTCATAATGTACTTCTTGTTACTAATTCAAAATCCAATGACATTCTAATGGATCTAATTCTATTTCATACTGATTAACTCGTGTAACTTTTGACAATTCCGTTCTAGTTAATTCGAGAAAATTTCAACTAGCGATCACTGAGGATGAAGAAATACGTCGCAAAAATGTTAAGTCGTGAAGAAATTGACGTAAAATTGACGACGCACAGAAGCACAGATGCCATACCTTAATTCAATGGCAAATTAACGCTTCCAAATTCCTGCTGTTGTAAAAGTCACTTTGCAGTTCCTGAAGCTTGTTCTCCCTAGCAGTGACTGCATTCAACTTACGCCTATTTCACGCACTTTATATGAATTTCCATGAGCTGCTCTCTTTCATTGTATTAGAGAAGCCTAAACAGAGGTGGGTATATATTTTCTATAGAGGGCCGCATGAAACCTAATACTACGTTAGGCAGGCCGCACATTTAAAAAACCAAAACGTTTATATACATACCTCATCCTCATAGGTAACTTTCAGCATAATTTATTTGGTCTATAGCGGAGTGGCATTATCGTATTAAATATTTGTCGCTCAAATATCAATAGTTAATAACCATTTCTAAGATTTTAAAGTAAATTGCCATGTCTTCATAAAATAATATCAATCATTTCCTAAAGTAATTTCAAAAGATCTCACTTCTCTGCCGCTCGAATGCATATTTCTAAATGACCTCGCGGGCCGCATGGAATCCGATGTCGGGCCGCATGCGATCCGCGGGCCGTAGTTTGCCCACCCACCTCGGGCCTAATGTCTAACCCAGAGTGTCATACACGAGCGACAGAAAACGAATGGCGTGAAAGGCTTCGTGTGTCGTATAGGCTGCTTGAAAACATTTGTAGACGAAAACAAACAGCCACAATTGGTACGTTTGGCCATAAGCGATGACCTACGTGTAACAGTGGCGGCTCTAGGATTTGGCAAGTGGGGGGCCGTTGGGGGGGAACTTCTAATCATGGGGGCCAACCATTTGTTGTTTAATGTATGTAGCATTGAGTATAGGGTCCCAACTGTGGGGGCCACTGGGGAGGCCAGGCTCTCAATAGGGGGCATGGGCCCCCTTCCCACCCCCCGGTGGAGCCGCCACTGACGTGTAATAATAGATTTCTTCTTGAGTGCAGTTTCAATAACTAGCCTCGTGTATAATAATCTACAGAGACTAACCATCGTTGTATCAATAACGATCTGAACGAAGTCAACTTGCTTACATATCCTCTGTCTACTAGCAACAATGGATTGCACCAATTGGATGTGTCTAGTCAAAACATTGGTGAGTGGGTAACCTTTCGATCGTTAAGTGTATATCTATGCAGTCTCGTAGTCATTTCAAATATCAATGAAAACGATTTGTAACGAAGAACAACCGCAACATAACCCTACTGCATACAAATGCATGTTAAGACATGCATGCGTATACGTTATATGTATTAGCATATTTCAAACATAATTATAGAGGTCATTCGGTTTAATTATCTGACCAGCGTTGTCTGCAGGTCGCTCAACCAGACAGATATCATGAATATCGTCTTTCGTTTATAGAAATTCAAAAACGATCGTCATCAATCTAAAGAAACACCACTGTACAACACAATTTTCATAACTTGAAAGACAAGAAGTGAGTTTATATAAATTTTGGATGTTGATCTAAGAAATATTGTCAAATTTTCCCATCACGTCAGGATTTTGGGGCATGGACCATTATTAGAGTCTACAATCAGGCTACCCCGTAGACCGATAGCACAACAGTAACTAAGCTTACTAAGAATTGGCAGAGAAACTCATTAGTAACTATGAGGCAATATTTTCGATATGTGAAAGCATGAAGCTAATCGAAACTCAGCGATCATCTTTCTGAATGAAAACTGTATATGCCATATAAAGGAGTGTGTAGAAGGTATTGATATTGATAATGTACACTGTGTTTTATAAAATCGGGACATATGAAAATAAAATTATTATTAGGTTTCATCTATAAGTAAGTAGAAAGGCACACATTTAGAATAGAGCAAGTGAATGTAATTAATTTAGTTATTAGACATAGCATAGAGCCAAAATTTCATTTAGTAAGTATTAGATCAGTGTTAAATCTGGTTGGAGAGTAATTTTTAATTTATTTTTATAGATAGTTTATTCAAATTTGTTACGTCATCAGCCTGACATCAGGGACAGTATTCCAGGTATGTCGCATTATTGCGTCATCGATGACGTCATCGACGATGCATTTTTACATACGATACGCGTACTTCATTTTTGGACATAAGATACGTATAATACGCGTGTCTTATTGGAGGGACGTAACGTGCAGACGAATTTTGAGCACTAGAATATATGCTACTGGCGACAGTATGCATCCTTATCTTGTGTATATCTGAGTCTTTATCCGTTCGTTTAGTTAATAATTAATTTCCACTGTGATTGCTCCTCGTTTATTTATTATTTTTATTAGTCTTATGGTTATTTATTCGAAGCCAAAGTTTCCCGTGGCTTGTCAAAGACCCTCGTTGCTAACTGTATCGAAGGCCTTTTTGTAGTAGATGAAATTCATGTATACTGTAACTTTCTGTTTTAAATTAATCAATAACTTCTCTACCAATTGCCTCACTCTAACTGTTAACTAGGCTTAACATGGCGGCGTAAGATTAAAATTTACCGACGTACGCCGACGTAAAATCTCGATTTAATTTCTACCTGGAAGACAGGACATGAACTCAACGGTGGCTCTCAGAGCCAGGACCTTGCTCTTTGTGTAGAGATCTTTCGCGTTCTCCAGTCGCGTCCAGTCCTCCTCCGTATACAGTATACACCTTTCCCGGTGGAACTTTGTCCTTTTTGATTGGTCACTCATTCTAGTAGCTAAAGGAAGCAGAAGAATGATTCCAAGATCCGCATAAGCTAAAATATTTGGCATTGAACTAAGGACGTCATATGACGTCCCTAGCGCCCTGAGAAACCAAAATAAGGACGTCAGTTGACGTCCCTAGCGCTCAACGTGTTAACATGATTATAGTAAATGTAGAGACAGCTTCCCCACTGTAAATAGGAATCGTTTCATCATTAGTAATGATGCTCACAGTGGCGGTTCCACCATGTTGATGACGGGATGCACTCCCCCACCGTAGTATGTTTTGCTTGACAGCCTATTTTGTGGTAAGTTTATAAAAAAATATAACGAAAACTACTGCGAATTATGCTTTTTGCTTTTCAGCCTTTTCCGGCAAGATTTATTAACATTTAGTGGGGAAACACTGAGAATTACCTTTTTTTCTTTCATTTATTTTCTTCTTCTTAAGTTTTCACCCCCACCAAACCAATTTCCTATGCATTTTATCATCTCCCACCAAGAATTTCATTCCTGGAACCGCCACTGGATGGTTGTTAGGTTGCTGCCTTTCAATTAATTTGTTTTGCAGTTTTCGCTCCTGCTTTGTTTTGTCTATCTCTCCAGCGATGTTTTGTGCTTCCTACACAGGTAAGTGAACATGTTTGTGGCCTTTTCCCTGTTCAGATCGCTACAACCGATAAATGTCTTGCATCGGCCTTTGTCAACGGACGAGCCACGGTCAAAATACCGCAAAATTGAGCATTCAGTATTACATGCACTGTTGGCAATATCGATATAATTCGAACGAAGTTATCGCTTCTATAGAACCTCTATCGCTCGATGTTCCGCTGTCGCGCTGTATTTCTCGGTGTCTAGCTTATTGCGGCGATCGATGGAAGCAGTACATGCATTATTGGTAGACCTATGCGTCGGTTGATCAAGCATAACTTCTCGATTCTATCGCGTCAATAGCTTTTCACGCTCCCATGAATACAGTGACCATTTAGAACAAGTAAATGCACTTAAAGTAATTGACAAATTTTCATGAAAAATTAGCAGCGAGGCAGCTTTGCTAACCTATGCCAAACTATGTGTGTATATATAAGGTATCCTAATTACATTGTAGATTTTATAATCAATGAGCTAACTCAGCTGATACGTTTTAGGTTGGTTTTAACCCCAAGCATTAGTTAAAATTCATAAAAGAGGACGTGAGCGGACATAAGCGGACAGACAGCCGTACCTGCAAGCTCACATAAAATTGCGTAGTTAATAACTGGAATGAACCAAATTGGAACCAAATGGCGTACGCCCCCTTATACTTGGAACCTTGGCAGAATATGATAGAGTATGCTACACTCCCGCTCCATCCTCCTCAACGTCCAGCATTGCTGTAGAATAACCAAACGTGGTCTTAGAATGACCATGTAAGGTAACTTGTTAAGTTATAGAGCCAGTGTAACTGCTCGAACGGTTGATTACGTTGCTTCTGACATTTGGAACTTTAAAGATAACCCTACCCGCGAATATGCCTCGATGTACGTTAAAAGTACTGTGTAGACATCCTGTTGGATGCCGACCGTCCAGCCGATATAAGCTAAAGTGCTAAACTATGCGATAGGTAGGCCTAAGTATAGGAAACGTTCATGAACAGATCCAAAAAGCAATTTAAATTTATCCGGCATGAGTATCACTGTACTGTAATTACTCTAAACATTTAACAGCCTACTTTCCAATAATTTTTGACTGTATTGTTTCTCGTAGCTTCATTTCGACTTAGTCATTTTCAAAAATCTCACATGAAAAAAGTTTAATGGTTGCAGAGATGAGCTCTCTAGGAAAAATAATGGGAGTAAGCAAATATCAAAAATTGAGAAATGAAGACATCAGGCAGCAGACAAGAAGCCACAGAAACAATTATCGACAAAGTACGCAAAAGAAGATTAAATTGGTTTGGGCATTTTAAAAGAATGGACAACAATAGATGTGATACAAAGTATTGCGTACGCACAAAGTAGAAGGAGACTGAGGGAGAGAAAGACCGTGAAAAAGATGGACGGATAGCATCAAGGAAGATCTGGAAGCAAGAACATGTCGATTGTTGAAGGATGCAGATTAACGCAAGATCGAGCGAAGTGGAAATGTTTCGTATCTAACTATTGCCGCCATGGAGGCAGAAAGTGAAGATGATGATGATGTTTTTCAAAGTGACCGAAATATGACAGAGTTCAGTGAGTGCAAATTGTGGAAGACCTATCAAAACGTCTGACTACCTAAGAAATGGACTGTTTCACCAGCGCTAAATTCATTCGTCTTTCTATAATAAAGTCTGATCGAATTACATGAGAAACTTTCTGTTTAGTAGAGTTCGAGTCAAATTGCTATCACCATTCTTTTTTGTCCTATTTTCTCCTACAGATTTTGAGTCTGCAAAAGTGGCCTTTAAACTTCTCACTTTAAAAACAAATTGACGAGGAACCTGACGACGATGTTCTTTGCGTCGTTTGTGCGTCACGTCCAAAAGTTATGAACGTATAATTAGTTATCAGATGTTCACTTTGAAGAAAAACAAAATCTGTCTGCTTCTTCGTATTTTCATTTAACCAGTCGAGATAAATTAGCTGTTTTATGAAAAATTATTTAGTTTCTCACAATCGCTAGAAACCTACAGCGTAAAACAAATGAAAAAGGAGACGCTTCCGTGACTGTGTTGGATGTTGAAAGAGAGCTCCGTTGATTTTCAATCATCAATAAAACAATGTATTGAAACAATTGTATGTAACATTAGTAAAGATTAAACACAAGTTGCCAGATGGTAGAATAAACATATTAATCTGATCACCGAATAATACATTGAAATATAATGTAAATATATTAGATGGTAAGTCTCGTCATAGGTAAATTAGCACAAAATCAACAGCTTCTCTAAGTTATAATAAGCAAAAAGGCAAGAACCAAAAAGTAGCCACGATCATTAATTATAAATCAAGCAGCAAGAAATTATAGAAACCAAAATTTTTATGCAGCCATACAATTCTAGCAAAATGTCTACAGTCCATGTTTCCGAGCCACAGTGATATACAAACAATGAATTATATGTAATTGACCTAACAAATATTCATCTTATTAATTTATCATTGGGTGCATAATAAATGTAGTATATAGAATAAATGGTAGTATTCCATAGGCAGGAAATTGATGGCATTATAATATATTCTTACTCTTGTATAAATTTCATTTATTTTTTCTTTAAGATTTCAGCGTTCAGGGGCGTCACTTAGGGAAGCAAGATGCTGTGTTGGAGGGCGCGTACATCGCAGAGGTGAACTTTCTGCCGATTAGAGTTCAAGTTACTCTGCTATCTCCATTTTTTGTAGAGACTCGTAGTTATGTGAGGCGCTAGTCCGATTACAAACTTACAAGAGAAATACATACGCTTAATGTCGATATTGAAAGTTGCGTTGAGTTTAAAACTCAGGGCCGCTTGGTCGCAGCCGTAGTTTTGGTCGCAGCCCTAGTGTTGGTCCCAGAGGCATTGTTGGTCGCAGCCGCAGTCTCCTTGGTCGCAGCTGCAGTGGAAGCTGATGGCGAATTTGTAACATTGCGAATATAGCACGATGGAGTGTAGGTGGTTGCCGAAATTTCAGTTGTGCTGGTCCCAACCGGAGTGTCAGCTAATGGAGCGTTTGTCGCAGCAGGCTGGGATGTAGCTGGAGCACATGATGAAGTGCTAGATGTCGAGGTTTGAAACGAATGAAATGGTTTCAAGTGAGACACGTTTATTTTGGTCTTCGTCGTGTTGCCATTCTGGTCTTGTAGTGTACACTGTCCTTTTTCTCCAATGGCAATCAATGTATAGGGGCCTTGGACCGTCTATATGGATTGGATTGCCACCGCCTATTTGCGTCTCACTTCTGCACTCTCACACTCATTATTTTCATTGCCAGTACTAAAGTTTAGTTTTCCTATCAAGCTACTCTAAAGTAGCAAGAACCTCTAAGCAGCAATAGGGCCTACGAGAGGATATCAGTCCCTTATTACATTACTTTACATCTGAACGATACAATTTGATTTTCAAGACAACGAGTCTATGGTGTTTGAAGTTGGAGTAATCGCACGGAGGTTGTGACGGAGATGGGTGGTGGGGAGAGGCAGTTTGGTTAGTCAAAGTCGAGGCAAGGTTGTTATGAATCTTGGAGATTTTTCCGGAGAAGAAATTAGCAAATGATTCAGCAAGCTGTGCCACAGAAATGGTTTGAGGGAGAGGATTTGTATCTTTGCGATGTAATAGGTCATTTATAGTTGTCCAGAGTTTTTGTGGATTGGAGCTGTTTGTTGAGATGATGTTAGAGTAGTATTTCTTCTTTGCAGATATGAGGAGATTATGGTAGCGGTTTGTGGCGGAGCGAAGGTTTTAAAGGCCAAATGGAGAGTGTGTTCTATGGTAGGTTCTTTCGAGACGACTGCGAAATGATTTGAAGGCATGAATGAAAGAGTGATACCATGGTTTGCTACTGTGAGATGAAAGCGGCCGTGTAATGATGAGGGCGTGTTTGTTGAGTCGGATAGATAGCACGGAATTGTATTTATCGATCAGTGATGGTAGGATGGATGGCATTCTATAGGCAGGAAATTGATGGCATTATATATTCTTACTCTTGTATAAATTTCATTTAAGTTTTCTTTAAGATTTCAGCGCTCATACTGTGCTGTAGGACGCGTACATCACAGAGGTGAACTTTCTGCCTATTAGAGTTCAGGTTACGCTGCTAGCTATCTCCATTTTTTAAAAAGAGAATCGTTGTTTTGTGAGGCGCTAACAAACTTACAAGAGAAATACACGCGCTTAATGTCGATATTGAAAGTTCCGTTGAGTTTAAAACTCAGGGCCGTTTTAAGGCATAAGCATGGTAGGCACGTGCCTAGGGTCCCGCGATATGTGAGGGGTCCCGCAGGCAGTGAAAAAAACATAATTTGTGAAACAAGTTATCACCGGTTTCCCTTTTATCTGCCTTGATTTCTCCTCCAAAAGTAGAATAAGCAAAAAAGGGCCATCATCACTATTCAAAAATGCATAGGGCCCCAAACTTCTTAAAACAGGCGCTGTTAAAACCATTAAGAGTCAACAACATCTGCTTAAATACACATTACACATTCATCATACAAAGCAATAAAATTATAGACTAGGCCTATATACCAGTAACGAACCATAACGGAGAAAAACAATCACGGGTATAACAGAAAAAATAGCAAGATTAACAAGCTTTGTGAAACCGCATAAATTGCTGGTTTATCAATTTGATATAAAATATTATTTTGCCTATTTAAGTCAATGGTTCTTAACCGGTGGTACTCGAGCCCCTTGAAGGACGTTGTTGTTTATATGTAGAATGATCCGGTAATAATGATTTAACGAACTTTACTTCAATTTACTCTGTACACTGTACAAACACTGTAGAAGTGTTTGTGCTAAATTAGAAATTCTAACGGAAAAACCACTTTCTGGCTGATGCGCAATCTGTCATAGATGTTTGTGCAGTTTATAATTTTTTCCAATTTAATGCGGAGCGTAACCTTCTACCCTGGGATACGGTATGCTGGTAGGGGGTTCTTCGTTCTCTTATATTTGTTTCAGGGGGTCTTGTCTTGTCTTCAGCCATCCTCGCTACGAGGGTAGACCGCATCATGAATGAGATTGTTCCACTGTTTTCTGTTGTCTGTCATTCGGATCGCCATTTCCATTGTATTTCCATGGCAGTCCATTGCATGATGTTATCAGTCCATCTGGGTTTGCCTTTTTTTCGTTTTACATCAGTTGTGCCTTGTATCATTTTTTTTTCAAACAGGTACCTGTCTTTCTCATGATGTGGCCAAAGTACGACAGTTTTCTGCTTTCGATAGACCAAAAATTCTCTTGTAACACCTCCCTTCTCTAATACCCATTCATTAGTTCTTTTTTTCTGTCCATGATATATGCAGAATCTGGCTTTTCCCTAGATTCTGTAGTGCTTTGTTGACTGCTTGACCTTTATCCAATCTGGCGCGAATTTCAGTTTCACAAAGAGGGGTGCGTAATCATAAAAAGGTTAAGAACCATTGATTTAAGTGTATCACAGTTTGACATCAAATGGCATCATCACGCAAAGCAAAGATATAACTAATGCATATACATTTGTATCAGCTAGTAATAAATAACTAAGAATACATAATTGCAAAAGATGTTTCAATAAGTGAAAATGAGAAAGCATGCGAATTTATGCGCTTACAATGCACAAGCGCCCGACGATGCCCCACTTTTGCCTTAAGCGGTAATAAATTTAGCGATTGAAATTTCTGGCATATACACAAAAACCAACCCTGCAGCTGAAAACAGTAAAAACACTTACCTGAATAAAACAAAATATGCATCGCTAAATAGTTTCCGCAAAACTGCGTTCTATGCTTCGAGACTATATATACTGTAGACTTGTGCATTCTCAAATAACATCCTCGAATATATCCCGCTTAAATAAAATTCTTAAATACAAGCAAAAATTGATCGGTGCATTTTTTTAGTTACGCTCATTGACTTTGACAAATAAAATCGAACAATCACCGGAACCTGCTATCATTAAATGTTTTCATAAAATATATATATTGTATATTTGAAGAATACATTTGTTGAAACCACAGCATATAGGCCTAATTCTTTTATGTGCAACCATTGTGGAGTTTGTCGGGGTCAAGAATAACGCTATGTTGAAAATTTCAACTTTTTCTCCGATATTTTGAAATTTTTATGCGATTTTATTATATTTTTACGTGATAATTGCAAATATTAGAGCCACTTTTCTGTATGATCTAAAGTTTTGCCAAAGTCAATTTCAACATTCGACTGTTATTGAAATTTGGCTAAAACTCAAGTGCCCACACATACCAAGCAATATATGCTTGCAACAAAGAAAAGGGTATAATTTAGTCTCAATTTATCAATTAATTACTCTACTTACTAAAAAAGCCGAAATTGATGAATTGTTGAGCAAAACTCATTTAGGTTAATTAACACGTTTTCTGGACTTTCTTCGTTTCATGCTTACATCACACTCTCGTTTAGGCAAAAAAGAACGTTTTCTCGATTTTCTTCCCTTTCTGTTTACATCGCACTCTCGTTTTAGATTCCAACAATAGTCTGCCATCATCCTGACATTCCAGCATCCCTGATACCTATGTTCCATGCTCTTGAAATCCTGGTGGAATCGTTCTCCTTGTTCCTCACTAACATCACCAAGGTTCGGGGGAAAGTAATCCAGGTGGGAATGGAGGAAATGAAGCTTAAGGCTCATGCTGCATCCTAAGTCACAATAGTGTCTCAGCATGGTTTCAACATACAGTCTGTAATCTTTGTGCCTATAATTCCCAAGGAAGTTGTCCACGACGTCTTTAAAGGAAATCCAAGCATTGTGTTCAAGAGACGTCATTGTTTTTGCAAACTGATCGTCTAAAAGTAACTTCCGAATTTGCGGACCAACAAATACTCCTTCTGTCACTTTTTCAGCGCTTGCTGTTGGAAATTTGTTGCGAATGTATTCGAAGCAGCCTCCTTCTTTGTCCAGAGCCTTTACAAACTGCTTAAACAGGCCCAGTTTTATGTGCAGTGTCGGCAGTATTATTAGTGACCGGTCGACTAAACTCGTAGCAACAATGTTTTTAGATCCAGGCTTCAAACTGAGTCGAGGCGGCCAGTTTTGCTTTTGCCAGTGTTGACCTGTGGCTCTGCTGTCCCACTCGCACAAGAAGCATGGCATTTTTGTGTAGCCTTTCTGCTGGCCAAGCAGCATACAGATAATTTTAAGATCTCCGCATACCGTCCAGTTATGTTCTGTGTATCTGATCTTGGTCAAAACACGTTGAAGATTTTCATAGGTTTCCTTTAGCCTTGTTGAGTATGCTACCGGAACGGATCCATATTCATTTCCATTGTGAAGTAAAACAGCTTTCAAACTAGTTTTAGACGAATCGATAAACAGCCTCCAATCGCCGGCATTGTAGTCGATTCCAGAGCCTCCTAAACGGCACACAAGTCCAGGAATGTTACAGCAAAAAATCAAGTCGTCATCTGCTTCAAAATAAGGTAGAAATTCGTTTTCCCGATGTCGGTACCATGAGAATGTTGTGCCCGGAGCAAGTAAATTCTTTGCATTTAATCGCGAACCAAGGAGCTCTGCACAGTCTTTTGTCAGGTTCAGTTCTCTCACCAAGTTATTTAGCTCACTCTGATTAAAATGCAATGGTTCATTCGAATCCTCGTCAGGACGGTATTCGTCTTCATCTTCATCTTCATCAGGACTATATATATCTTCTTCGTCTGTTGAAAGCACCTCAACAAATGTATGAGGAACCGGAACGGGTAGATCCGGTCCATGAGGCACGGGTCGTCTTGCAGAGGGAAGATCCGGATACGAGATGTTCTGTTTGTTTTTGCCATTATATCCTTTCAAATAACACGAACAAAAGTAGCATTCATTGCTGTGGTCTTTAGGCTCACGCCACACCATGGGAATAGCAAATGGTAAAGCCGATTTCCCTCTTTTGCTCCAAAGTCTTAACGATTCAGCACAGGTCCTACAGACTTTATGCGGAACCCACGGTTTGTCCTGATCTTCAATTTTAATTCCAAAATAAGCTTCGTACGCCTCCTTAACGAAGCTGGTAATGTTCTGTTGCTGCCTTTTCACAGCATAGCTTCCACATATATAGCAGAATCTGTCAACACTATTTTTACAACCACTCGGATCCATTCAAATTAAAATTTCTACCTGTATCTAGTTACATTTACAGCAAGGCCATCACTGAACAAGTGAATGCATGTTTCCATAACAGTTAAGTGTCAAAAGTCATATGACATCAGCATGCTTACCTCGGCAAGACTTGGGTGAACAATTACAAGTGTTCACCCAAGTCTTGTCTTTCCATTGGTTTTGTCTCTTTCTTTAGTTTGTTTGTGAGTTTAAACAGTTGACCGCCTCGACGAATTTTCATGTTGATGAGAATCTGGTAGAATTTCGTCAGCGCTACTGCCAAAGTCGAATGTTTTTTCCAAATCCTGTTGATGCTCCTTTATTTTTGTTTCCCATTAATTGTGATGGAAATGTTGTGCGCCGAATCGTCTTCTATCACAATGTTCTCCGAAAGATCAGACATCTGATTGATATAAATTGAACTTAAATTCACATTTTAACTAGTGACAGTTTAACACATCTAGCATGGGAAGCAAAATTAACCAATTTAAGATGCAATAATTGAAAACAGCAGAATTTGTAGTTACTGTAGAAGCGACATTGAATAAAGAAGTATTTAAAGACATAAATGCATTTAGCACAGTAATTAAAAGTCAAACATATATATCAAAGTTTATACTACTGTACAGTGTAGTGAGCGAATGATCGTGGACACCCAAAAGGGATCCGGGCTCTTGCTGCCCAGCAGTTGGCAAAGGGTATGTAGTCAGCTTGTCAAGCCATTGCAACTTCTGCTCAGTGTCCAAGCTGGCCAATTTGCAAACTAATAGCTACGCTTGACCATTTTGAATGATTCTCGTGCATGGTAGATCTTGACTGCAGTGTCGGTTCCACGTGGGGCGGTGAGTGGAGATGCATCCCCCACCGGACTTCCGGACTTTTTTCGCTTATGAAACCCCTATTTTTGGGTCAAAGTCTAGTAAAACTACAGGGTAAAAACTGCGGATGACCTATTTTGCTTGTCATCCTATTTTCGGTAAAAGTGTAATAAAATTGTCAGCCTTTTTCGGCAAAGCTTATTGATTTTTTACGTTACCTTTTAATCACTCACCAACTTCCTATGAATTCATTTCATCCCCCGCCAAGAAACCCTGGAAGCGCCACTGATCGTGTGTCACATTATTATCCTCTTCTACTTCTATCTATTTGTCTCTTTATCGTCGACCAAAAACTTGTTGATTCAAGCCTTGCGATATAAAGCTTTTTTCCGCCTCTCCACCAATTCAAAGAGAATGCTATTGGACTGGATGATGAAAACAGATGAAGAGCGGTACAAAGTCTATGCGGAATTCAAAGAAGCGGCAAGGCGCAGAAATAAATGAAAACAATGGAGCCCTGAACCTGTTCGGCTGTTCCAGGACAGAGAACATGATGATCCACCAATTCATACTTGAGGGTACCATGGAACGTTAAACCTGGGACTGCACCCCAACATTTTCAAAGGTTCCTGTGTCAATTTAGCCGTGAAGTTAGTACCTTGATCACTAGTAATTATGGCAGGAACTTTCACATTTACAAACAAGCACTACATACAGCTTTAGCGGTCAAACTCTTCAACAACGTCACACTCGGAAATATGGTACCATAGTCTACAGCACATAAAACATATTTCTGCGCTGAAGCTGAAGGCGTTTGATTAGGGCTATTGCATCTAAATTTAATTTTTGGAACGGGATCTGTTCGCATACAATTGGTAGGGCCTACTACAGTGTAGATCCTTAATAATAATAATAATAATAATAATAATAATAATAATAATAATAATAATAATAACAATAATAATAATAATAATAATAACAAAACTTGAGAATTTATCTGGAAATTTGTATAAGTCTAACAGCACCGGTAAATGACTTTCCTTAGTTTAGAGTTTTAGATCATGAAAAGTACATGTTTATTCTGACAAACGTTTTGTGAAATGTAGCGTGACCACCAAAAAACAGAATCATGTGCTAGTTCTTTATACATCAACTGACGAACTGTCACAAGCTCCTATTTAGCTTGTGGGGTTCTTTTCTTTTCCATGTCAAATGTACTTTAGTTTCTTTCCGTCTTAAGGTATTAACCAATCAACAAAGCACTGAGCAAAAGTTAATTCCTTTTCTTAAATACAAACTTAATTCTAATTCACACTGTTTCCACAGATAACAACATTTCACTCATAAGAACGCAATTCTATTTCTCTGAGCACTGAGCAAAAGTTAATTCTAATATGTTCGTTTCTACTCACGTAAGCATTTCTATAAAGTACGGTCGAACATCATCGAAACCGATTTCTACATTGACGGTCGAACATCTTCAAAACCGCTTTCTATAAATTCTATAATTCTCCATTTCTCAAATTTCTATCCGTTATCAAATATTCTTGGCAACGTTCTATTTCAATTTCTCTTCACCAACACCACGACATTCCACTCCACTCACAACAGCCACCTCCGCTCGACTGCTACCTATCTTTAACTTCACGTCTATTCAATCACTCACGCCACCATACAGCATACAGATACCATACAGACACCATCAATGCTCACACCAGCTCAACTCTCACACACGCACACAGCCAACCTAAATACACATAAACATATACAAACAAACAACCTAAATATCACTTTGTGACACGAACTATTATAAAATCGGATTATGACCTTTCCCACTAATTAACACCAGCCTTTCAAAGATTCGTCCTCCTTTTGTTGTGCTGTAAATTATTCTTTTTTAGTTTGCTTCTGTATTTACGGTGCATTGACAGTAACTTGACCTTCAAAGAGCATTTATCTAGATTCCTCTGTCCTGTTTTAACCACTTTTGGCAATCAAGGATAATTCGCTCTTCACTTTCTCAGTCTGCAGCTAAAGCTCTAGCTGATGCTGATACTGCGAGTAATTAATTAAATAGGTTATATTGCAATTAACTTTATCTTGGTCTGACCAAATGCAGAGGCGGGCAGAGAGTGATTGGCGCCCGAGGCCAAAGTCAATATTGACTCCCCCATCATCTGGTTTTGACAAGCAAAACAAGGTCGCAGAATTCATTTTACGCCCCCATTGAGTGCGCTGAGGCCAATTCGACAATTTTAAAAGAGTGCTACTCTAAATGAAAGCGTTGACAAGCAAAGAAGGTTATCGGGTCTATTTTTACGCCCTCCCTTGAGTGCGCCTGAGGTCATCGCCCCACCCGCCCCACCCCTTTGCACGCTACTGACCAAATGCCTGCTTTCCACTCAGCAGTCGGTTCTAACTGCTGCTCCTCGTCTTGTGGCTTAAACTCCTACTAATCTAGCATCTCGGATTTTATGCTTAGCATTCTCCATTGGCCTCAAACTATGACCGTATTAAATTTAAACGATAGGCCTAATTATTGTTTCTGCAGCACTTCGAGGACAGACGCCCAGTGTCTTATCCAGACTCCAGGCCTTTGGGGGCAAATTGAGGCTTTCGGGGTGGGGATCGACTTGGTTGGAGGGGAAAAGACACAGTTCAATGCAAAATTTGTGTAAGTGCTGGGGTTTTTTTTTGGGGGGAGTTTGAGGTTTGAAGAGGGAATCTCCTCTACTAACAGGCCTGTATAAGACACTGACAGACGCCGTCAACGGCCTGACATTTCTGAGCTGTTCAGGCAGTCCTCTTCCTCTGCACATCGCCTGCTCCGCTCCACCGATCTGAAGGATAATTATTTTATCCCCATATCACGTACTGCTCTATCTATACGTCGAACATTCGCAGTGACTGGACCCTCTCTTTCTGGAATGCGTTGACCCCATCCATTCGGACCTCACTTCGGACTGCCTCATTCTGTTCAATGCTAATGCTAAAAGCCCGCTAAAAAGCCCGCTAACAGGAGTGAAGTGACGGGATTGTAGGACATTCTCCCTTGGACATAATCCCCCGGACATTATCCCCCAGGTACACCCTTTGAAATGACACATTCGGACATAATCCTCCTTTGTTTTCTCTATGGACTTTGAATATAATCATTACCCACACCATAAACCAGACACTAAACACTAACCCTAAACGATACTGACGGCAGCCATGGCATCAGATGACCGATAAGTACCTTTTAAAATTAAGGTCTATTACTTCTTTGCCGGGGAAATATGTCCGGAAGGATAATATCCGGGGAGGATTATGTCCAGGGGAGAATGTCCATATACCAGCGACGGGGGAGTATATTGGTATCCCCAAATTAGTCCACCTTAAAGTTTCTTATGCGATTTATGTGTGGTTGCATGTGGTTTATGTCGTTTATAGTTAAGATTTATACCCACCCCAATATTTATAACCCTACAAATCAAATTCCTGGCTACGCCCCTGCCCATGCAATTTACCATGCGACTCTAATACCAGGAGCGCCTCTGAGTAAAAATAGAAAAGGCGCTATGCAAATGCTACATTACTTTACTATATCTATACATACCCCTTTGAAGTGGTCTTCATTGTTGTTGAACGCTGTTGGTTTAGCCGTACCGTCCATCGGACATTAGACAGATTATGTGTTGCGGCCACAAAATTTCATTTCCAAATAATGTGTATACAATGTTACATGCGGGTTACTTCCTCCTTTTAACATCTGTCAGTCATGCAACTTGAGAAAAGCAAAACGAGATAGATATAATTACAACTTACAAATGTGAAACTTGTTAACTGGTTCTAACGAATGACATATTTGTCTTTATAATAGCCTACTGTATGTTCACAGCCATAATTGCGACAACGTCTAATTGTGAAAGCGGAATATTAATATTCATAATTAGGCCCTATACACTTTTGCAGCACAATTTCCAATACGCAAAGGTATCAATCGCTGCTAGGTCAAATCCATCCGCAAAAGGCCAGGTCAATCCAGAGATCAATCAGAGACGGACTACGGAAGAACTGCCAATTGGAAGAGATATGTTTAAGCCTAGAGCCCTAGATCTGAAAATACTCAGTTTATTAGAAGATCTGACAATCGGAGGGAGAGTGTTCCAGATTTTTGACCCATATATAAAAAAGCACTCTTACCAATCATTTTATTGTTGGTTCTAGTTACATTTAACAATAAATCAGCAAACCTTGTTTAATGGCAACATTTCGGGTGGTTTAACATAGATTTTAAATATTGAGGTTGGTCATACTGCAGTATTTTAACATTTAGTGAGCACACAAAAACACTAAAAATTGCTTTCCCCTCTCATTTCTTTTCTTTATTAACTCTGCACCCTCCACCAACTTCCTAGAATTTTTTTCATCTCCCACCAAGAATTCATAGAACCGCCACTGTTTTCTGAGTATCATTTAAATCTGATAGGCCATCTGCCGTTGTAATTGTAGCTAGCGCTGCCATAGTGTGATTAAAAGGGAATTTATCTCTGCACGTGCTTACAGTAATTATATGGCAATGCAATTAATTACCTGACACAGTAATGGCCCTGGCAATAGAATTCTGAATCCATTGTTGCTTTTGAATATTCGATTTATTTATTTATTTATTGAAAGTTAAGATTTTTGTGGTAAATCGTCCTAGAAGGACTACTCGAACACATTACATTGTACATGAATAATAGGCCTATAGGTCAGGATCTACCAGAATAGCTGATCTCGAACAGCCAAGTCTTCAGTCGCTTCTTAAATATGTCAAGAGAAGTTGATGTTTGGACAGAAATGGGAAGACGATTCCAGGCTTTCGCTGCGGTAACCGGGAAGGCACGGTCGCCGGCAGTGGCAAGGCGTGTGCGCGGCACGAGGAGTGCTTCAGTGGAGCCAGATCGCAGACGCCTTCTACTGTCTGTGTCAGCCGATCTCTGGAGTTCGCACCGGAGATAGGAGGGGCCGATGTCGTGCAGGCACCGATAGACGAGAGTTGCCAGCTTATACGTTATTCGCTCGGGGACTGAGAGCCAGTGTAGGTCTATCAACAGTGGCGCGATTTGACCATAACACTGTAAAGGGAATTACAATAATAGTCCAGGATTCAGGCTAACCGCCTGAATACGTTTAGGATTATACAGAAGAAGCTTCTGTGCAGGCTGGGATTTCACATGGTGACGACGGACTGGGTGCGTCTTTTTTTCTGCAAAAAAGCAGAAGGCTATATGAATATTTATGAACCGCGTGACGCTCTTAATGTGAATATTTCTAAAGCAAAGACAACTTTATAGGTTAGGGTTAGGGTTAGGGTTAGAGTTAGGGTTAGGGTCAGGGTTAAGGTTAGGGTTATTTAACCCTAACCCTAACCATAACCCTAACCCCCTAACCCTAACCCCTATGCAAAACCTTCTGCTTTTTTGCAGAAAAAAAGACGCGGGCTGGGTCTTCAACACGTAGCTTGTTAGTAATACAATGTGCAGCTATATTACAATAAATTAATAGAATATGTGAGTCCGCTCTCCTGGTTCTGGATTGAATTGATTTACTTGCTTACTTTTTTATGTTATGTTATGTTGTTATCTTTCTATTCCGGTTTGCTGTTGAGCTTAATGGACGATCTGAGATTGTATTTTATTTTCAGTCGACGAAATTCCTGTCTCTAATACAACATCGCGCCGAGAGTCTTCAACAGATTTGCAACAACAGAGATAATAGTTTTCAAGTTCTTTCGTGTCTACTCTAATGCCAATTCCATACAAAATAATTGATTCAGGTCATCAGAAAATTTTAAAAGTTTACATATAGATTCACCGAATGCTTATGAATACTTATGTCGCGAAACTGCCGAATCCGAATATTGAGTTTTTGCGTCTGGTTATTAATTTCTTTGTTTAATCACTTTAATGAGTCTAATGACTCAATTGAAACCTTACACGTTTCGTTTAACTTTCAGTTTTAAGTTGTCAAGATATTCTATTCTTATAGAACGTGTGATAGCCTAATGGATCGTTTTAGTTCTCGACAGCAGGTAGTCTACTTGCAAACTCAAGACTCGCTTGGTCATTCTAATCCTGTGCGGTAATATTTGCTTCGGATCTGGATCCGGCAAATGTTGACCGAAAATATCCATGATCCGGTATCCGGTGGAAAATACACATCCGGTCATTTCCTAATATATATATATATATATATATATATATATATATATATATATATATATATATACATATACATACAAGTATAGTATATCAATAAATAAAACATATCCGTTTGTTTTCAAGTGTATCTAAAAACTCAGATAGTTCGTGACAAATTTCTTTGAAACTTAAAAAAAACTTCCATTCCAATAGGAGGGTGTTTTACGTTAACATACTTTCCTTAAAAACAGCATTTAGAGTGATAATTACGCTTTTTTAATAAAATCGAAACGCTTTATCTCCGATAAACGGTTTAGGCTGTTCTCACGCGCAAGCAAGCACCGTAATGCTTGGCTCTGAAATTGCTAAATTTATATTTGAAACAACACTAAAATCATGCTATTCGCATTTAGAGCCATAACGAAATCCCATTGAAAATTTAAAAAAAAACATAACGTGACCCGAGGCAGATGGAGACGGAGGGAGAGAAGGAGAGGGAGGGCAAGACATATTTAAAACCAAAACATCACGTGATATTAAAATTAGCCTAATGAAAACAAGACGTTAGCTGCTGCTTTTACAATTAATCAATTAATCAATGAATCGATCAATCAATTAATCAATTAACAAATATAGGGCAGCGGTTCTCAACCTCTATAGTACCGCGACCTCTTTAATTTCATTCTCCGTGATGCGTCGACCCCCAACCGTAAAATTATTTTCGTTCATAATTAATGTACTGTAAGCTGTTAAAATTAATAATTCCATGACAATTAAAATGTATGAAATCATTCTGATTTATTGTCTGCAATGCCTATCCTCGAATGACAATTTTATTTTTTTTTCAACTAGTAACCGCCAATGAGGAAATATTGTAGCCTACAGTAACAAGTTTTATGCATCAGAAAAGAGACAACCCCATATTTTCGATGGTCACAGGCTACCCACGGCAAATCGTCATTCGACCCCCGTCGGGGTTGCGACCCACAGGCTGAGAACCGCTGATCTAGGGCCTATCAATCTATCAATCTATCAATTAATCAACCAATCAATAAACTTCTATGGCGCCACCAGGAGTCATGCTCTCAGTTGGCTCGATCCAGAAAACTAGAATCGAGGCCAGTCAATCAGGCGAAGACTATGACTCTATCCCTCTCCATCTTTCGCCGATGATATGGCCTTAGTCACCGTCGGTTGTAAAGATCGCCAATCACAGACCCGCCGAGAGAAATTCCGGGCCCCTGTTCAGAACGGCCGACGGGCCCCTAACAAGTCTTAAAATTGCTGACGACCTTTTTTTAAATTTTTACTCGTCGTTGTTTTAGATTTGTCGGCACGCGGCACGTTGTTACGTTGCCACTCTCGAAAAAAATGGTGACGACCTTTTTTGGCTTGTCGCTCTTTTTGACGCTGTTCGTGATGTCCTCGGCGCCGCCGGGCCCCTCTTTTACTCGCCGGGGGCCCCTGTGTACGCCGTGACATCGTAACCTTTTTCTTCATAGCATTGTTAATTATACATCTTCATAATCGGCCCGGGCCCCCTCCAGACCGCCGGGACCCTTTGCATTTGCATCGCCTGCCCCCCCCCCTCTCGGCGGCCCTGGGCAATCATCGGCATAACTGTGGTGAAGTACGCCGTACGTAGGTCTCTGTCAGTTTGCCAGCATCGGCGATGTAGAGAGTGAATAGCAGTGTGTCCGAGTAGGATGCTTTGTATAGGGCTCCGTTGATCAGATGTGACCTGATTTACGGCTACTGGCGACGTCCGCTACTAAATTAGGCTGGGACAATGACTTCGATTACCCGGTAGATGTAGCTGTCATTTTACTCAGCCGAGTAAAATGACAGTGTAGCGTGCCGAGTCGAAGGCATCCGTGCGGCTGCGTTCGATTCGGTCTGCAATCGGAATGTATGTACAATATTTGTGGTCAACAATGGACTGGATATGGCGTCGTTGAGAAATTTCATCAGTGCGCGGTCCCCGTAGATACGTGACTTCTGTGGGCCGATCGTAGCTCAGACAGGAGATTGCTTTCATCCATGCATAGACAGAGGATGCAATTAGCCAGTCCGCAAAAACCGTATGACGATGGAGAACACATGAACATAAACAGAAGAAAATAGGCCGGCTCGTGTGTGTCCCCGGCTTGGGTCGTAATATCAGATTGTCAATCAGACAGTCGACACCCAAGGGCCTAATCACCTAATCATCATCAGCTTCGATGGAGCTGATGATGATGATGACAACGACGGCGATGATTATGGTGATGATGATGACGGTGATGATGTTGATGATGATGACGATGATGCTAATTATGAGAACGACGACGACGATGATGATGATGATGATGTTGCTGATGATGACGATATCATGATTCTAATTATGATGACGACGACGACGATGACGACGATGCTGTTGTTAATGATACGATGATGATGATGATTATATCGATGACGACGATGACGATGTTGTTGGTGTTGATGTCGAGGATGATGACGATGATGATGATGATGATGATGATGATTGTGATGATGATGTACTCGTTATATCATCCATCACCTTTACTGTATAACAAACAAAAAGTATATTTTATTTTATTTAAACTTGTTGATGTTAGCTAAAAATCAAATGTAAATCATACCTTCTCCTTCCTAGACACCGCTTCGAACAATCTGTTATTGTTCAGTTTTGCAAACTAAAACAAACAAATTGTCAGAACAAGTTTGATCCGGCTTAGACGCATATGCTAGAAATTGCATGGCAAATGTTTACTTTAGCTTAACGTCAATGCGCCTATTGGATTAGTTATGCTGCAGTGTTATTATTATTATTAGCTAGACGATTTCTATAGCGCAATAAGCATGGCAAAAGTGGCCAAAGACAAGAGCGCTTTACAAAACTACCAATATCCGATGGTGAATAAGTGAGTCTTAAGTGTTGTACCCGTGTATTAGTTATGCTGATCAACTCTTATTTGGGTCATCTTCGGAGCATCGCCCTGAATAGGTTTGTTGCAATGCAAAATGACCAGCGAAAATGGTTGAACGTGTAACGATTTTATCGCTCTTACATCACAAAGTCATTAAAATCTGTTTGCTAAGATAACCACTTTGTCTCTCTCGCTTAGGCTATTTCATATTTACGTTTTGATCATTAAAGCCATGTCCTATTATTGTTGAAAAGCAATAAGGATAAAATCTATTAATGTATTACTTAAGTGTACAAAGTTCTGCGAGAGCTTGTTTCAGAGTAATCCAGGGGCGGTTACACGTTGCGAATGACTGGGAATGACTGGGAATGCATTCCCCCACCGGCCCACCAAAATGCTTGTGTGACGTTGATGAATTTCCGAGAAAATTTTTAGCATTTATTTGTCATCGACAAATCCGCTTCCAGCAATAGAAAACTCGATTTTGCAGTATGTCTTTGTACAACCAGACTAAAAAATGGCTTTTATACATTGTCAATTCGGAACATCATATTTTATAAATCAAATCTACAGATTTCTTCTAAACCGTGTACATATAATTCCCTTGGCAATTGGCGGGATCTTCCTAGAAATTCATCGTATCCCCCCCAAGAGTTCCTAGAGCTGCCACTGGAATGAGTCAGTTAGCATTTCACTCCCTAACGCTATACTCAGCCTTAATTTCTTAGCTTACATTTTTTGATGATGATGATCCACAAAGGATCTTCTTTATTTATTTATCCATAATTATTCCACAATTTACATAACATATAAACAGAAATAGCAGGTACATAAGCCTATGTACTTGTCCAATAATAATAGCATTGTAATAAATCAAATTGAGAAATAAATAAATATATGGTTACTGAAGGGATCATGGATCCCGCAAGAAAGTAACCAGTACATAAGAAATTTTATAATGATAGCAGACATAAGTTAAGAATTAGTTTAATGATTTGAATTTAAGTAAAAAAATAAGCATAGTAGCCTATATAAGTGTCTGTATCAAGGTAGATCAAAGATTAAAGTTAAAAAATATGTCTAATCCTGAAGTATTATTTGCTTAAGTCTCTTTTTAAGCAGTGTTAGGTTTGATATATTTTTAATCTGAGTAGGGAGATTGTTCCATGTGTGTGGTCCATATATTTTTATTGTGAAAAGTCTAGTATTAGTTCTTGCAAAGGGATTAGATAATTTATCACTATTTCTTACATTGTACATGTTTCTTCTATTTACTGTTTTAAAATACTCCTCTATATAAACTATTTTGGGTAGCAGAGTATTTATGTATTTTCAACCGCTGCAGTCATTCAAGTGCTTTCGAGCGAATCATCGTTTCCCGGGCGCCTTTTCGTTTGCTGGAAAATGCAATAAAGTACCGTAAGCCCCCGGGATTTAGTCCTCGAGACCGCGGCGTTGGTCTCTAAGACCGCACCACAAGACCGATTTTGTAGTCTTGGTCTTGTCTCGGTATCGACAGCTAAGGTCTTGGTCTTTGTCTTGGTCTCGGTGATGGTGGTCTTGGTCTTGGTCTCGGTCTTGATGAATAAATTGGTCTCGGAAATTTTTCGAGACCACTATATATTATTATAAGAAATATCGCGGTACGTAACAACTGGGCGACGAACAACTCAGCGACGGATACGATCGAATATAGGTTGGAGGGGAGTGGAGGGGTGAGCGGGGGCGTTGTAGGGGGAGTGAGGGATGGGTATGTGAGAAGGGAAGCCCTGCACAGGGGCCCGAAATTTCTCTCGGCGGGTCTGAACTATATAAAACATTATTACACACACACACACACATTTAGACTGAAAATCAGTTCGATTGATACTCTTGAGTGTTAGAACTGGTGCTATAGACGTGCACTATTATTATTATTATTATTATTATTATTGTTGTTGTTGTTGTTGTCATTATTATTATTATTATTATTATTATTATTATTATTATTATTATTATTATTATTATTATTACTATTATTATTATTTCATTATCATTATTATTATGCATTGAAAGTTCCGCGGAAGGCGACAGCGTTAAATCTCTGGAGTGTCACTGATATTCGCTGTAGCAGAAAGGATGCTTCTCTTTCGTCTCCGGATTGTCGCCTAAGAAGACCGCCGATTTCCTTTAAGAAGCGGAGACCTTCTTCGTTGATTAGCCCCATCGTCTCCAGAGCCAGAGGGATGAAGCGGTACGACCTATTATTATTATTATTATTATTATTATTATTATTATTATTATTATTATTATTATTATTATTATTATTATTATTATTATTATTATTGAGCTAGTTGCAATGAGAAGCATCGTATTATGGGCAATCGTCATGTGAGTAAGAGTCATGTTGCCGTATTTGCATGTTATAAAATATTGCAGCTTTCTTTATCATAAGACCTGGTACGTGTATATTTGACTTTGCCTTTGTCGGAGGACCGATCATATTTCAATTGTGAAATGTGCATGTACGAAAAGAATCCTGTTGCCGTAATTACATGTTATAAAACATTGCCGATTTCTATATAATAAGGCCTGGAGTATTTTTTTGACTTTGTCAATGTCAGGTTACCAGCCATACTTCAATTTTGAAATGTGCATGTACGCCAGTGGCGTAGCCAAGGGGGTTGGGGTTAAAACTCCCCTTAGTTGTCCGACCAAAACTATATACCTTTGATTATTTGATTACTGTATTTTGTCAACTGTATAATAGTGGAATGTGTAGTTGTTAGTTAGGAGTTGTGTTTGTTATTATGTTGTCTGCGTTTGCGAATAAAGTGACAGGAACACAACGCAACAGATACATGTAGGCCCTACTGGCCCTGAAGTTGATAGGGGAAAAAGCACGGAGAAAAAATAAACCGGTTTTAATTGATTTGTAGATTTTCAAAAAGCATTCGACAGCATTGACCAAAATGTCACCTGGGCATCCATGGAGTCATATGGGGTAGATCACAAATTAATAAGGATATTGAAGGACATTAATGCAAGGGCAGAAGCTGCAGTCAGAGTGGGCGGAGTAGTAGGGAGTTATTTTAAAACGGACAAAGGGACCAGACAAGGGGACCCAATATCCCCAAATACATTCATAGTAGTATTAGAAAGAATAATGGACAAAGCAAAAAGAGAAAACACTGTGGTACAAGTACACGGAATATGGGTAAATAATCTGTGTTTCGCAGATGATGTGGATCTGGTTGACACGGACGCACAGCGATTGGAAGAACTAGTAACAGAGATAAACAGGGAGGGAAGGAGATACGGATTACATATGAACTTAGCCAAGACAAAAACAAAGGTGTTTGGAGATAGAAATATTAAAATGAACCTGAAATTGGATGGAGTTCAAATAGAAAATGTGGAGATGTTCACTTATCTAGGATCACTCATGACACAGGACCTGTCATGTGGAAAGGAGATCGAAGTGAGGATAGCCAAAGTACATCAGTATTGCAAGCCATGGACAAGATTTGGAAAAGTAAAGAAATACACATGAAAACAAAGATGCGAGTATTGCAGACATGTATGTTCAGCAGCATGTTATATGGATGTGAAGCTTGGGTGTACACGAAGGAGATAGAAAGAAAAATATTAATGTTTGAGAGAAAGTGCTACCGGAAGTTACTACGAATCCAATTAATAGACAAGATACATAATGAGGAGATATACCAGAGAGTACAAATGAAAGAAAATTTAATGCAGATGAGTATAAAAAGAAAAATAAGGCTGTTTGGGCATATCTGCAGAATGAAGGAGGACAGAAAAATCAAGACCTTAGTGTTTGGAATAATTGAGGGAACGAACAGAAGGGGCAGACCACACAGAGAATGGCCGGACGACATTGCGCAGTGGGGCGGAGACAGCCTACAAAGGCTAAGCCATGCCGCGCAAAACAGAGAGGTGTGGGAGACAATAGTGGAAAAGGAATCGGGCACCTACGGGCGTTGAACCTATGGTTGTTGATGATGATGATGATGATGATATAATTCCCTTAATCGAGCAAAATAATAGTTGACGACTTTTTGCTTGTCAGAATTTTCCGTGTTGGGAATCATAACCCCCATTCGGGAAATCCTGGCTACGCCACTGATGTACGTCGCTCATAATATTTAATATGGGGTTAAACTGCATAGGATGACAACATTGAAATGCAGTACTTATAATATTCATGACATCAATATAGAAATATTCTTAGGCAGCAAATTCTTATAGAAATCGACAAAGTTATCTTAAAGTTATAGTGAAAATAAAAGTGACACCCTTTTTTCCGGACACAGTGTATATAGGCTACTATGTCATCATACGATATCCCATTTCTAACGACAAATTTCCTTTTTTGCTTGTCACCCCATTCACGACAGGAGATGATCTTTTTTGCTTGACATCGTATTTCATTAGGGGAGATGACCTTTTTTGCTTGTCACCGCACTTCAGAAGGAAGTTAACCCTTTTCCCCCGCACCGGGTGACACCAAAGTTTTTCCGCACCGGGTGTCCTTTATTGCAATCTGTCAAAGTTGGCACCCCTATCTTTGAGTATTGTCTTTCTAAGGTGATATTCAGAAGTTATTCTTGAAACAGAGAACTTTTATTCGTTCTCAATAATGATCGCTGTGTTTCCAAGTTAATTGTTTTAGTTAGAATTCATACTGGTGTAGAAATAAACGGTCTGAAAACGATTATTGTCCCTTCGGAGTGCGGTCTTCCTTGAAAGATTACGAATCAGGCTAACCGCCTGAGGACTTAGATGTTACAAAAGTTACAGTTGTCGCGTATTTTAGTTTTACGTTTTCAGTAAAAAAAATTGCAAAGCTGATAATAATTGTTTCAAACCGAAATATAGAAGATGACTTTCATTCGCTATCGCTGTTGATAGTTCTGTTGGTATGGTATTTCACCCGACATAGTACAGTATGAAAGAAAGCTTCCGGATAAGCCTGAGATATGCAGTAGTGGTTATGGGCGAAGTCTATAACATTTACTTGTAATGATTTCACTTACTGCGAAAGAAAACCATTTGGACACATGGTTATTTCAGCAACATTTGTAGCAAACTATTTGTCTGCAGTCTGCACTAATTGTAAACTACTTAAAGCATTTGGTATTTATTAGAATCACCACGTATTTGACACCCTCAATTATGTCACATTAGTGTTCTTTGATCTAGTCTGACTGACAGCTGTGCACATTAAGTTCGTTTATCGAATCTGTTGACAAACACCCTAACTTCCCACCGGTAAAACGTTCTCAACCGCTTTGAGGAAATCCCACGACGGGTCCCAGCTCAGGGACGTGACGTACTTTATGGACGGCCCCTATATGACATCGGGCCTCGGTAAGTAATTCCCAAAGGTATTATGGGGAAAACATTGTCCGGAGACAAAAATTAATGTGTGTGTCAACAGTGGCGTAGCGTGCACCCGTGCCGCCCATGGCTCCTGGAAAAAATGCCGCCCCCAATTTGCTTTTATTATACCTGACAAGCAAAACAAAAAGGTCGTTGTGGCTGAATTTGCCGCCCCTTCAAAATTTTGCCGCCCCTTCGCTAAACTTCTCGACACAACCCGGCAAGAAAAAAAGGTCGTCGCCGCTGAATTTACCGCCCCTTCTACGTTTTGCGCCCCCATCGCCTTCGCCAAAACTCCTCAACAACTCCACAAGCAAAAAAGGTCGCTTCCAAAATTTGCCGCCCCCATCATGTGTGCCGCCCATGGCTAAAGCCATAGTAGCCATTGGGACGCTAAGCCCCTGTGTGTCAACTCTCGTCCGGTTCTTCGAAGCTTGCAACGGAAAACGTTCCTCGAAACGATATTGCATTGAAGCGTTGTATGGCCATGGCCAAACCCTGAACTAAAACACTTCCCTAATGTCTCTAATGTCTCCACTTCCCAGTGATGTTAACAAGGACCGACCCCCCAAGGACGAGGATAAGGACGAGGACCGACCCTCCAAGGACGAGGACAAGGACGAGGACTTACCCCGCAAGCACAAGGATCACAAGGACTGACCCCCAAGGAAAAGGATCAAGGACAAGGACAAGGACCAACCTCTGTCAGACAAAAAAGTCAGAAAGGAAAAAACCAAACACAATTTCATTTCGAATCACAAAATTAGAAAAGCAAAAAAAACATAATTTTTTAAACATAATGTAGTCAACAACAATGCTGCATTTCAAATGCGCCTTTGACTTTAGGCGCCTATAGCTATGTTACTGCGCTTAAGAAATTGTCAAGTTTAATAATAATAATAATAATAATAATAATAATAAATAAATAAATAAAGAAACAAGTGTTTCCAGCAGCTGATCAGTCATGCACACACGGTGAGGTCTAATTATGAGACCACTTTGCAAAAACACTCGTTCAACTGGAGCCGATGTCGCAGGGAAACAAAGAATTCTGCTAAAGAATCAATTGGTATTATGAAGGAAACAATGACTAAACATTTAAAGTAACTCAAAGCAAGTATGTAGCCAAAATATAAATCCACATACTACTCTTACCTTGGAACATAATTATCAGTACAATTGAATGAAAATGGTATACAAGTAATTTGGTCCTTATAAGGACTTTTCAAGGACTAAGTTACAAGGACCAGGACAAGGACCGATCTGCAAGGACGAGGATAAGGACGAGGACTGACTCCCCAAGGACGAGGACAAGGACAAGGACTTCAAATTGGTCCTTAAGGAGTCCTTAAGGACAAGGACCAGGACAAGGATTAACATCACTGCCACTTCCTTCCCTAATGTCTCCGGAAGACTCGAAAATGCGACGACCTAGTTGTTTTATGAAGAGCTGTGCGTCGTGACTCGTGACTAATGGGACCGACGGACTCTCTTTCAGTCTGTCTGTCTGTCTGTCTGTCTGTCTGTCTGTCTCTCTCTCTCTCACACTCTATATATATATATATATATATATATATATATCCCTTCCTTACTTCAAAACCTAATTTTTAATTGAATAAATACATAATTTAATTTTAATAATTTAATTGAATAAATACATGGGCGATAACTCGGTTGAAGGAAAGGAGGCGAGTTAAAGAGTGTAGTAAAGCAGCCATTATCCCCCGTCATTTTTGACGGTTAAACAGCTAGTTAATATTAACGATCTCGGTCATTAAGCAGCCGGAGAGGGGCCAGCCGACGTCTGGTGCAAAGTACAGTGTCGACTGGTTTCTGTTTATTTCAGCTGATTCTGATATTAGCTGAAACGCTTTGATGAATTCACTCACCGTCGAATTAGATTTATTAAACTACTGTATGAAATAACAACTAAATGTTCTCAGGCAAATTTCTGCATTTCAATTCACTTATTTTAGACAACGTACTTTTAACGTACGGAACTTTTACTGAACGCGTATTGAACGTATTTTATTATTAAATATATAATACGTAAAATACGTACAGTCGAATCTTGAGGCCCGTACTACAGTAGAGTTCGAGCGTTTGGTTTCGGCGTTTATCTTCGGTCTAGGAAATCAGCGACGTAGGTGGCATAGATTGTCTAATCTGGGATAGGTTACCATTACTTTCCCTAGACCCACATTTGCCCTCGCTGTTCCTCATCTTTACCACCGCCCTCTAGCGAGTAAGTCTGAGTCGACCTTATGGGTCCTACGGGTATTGAACACGCGACCTTCTGCTCTATCGTCCAGTGTTGTTACCACTCTGCTAACTTCCCACCCAGCAAAACTTCGTTATTTAGCGGGTCTGTAAAGTCACTAAAATGTATTACGTTATACACAATATTAAATCTAGTCCTTTATAACGAAGTTCTACGGTACATTTTCGAAAATTGTAAAATCGTCGCTGACAGACTTTTACGATAACAGAATCAAATGGAATTTAATTGGCGCTAAACGACTCGCCAATTAACAGAAATTAGCACTTATTGGTCCTTCGCTGGTCTGGCTGGTCTGGTGTGTATCTGTTTAACGTAACCCAGCCGCGTCAGCATCATGCGATCCTATATCACATATCTGCCCAATGCTATTGGCGCATAGATTATTGCAACATTATCCGTGTAGATCATAACAATGGCATTCAGTCGGTAATTAGAGTAACCGCGTTCTTCATTCTCCCCATCGCCTCCTTTTGTCACATCAAAGGACAGAGAGAGAGAGAGAGAGAGAGAGAGAGAGAGAGAGAGACAGACAGACAGACAGACAGACAGACAGACAGACAGAGACAGAGAGAGATAGAGAGACAGAGACAGAGACAGAGACAAAGACAGTGACAGAGACAGAGAGACAGAGAGACAGAGAGAGTAAGAGAGAGACAGACAGAGACATAGGCAGAGACAGAGAGAGTCAGAGAGTTAGAGAGAGAGAGAGAGTAAGACAGAGAGAAGACAGAGAGAGATAGAGAGAGAGTCAGAGAGACAGAGAGAGAGAGAGAGAGAGAGAGAGAGAGAGAGACAGAGAGAGAGAGACAGAGGAGAGAGAAAAATAGATAGATAGACACAGTGTTTTATCCAGGTCGGTAAGAGGGAGATCCCTCCCCCCAAAAAAAATGTTCCCCTAAACTCCCAGTACTGATACTAAATTTTACTTTGAGTTGTGCCTCTTACCCTCCAGCTAAGTCAATTCTTCCCTTCCCCAAAGGCTTGGAGTCTTGATAAATCACTGGACAGACAGACAGACAGCTATAGAGAGAAAGAGAAAGAGAAAGAGATAGACAGAAAGGGTAAAACTAAGACGTGGCGATCGTAGAGCAGTGCTCGAAGGATAGAAGAGTCCAAATTATCATAATAGGCAAGCGAAATCGTCGTCATCATCGTTACAGCCAATGATAATAACAGAGACTGACTGGTCTTGGCGGTGCGGAAGGAATTCGTGCGTTACGTTATCTAGAAATCCAATTTCTTTCGTCTTATCGTCCAATGCGTCGGCGCCGATGCGAAATTTCGCAACAAAATGTCTCTGCGTTAGTTTGAGGATTTCTCGTTGGGATGAAGAGGAGGAGGAGGAGGAGGAGGAGGAGAGGGGGTTTAATTAAACCGTCGCGGGAATGATGGCATACGGCGGTCGGACGGTGACTTATTGCAAACGGTGCTTTTCATTCCAAGGCGTCTCTGGTCGCCGCTTCAAGGCGTCTTTAAGAATAAGTTAAAGTCACAAGCGCACCGCTTCTGATGTGTGTGTAGCGCGACTGGGAAATGGCGTTCCGCCGGGTTACGCGGCCAATGCGAAGCCAGCTGGAAATATTTGCCGGCGCCATATTGGCGAAAACGACGGGCTGTGAAAACGCTTCTTTTAGATATATAAATCAGAAGGAGATTTGCAATTTTCTGCCTCAAAGCCCTAGCGCCCTATCTTCGACTCGTATTATATGCTTCAATAATTACTAGATTCCATTTAATTCCAATTAACTCCATATGGCTCGAAGCTTTAGAGTATGATGTTTTATTGGGTCGACTGAAAATGCAGGGCAGGAACATGCAGGACTGGAATTTGGCGGACAAATTGTTAATAGTCTAATACGATTGTTCTTTTAGTATCTAGTTCACCAAAGAGTGCCATTTCGCATCTATGACGGTTTACCGATTATTTCGAATTATCGGCCTAATTAACTTACTAATAATATAATTAGCCAGCTAACTGACTTCTATAGCGCCATTTCAGTAATATACTTGGCACCAGTCGATTGTCGCCCTGAATTAAAATCGCAATCTCCCATTGTCGTATCCAATAAGTGAGAACGAATTTTCCGGTCCCGGTTATGTAATGTAATGTAACAAAATATTTGTATAGCGCCTCTTCTGAAGAATCACTCAGAAGCGTTTTGGCGAATATAAGCAATAGAGAACGGGCACGTTTGAGTCTAGATCAAAATGTCTCAGACTCAGCGGAAAGGACGTTTGCTGGGAGTGAATTTCACAGCCTAGGTCCAGACACTGAAAAGACGCTCTTACCTAGAGATTACCTATGGAGCAGAGATATGTTTACACCTCCCTAACCCCCCACCCCCACCTCCCCAACACCACTCCCCAATCTGAGAGCAACACCCCCTAACTATGATGCGGCTAAGAGGCTATCGCTCGCCATAAAGGGAGGGAGGGGACCCCAGAATATATCAACACCCCCAAATTGATAATCCTAGAAATAACATGCTTGCTAGGAAGGCTGGAGTGGTGTGAGTGTATGGTATATGAAGAGGCGATGCATCTGAAGTCCAGGTTCAGTGCTTAGGATCATGAACAACAAGCAAGGAATATGGAGATGTGATTGCTGGTTCGAATGTAGCACATTGTGTGGACCAGTATAGGCAGATTTTAAAGTTGGTTCGCTGCCTGATAATTTACCAGTGAAGTTCTCTACAGTGTATTTAGGCATGCATGATGTGAATAGACTGCTCTGAAAGCTTGAGAAAAGCTGCTTTCAATGTATGTGCAAATGTTCATGTTCATGATCAAGTTCGTGTTCGTTTGTGTGTGTATGTGCGTGTGTGTATGCATGTATGTGTGTATGTATTATGTGTGTGTGAGTGTGTGTGTGTGTATGTGTGTGTGTGTGATAAGAGCAACCAATTTAATGTTATTGCTACCTAACGGCGTTTTCAGTGAGCGTATTGTTGATTAGTTCTTTGTTCTTTCACAGTTCTCACGTGAAAAATAACTAATTTATCTGTAGGCCTAAATTGAGCTTTGCCATAATGAAAACGATATGCACTGTACTGTATATCAGGAGTCATTCATACTTCAAACGTCACACATTCAATATTTTGCGCTACTGTATATCAGGAGTCATTCATACTTCAAACGTCACACATTCAATATTTTGCGTTACTGAATCTTCAGTAGGAAATGACGATAGAATCAAATGAACTCATTCAACGTCTCAATACTAGACTAGCATTTCTAGAAAATCAAAAGACTTACAAGTAGATTGTTAGAAGACTCGAACTTTAGGCGAATGTCTCGAAACGAAGTATGAAGCAGACAATGCACGGTTCTCTCGCTGAAGCAGTCTTCCGCTGGCCACGACCTCTCTGCAGTGTAGATCACTACATGGAAAAATGATTTGGCGAAGATTTTTGGAGCTCTTATAAATAGGATGCAATTCGTTCAGATAAAATGGTCAAGATAAAGAAAGCTGCAAATGGGGATTTCCTGCAATTATTATACTGTGGCTTAGCGCCGGTATGGCTCGCTAGCCACTACTCTTCCTGGATGACTGGGCCCGACCTGTTCGTCACCGGTCAGCCTACCTGTATGACTCACTCCGACTGACACACTCTATGCTACGCCTAGGACACGTCGTTGTTCGTCCTGGGCTTTTTATTTATTTCTTCATTCATTCATTCCTGGCCGAATCATTGATCCGTTTGGCTTTACGATTTACCGAGCGCGTGATGTTCGAACGTCTTTGGCTTATGCACCGAGCGCTTAACGACCCATTCTGTCCGACCTATACCTGTCCGAATTGTTCGAAAGATCCTCGACGGTTGAACGACACTCTCAGCTACGCTGGGGAGCGACCAATCATCTGATCGTCCCACCGCCGCTTAAGACAGCAGGATTTGGGGACAGGTCCTTTCGACGAGGGGGCCCCACCTCGTGGAACTCGCTTCCGAAGTCGGTCACAGTCGAGACACTGCCGGATCGGTTCCGAAAACAACTGAAAACACACTTGTTTAACATATCATTTTTGTAAAGCGCTTCTGACTTAGGCCCCGTTTAGCTTTGCTTACGGCGCTCCAGAAAGCGTCCTGTGTAATATTGGACAAAAAATTTGTATTGGACAATATTAATAATATTGGACTGTAATATTGGACAATTTCTACAGCGCTGTAACAAGGCTGATGCCTACAACAAAAGCGCTTTGACATCTCATCAACTATACTCCAACCTAAACAGATGCTTCTTGAAGCTCTTGATGAAGTGCTCAGCAGTGTCGGCCATGGTGACGTCATCGGTAAGAGAGTTCCACAAGATAGGATTACCACGTGTAAAGGATCTCTATCCAAACTTAGCAGTCTTGGACGAAGGAGGAACATGAAGCTTAACCCCACGACTCGAGCGGAGCGACGATCTCCTGTCATTACACTGCGGTCTCTGCGGGCTCTCAGCCTCCGGTACAAACCTTAGTAACCTCCGCCACCGTTGGCACCACTTAATCTTGCTTGACTGGTGACACTGCTAGTTCTCTCCTACTCCACCCTTCTGGTACTGCTAACTCTCCTCAGCTTTACCTCCGTTACCGTTATCGTGTTGGTAACATTATGTGGTAACGCATTCCACATTCCGCTCTGGAACTCATTACCTATAGCACTGTGACAAATGAGTTAAACATCGAACTATTCGCCAAGAAACTAAAAACACACTTATTTAACACCTCGTTCGTGTGTGAAATGTAAAGCGCTCTTGACTTTAGTCTTTTTTTCGCTTTGATTACTGCGCTGTATAAATTGTCTGTCTCACTAACTAACAAAATAACTAACAGAACCGGGTTCCCACGTGTGACGGATCGCTCTCCGAGTTTAGGAGTCTTCGATGGAGGAGGAACCGCCAATAGAGCTTTCACTGAGGAACGGAGCTCTCCCTCCCCATCTGGTACCGCTGTATCGCTTGGTACCGCTCTTACTACTCTCTTGGTACCGCTTGGTACCGCTCCTTCATCTCATAACTCCGTAACGCCTGGTACCGCTGGTACCACCACTTATCCACCGTTGGTACCGCCTCTATCAATTGGAAACTTACGGTTTTTCCCATTTCCGGACACACGCTGACCTCAGCTATCGGCCTCGAGCACTATCTCGGGCCTCTTTTTATAGAACTCGGTGGTCACTAAAATGAAGGTGTCTAAAACTCATTCTGTCCTTTCCTTATATCTAATGGACAACTGGCGCCACCTACCAAATATCCTTGCCACTCATTCTCTATACTTTTTAGCTATTATCTAACTATTGATTTTTATTATTGGGCCTCAGTTTTAATTGAATCGTATGATTAATCTTTTTATTAGCCTATTTGTGATTTCTCTACAATACACGCAAACATTCGTGTGTTTGTGTGTGAACGTTCATTCTCGCGCGGAAACCGCCTCCTCATGAATTCATTGCCGGATAGTGTGTCGTCTGTCACCTCCTTTGGGCATTTATCTAGCATATTAAAGACGCATATAATTAACGTCTCGTTTACACACTCCTTGTAAAGCGCCCTTGACTATGGCCCTTGCTCCGTTACGGCACTATATAGATTGTCACGAACAATAGCAATGCAAATACAGCCGTTGTAAGTATGCCCTGGGCAAATCTATGTGTTTGAACTGTTTCTGTGCGAATGTTTGTTTTGTCTGCAGTCAGATTTTGCCACGTTGCGGTAAAATAGTGCGACGGTGTAGTCATTATAATTATATGGACTTAGGTTGTATATCAGAGATGTCCATGGGCCCATTTTTTAGAACCCAATCCAACCCAACCTATCAAATCTCCCGCCCAGCCCAACCAATGCCAGTAAAAGGGTTACTTGACCCAACCCAACCCACCGTGATACAGTACATCTTTTTAAACCATGATTTGTTTTCTGACCCATTCAACCCAAACTAACACTGATATGGAAAATCTGACCCAAACAATTCAACCCAACCAATCCAATCCAACCCAACCAAACCCATGGGTTAACCCAAACCATGGACCAGTGGCGGTTCCAGGATTTCTTAATGGGGATGATGGTGGGGGAATGAATGAATTCAGAGAAAATTGATGTGGAGGATGAAAATAGAAAGGGAAAACAATAAACTTTGCCGAAAAAGGCTGAAAAGGGGAATTTTATCCCTACTTTTACTACGCTTTTAGCGAAAAAATGGTTGACAAGCAAAAGAAAGGTCATCCCCAGTTAGTTTGACTAGATTTTTAACCCAAAATAGGTTTTCACAAGCAAAAAAAGTAAATCCGAAAGTCCGGTGGGGGATGTATCTCCACTCATCCCCCACGTGGAACCGCCACCGCCATGGAAATCTCTGGGTTATATACAGAAGCTGTGTTCGAAGTGGTGGTTCTTTATAGTAGAGAGTGACACGGGGACAACTTTTTGTCCCATCACCACAAACATTTCTCCCCGTCCCCGCATTGGTTCTCCCCGTTCCCGCCCCATCCTCGCAGCATTTGTCCCCATGCCCACTCCATCTCCGCACCAGCCTTTTCGGTTCCCTCATTGTCCCCTCAGTAAGCCGTTAACATATGTTAACAAGAACACTTATAGCAATATGGTGCTACGTATTTGCCTCTAAATTATAACGTCATGTTTTCGACTGTTAGATGGTAACATAACTAAAGTTTAAGCCTGTGAACAAAAAAATAGACAACAGACAGCATCAGCACCCAGCCGAGTACGGCTGTCCTCCGTTGTACAACCTTCTCGTAGCCACACATCACTCACTCCGTTCGTTTGGAAAGATATTCACTCACTTTTACTTTCAATCAATTTATCGATGTCGCATTTTTTTCACTTATAACTTCGAGTGATGAAAAATAACAAGTCATGTGCCCAAGACAATACAAGTTAAATGGGACACAGGAAAAGGAAGTACTTCCGGAGCATTGCTACGTCAATAGGTTGTTCTAGCGCCGTGTTTTAATTCCACCCATACCTTCTTAAAAAATAACTTACTTGGTTACTAAATACTCTATATGCAAAAAAGCAAGAACGCCTTCACAGCGTCATCAATATTATCATTATCGCATTTGTAATACCGATGCCGCTACCGCGGTATTACCGTAATAAATGTTCCCGTCCCCGCGGTATTACCGCATGACAAGAACCCGTTACCGCGGTAATACACTCTACTTTCTAGCCCATGTTTGAATAGTAAGCCAGTGGCGGTACCACCATGTTGATGGCTGGGGATGCATCCCCCGCCGGGGTTCCGGATGACCTTTCTTGGCTTGTCAACCTATTTTCCGGTGAGTTTTTTTTACAAAATTTAGTGAAAGTACTGCGAATTACCTTCTTTTTTTGCTTGCCGGGCTTATTTGGCAAGGCTTATTAATATTAGTGGGCAAACCACTAACGATTACCTTTTTCTCTCTTTTCTTTTTCTTCTTCACTTTGCATCTCCCCACCAATTTCCTATAAATGTTTTCATCCACTCAACAAGAATTCCTGAAACCACCACTGTAGTAGGCCTTGCGGTTCGAATCTTTCAAATTCTTGATTCCTAGTTCTTTGCGAGTTGTCTTTGCTTAGTGTGAAGTTCGGACGCTATTCTTGAAAGAGAAGACTTTTATCCGTTCTCAGTAATGATCATTGAGTTTCCATTTCAATTGTTGCAACTTTCATTTGCGCTATTACATTTATGGTTTAAATAAGCTATTTCACCCGACATAGTATATGAACGAAAGCTTCCAGCGATACGATGAATACTCCGTTGCATCGGCGGCTATGGACTTCCACTGTTTTCGATCCCTGGCGATCCTTAATGTTGCCGTCTACAGCCAATACTTCTCTTAGTTTGTCTAGGTATTTGTATCTCTGTCTCTCTGTCTCTTAATCTTGTCCTGCCCCATGCCTGTCGCTGCCAAGTTCTCCACCCTGGTTTACGAGACAAGTTTGAGATATATACAGCAGTGGTTATTGATGAAGTCTAGGACATTTACTTGTAATGAATATCACTTACTGCGAAATAAAACCATTTGGACACATGGTTATTTCAGCAACCGTTTTGGCATTTACTGTATTTATCTATACTCTAATTGGTAAAGCATTTTATGACGCGATGGTCTTGATGTGAAGGATACGAAACTATTGAAAGTATAATTATGGCATTCCTTAGAATCAGCTTGCAACGCATTTTACACCCCCCACCCCCCAATTACCGTATATCACATTAGTATTCACTGAACTAGTCTGACTGTCAGCTGTGAATATTATGTCCGTAAAATCCGAAAAACAGATTTTATGACGGTAGCAACACGAAACTGTGTTCTCACATATTAAGCTGTCGCCCAAACGACGTTGGGCACCGCTAAGACTAAGACCTTGAACACTAATGGGAACTACATCGAAGCAGATATGGATTGGTGGAGGGAAACAGAGGCAGCGGACGTCCGAGGATATGTTCAGGGCGCGATTTGCGAGGGGGAAGAGGGAATCTCCCCCACTGCCAAACTGCATCCTCCCTACTGCTACAGCTGTGTGGAAAAGTCCTGCACATTTATAGGATTTTGGGATTTTTGTTTTTTATGAATATCTGAATAACCATTAATGATTTAGGACATGCAAATCTCAATATATTTCAACGGGTATTGATGTTTTTGGTAAAGAATTTACTAATTATTGTGTGATTGCCTTATGGATCCTCACAACAAAATTTTGTGAGGAGCGTGAAACGTGGAACGTGCAGGACTTTTCACCCAGCTGTACATCCCCACCACTACATCCCCACTGCTACAGTTTCCAACAACTACATCCCCCAAGCTCGACATATCCCCACCCCACTGCTCCAGGTCACAAATCGCACCCTGGATATGTTGGATGGATAATATCAAGACGTCAACTGGTCTTTCTGGAGACTGCCTATTAGCCAGCTTATGAAATTGGGGTTGTTAGCTGGAGGCACTAAGCATCTGAACACCAGAGGGGGCGCCGCGGCCGATCTCCCCTACCTCCTCCTTGAACCGAAGGTCAACGGATCTACATAAATTATGTTGGTCATATTTTTTGAAATGGGGTTGTTTGAACAACCCCAAACAACCCCACGGCTACGCCACTGCCCGTTACCACCAGGCACGACTAAGAACGGCGTCCACAATCCACATAACAGGCCGGTGATTGGTTTCCGGCGATTCCCATAGTTTCGTGTTGTCTGTATGGCGAAACCACAAGCGTTGTCGTCCGTCTCCTTCTCGGTCCCTGTGGAGAGCAGGTCGTCGAGAATGGCTATCACGGACTAGAGCTATCTTACGGACGTGGCCCGTGTCAGCTTCCACGCCATTCGATGCTTCAAGACATACCGCTCTTTCTCGCGCGGAAATCCTCTCCTGTGGAATTCACTGCCGGACTGCGTGTCGTCCGCCACATCCTTCGGAGAGTTTGCGAACAAGTTAAAGACGCACCTATTCAACATCTCGTTTCCACGTTTATTGTAAAGCACCCTTGACTTTGGCCCATGCTGCTATGTTACGGCGCTATATAAATTGTCATGAACAATAACAATAACAATAACAACAATACCGAGTCTTGGTACCAGCTGGCATTCCGTCGATCGATAAACCGTCCGGACTTCTCAGAACCGACGGAGAAAGACCGAATGGAATGACCGTGGTGCCACTGCTTGACGGTCAATCATCTAACATTGGTGCAGTGCAGTGGCGGCTCCACCGGGGTGCCAGAGGGGGCCCGTGTCCCCCCCATTGAGTGTCTGGCCCCCCAGTGCCCCCCAGTTGGGACCCTATACTTAATGCTACATACATTAAACAACAAATGGTTGGCCCCCCATGATTAGAAGTTGCCACCCCAACGCCCCTCCACTTGCCAAATCCTAGAGTCGCCACTGGTGCAGTGGCGTAGCCAGGATTCTCCAAGGGGGTTATGATTCTCAACTTCGGAAAATTCTGAAAAAATTCTAACAAGAAGGAAAAAAACCTGACAAGCAAAAAAGGCTGTCAACTATTATTTTGCTTAATTATGAGCGCATACAAGTATACAACTATATTAATCCGCAATAAACAATTTCTCGTCGGACAACCAAGGGGGTTAATCCCAACTCTCCTGGCTACGCCATTGCATTGGAGTCTATCTATCTATCTATCTATCTATCTATCTATCTATCTATCTATCTATCTATCTATCTATCTATCTATCTATCTATCTATCTATCTATCTATCTATCTATCTATCTATCTATCTATCTATCTATCTATCTATCTATCTATCTATCTATCTATCTATCTCTATCTATCTATCTATCTATCTGTCTATCTGTCTATCTATCTATCTATCTATCTCTCTCTCTCCAGCAGAAGCCGCAGCTGAAGCAGCATCAGACAGAAAAATCGTTAAGTAAGCTGACCTGTCGGCTGATTATTTATTCTTGCCACTGGAATATCGAGAATTTAAAGTCAGACTATTGAATATATTATTATAAACGAGGACGCTGCCAAAGTCATAAAAGGCATTAGGCTCTAAATCCATTGCTTTTGATACTTTTTCTGCAACGCTATACATAATAATTTAAAGTGTCAATTATCTCTTGAAAGTCGAGAAGAAAGTCGTGGATAATATAATACATCCTAGCCGAATTTTGCATCATTTATATATCCATCCTTCTCAACATGGTCCTCTTTTCTCAACTTCTCACTCGTCTTCGACTTTGACCAAGGTGAACTGCAGTATACATAAACTAGACCTGTGCGCCGACGCTCTGAGGGTCGGCGGCGGCGTGTGACCGCTTTATCACCGGTGGCGGCGGCGGCGCGCCGAAACAATTTTATCGGCGGCGGCGTGCAATGTTTAAACTAGGCCGTTTCCGGGAGGAAAATCGCCCTTTTCCCCCCGGAAATGTCAAAATCCCAAATTCCCTCCTGAAATTTTGGAATACTGCATGGACTAACAGCGGCCCCTAGCAGAATTCCCTCCCGGCTTTGTCAGTTCCCCACCTCCGGCTTTTTAGTTCCCTCCCGGAGTCCAGGAGTCTAGATTAAACACTGGCGGCGTGGACTTTCCTGGCGGCGTCGGCGACGTACAAAGGGTTAATACAGTGCAATACGTGTGACTACAAAGGACACCATAATATGATATCGTCGTTTTTGTTCAATCCTCGTGGTTTTTTGTCATCCGGTTCATTTGAAAACAATGTTACAAACTTATACTACTAGTAAAATAAAACTACACAGTTTAAGAAACATTTTATCAACAGAGCCCGTAGCTAGAGTATTCGGCGTCGCTCGGGGCAAGGTACAAATTTTGCGACCCTAAATTCCGGTGACGACCTTTTTATGCTTATCTGAGTTTTCACGACATAGCAATCTATAGCCTCTAGCAGCCCCAAAACCGGTGATGACCTTTTTTACTTATCTGTATTTTCTGTATTTTATGCCGCAAAAAGTCAGATAGTAGTGGTATGTCCATAATGTGCCGCCCCCTCCCCCCACTAAGACGGTGCCCGGCGCAGTTTGCCCTCGCTCCGTAGCTACGGTTCTGTTTATCAAATTATATTGCTTCATTATATATATAGAGGTGCGCAGGTGAGTCGACTGGGGGCGCTTGGGGCAGAAAGAACCGAAAAGTTTCTGCCGCGGCCGGGAGTTGAACCACGGACCTCGGGATTGGCAGACCAGTGCGCTAACCACTGATTGGAATACCCTTTTCCGATTTTTTCATAAATAGCCGAGAGAGAAATCAAATAGGCATATGCTACATAAAGGCCCTCCCAGTAGCGTAGCCAGCTTATGCAAAGTGGGGTTGCTAACTGGATGCACTAAGCAGCTAAACACCAGCAGGTGCCGCGGCCGACCCCCCTCCCCGCTAACCCCTCCTTCAACCAAAGGTCAACGGATTTACATAAATTGCGTTGGTCATATTTTTTGAAAAGGGGTTGCTTGAACAACCCCAAACAACCCCGTGGCTACGCCACTGGACCCTCCGTGTCATGAAATGGCCTGCTCCAAACAAGAAAAATAATCTAGAGGGAAATATGAAGGTTATACTGTAGTGTCAAAGGAAGACCAAGAAAAACTTGACTAGATAACATTGAGAAATGGATTGGAATCGAAAGCCACACGTATCAATGAAAAGATCTGCTGAGGATCGATGCAAATGGAGACAAATCGTGACTGCTAACCAACAAGTCGATGACTGCGCACGATGATGACGATGGTGGTGGTAGTGGTGGTGATGACAATTGTGGTAGTGATGATGGTGGTGGTGTTAATGATTATGGTGATGTTGATGATCAAGAAGATGTTGTTGTTGTTGTTGTTGATAATGATGATGATGATGATGATGATGATGATGATGATGATGATGATGTTAATGATGATGATGTTGATGATGATGATGATGATGATGATGATGATGATGATGATGATGGTGCTGATGAAGATGATGGTAATGATGATCAAGATAATCAGGATGACGACGATGACGATGATGACGATGATGACGATGACGACGACGATGATGATGATGATGACGATGATGATGATGATGATGATGATGATGATGATGATGATGATGATTAAGAATTAATGCAGAAACATCTGAAAGTGATTAACACAAAGATATGCTGCGTATTTTATAAATTTGAAGAAACCCTATAATTTTTTCCACTTTAGTCAAAAGTGTAACTCACCTTTAAGCGTAATCGACTTTTGTAAACCACTGTCGCATAAAGTAAGGCTACCGCAAACAAGGACTCGCTGGTATTTCATAAGTCTACGCAGCTCCGCCTACTAGCGTACGGCAATTTTAAGCCAAATACAAATAATCGATAAGGTCATGGCCGATTTTACCTCTTGGCCTCTATTTCCCCGCCTTCCGATAGATACCCGTTACTGTACCCGTTACTGTACCCGTTACTGTACCCGTTACTGTACCCGTTACTGTACCCGTTACTGTACCCGTTACTGTACCCGTTACTGTACCCATTACTGTGCTTTTGACATCGACGTTATACTTTCATTTGTATCTCTCTGTAATGGTCGAGACTTGCTACTGGAAATCAAGTAACCGTAAATTGAATCGTAAATGAAAATCGGGTTTGGTTTGACCGACGTGTTGCAAAACAGCTGAGTTCGTATTATCCACCGAGTCGAAAGTTTCCAGAATCAATAACAGAAAACGACCATCACATTGCCTCGCAGAAGTAGGTGGCAAAATGTCATTTCCTGCGTATCGGAACGTTTGACTCCGATTCTGAACTCAGGCAGTCCAGTGCTACCTGAACGTGATCAAAGTGATGTAGGGTAAGGTCTATACTAAGGATTGTGTTAGAAACATCCTTAAAAACAGACATCATTTTGTACGCTTCCCGTCTCTCCCGTTGACTATAGACGAAGCAGATCTTAATTTAAGTGGATGCACGACATAATACCTCCGGTTGTGGCGCCTACGCGGTTGTCTGCACCTGCTTGTACGTGCCACGGTCTCGTTGTCGTTTTCGGCATTTATCGATTTACTGCTCCTGGTCTTTGCGCCCACCGCATTCCACTCGTCGGTTTTCTGAAGTCTTTGCCGTCCTCTACTTTTCCTCAGTGGCGGCTCCACCGGGGCAGAGGGGCCCGTGCCCCCTATTGAGAGCCTGCCCCCAGTGCCGCCCCCCAGTTGGGACCCTATACTTAATGCTACATACATTAAACAACAAATGGTTGGCCCCCATGATTAGAAGTTGCCCCAACGCCCCCACTTGCCAAATCCTAGAGCCGCCACTGCTTTTCCTCGTCGTTCTGGAATGTTAGTCGATAGCCGACGCCGTTGAGGAGTCCGCCTATATGTCGGCCATTAATGGACGCCACGAGAATTTCAACGTGACTGCGTGTGACTGTCGTTCCGGACTTCGCTGGAACCTCCATAGTCGTCGGTTTTGCCGTTTTCGGCGACGAACTATTCTCTCACGGAAGACCACTTCTTCGGATTTCAACACCGGATCAGAGGCGTAGCAGCCACATGGACGACCTGGCCAAATGCCAAAGGCCCCCGACCTGCAAAGGACCCCGACCCGAGCCAAAAAAAATTGTTTAAAACGTTGTAAAGTCGTCAAGCAAAAAAAGGTCGTCAAGATTTTCGCAAACTTGTTACATCGTCTCTGGAAAGGGCCCCCTACCCGTTTCTCGCCATGGGCCCCCGAGAATATTGCTACGCCACTGCATCGGATGTTTCCGTGCGGAGAACTCCTGCTACCAACTCGCGGCCCCTTAATTAACATCATCTTCCGTTCCTCGTTGACCTGTCAATGTGGCTACAATTTTCTTGCAAAGGACCGCTTCTAAAGGACTTAGCACCGGATTTCAACACGGCAGCGACCCCTTTCTATCATCCGAGCGGATTTTAACATCGCCACCTTCGGACCTTCAATGGCATGTCAGGGTTGTTATTAAAGCGCTTTTGACTTTGGTATTTAACTGTGTTATAGCTCTATATAAATTGTTCTGGAATAATACAGCTGAAATTGAATAAGTAAGAAACAAACGCTTAGTAGTATTGCAGATCTTCTTTTTGTTTTTTGCATGTCTATTGCATCTTTCGCCATTCGCCTCCGCTGCTAATTCTTTGCCTCCTCTTCTTGAGTTTACAAATAACAGCAAACTTTGGAGTATGCAATAACATGAATGCCTTGTTTAATTGCGGTTATTATTATTATTATTAGTAGTAGTAGTAGTAGTAGTAATAATATTAGTAGTAGTAGTAGTAGTAGTAGTAGTAGTAGTAGTAGTAGTAGTAGTAGTAGTAGTAGTAGTAGTAGTAGTAGTATTAACTAGACGATTTCTATAGCGCAGTAAACATAGCATTGGCTAAAGACAAGAGTGCTTTAGCACATGTCACTTATATCCGATGATAAATAGGTGTGTCTTTTAGATTCCTTATAAAAGTTCCGACAAAGTCTGCCTTAGTCACCCAAACAGTTCCATAGGAGCGGTTTGCCTCGCGTGACCAATTTTCCGCCGAACTTAGAAGTCTTGGACGGATGAGGGACAAGCACCTGGACCCGACTACCACACCGTAGTTGTGATCGTCGTTCAATCACCGTGGATCTTTGTACCAATGTAGCTAGGTAGTCAGGGCAGCAGAGGGTCCCGTAGAGCTCGGTATGTGTGATCCAGCAGAGCTTGTAGACAATGCGTTCCTGAACTCGAAGCCAGTGAAGGCGGTCTCTCAACAGAGGCGTAACATGCTCGCTCCAGCGGCTTCCGAAGACCAGCCGAGCAGGTAGATTGTAGGCGGTTTAACCCCTTAACTGGGGATCCCGGATATATCCGTCCATTTTACATTGAGTTACAGTTAAATACACGGTTAAGGGGTTAACGGACGATCCGGGAGATCGAGTAATATACGCTGTTACAATAGTCAATCCTAGACAGCAGTGATGAGTAAAATACCTTCTGAATGTATCTCAGATACAGATACTGCATTTAAAATGTATTTAAGATACAGATGCAAGATACCCTAGACAAAATGTATCTAGATGCAGATTCTTTTGAAATGTATCTAGATACAAGATAGGCCTACGTCATAAGATACAGTTTCATTAGTCGAAGATGAGCGTCTGCACAAACAGAATAATATGAACAAAGTTGTGAAATTTCTTAACAGTTAAACAGCTGTCATGTGGCAAACAAGGCCAATCCTGTCCTTAACAATCAATTTGCTCAACAACCATTTTAGCGTTAACAAAGACTTACAAAGTTTACTGAATGAGGGAGTCATTTGCTTTTAGTAACAGCAGCTTTGTTTTGTAGATTTGCAGCATCTTGTATCTTGAGGCAGTGAAGATACTAGATACAGAACAATTGTATCTGAGATACAGATACAAGATACCGATACATTAAAGTATCTAGATACATTGTCAAATATACAGTTTTGGTATTGTAGATACATGTATCTAAGATACTACCCATCCAGAGGCGTCATCTGGAGGGATGGGAGAACGTGGCCCCTCAAGGAAATGAAAATATTAATTTATAATGTATTAATGTGCAAAAAAAATTGCAAAAATTGCCAAAAAATATCAAAAAATTGCAAATTTTCCAACATTGTCCCTACAATTTGCCAAAATTGCTCAAAATTTGCCAAAAAATTGCAAGAAAATTGCAAATAAAATTGCAAAAATGCCTAAAATTTGCCTAAATTTGCCCTAAATTTGCCAAAATTTGTGAAAAATTTGCAAACAAATTTTCTCGCCCCCCCAAGAAAAGTGTGAAATGACGCCACTGTACCCATCACTGCTAGACAGTATTAGTGCTCGGACAAGCTGCGTTGCTGCACGGGACCTGCACCCGCTGGTGTACTCTATACTAGCTTATTTTTACATTTAATTGGAGACCCACGGCCCTTTGTTCCCCCAAATGACTCCCCTGTTTCAGGGGCGTGTCCGGTGTCGTGGTCAAAGCATAACGATGGCGCCCCCAACTTCCGAAAATCCTGACTGACAAGAAACAAACGGACGTTGTTTGTTCTTTTTCCTCTTTTTGTTATACCTTAAACCCGATTTTACTCTCCTCATATGTACCCCCTCCGCCCCTAGATCCGCCTCTGAATAATTTATACTGCAGTCGAATAGCTTTGAAAGACGAAATTAATAAATGACCATGACTATAGTTTTAGAAATGGACCCAAAGGAAAAACACGATTAAAACCATATTTCTGTGTAATAAATCCACTTAAGCCTATATATATATTATTATTATTATTATATTATTATTATACAACGACAAGATTATCGTGACATAATGTCTAACGACTGCAAGGGCACGTAACAATAACATTATTAAACAGAAATGAATTGTACAGAGAGGTGGTCACACTACATCATAGCATCTAATAAATAGCTCGGTTTTGAGGTGCTTCTTAAATGTCTCCAGCGTCTTTGATGACCTCACGTGAGGCGGAAGTCCATTCCAGACACGAGCAGCAGCGACCGGAAAAGCACACACACACACACACACACACACACACACACACACATATATATATATATATATATATATATATATATATATATATATATATATATATATATATATATATATATATATATATATATATATATGGCCATATTAAGGCGGGCCTGAGTGGTTGAAGCTCGAGACCCACCATGACAAATAGGCCCACCCTCTTTAGCGTCTATTTGTTCACGATAAACCCAAGCGCAAACATACTGACGTTTGGGACAGGCGTCACACACACACGCGCACACACACACACAAACACACACACTGCACAATAGGCTGAAATTCATGAATGTTCTCAGTTCAATGAAATTGAACAGCTATGCAAGGTTATCTTAAATTAGTATTATTATTATTCCAGTACAATTTCTATAGCGCTGTAACATAGTAAAATACCCAAATCAAAAGCGCTTTAATAACAACGCTGACATGCCAATGAAGGTCCGAAGGTGGCGATGTTATAATCCGCTCGGATGATAGAAAGGACTCGCTGCTGTGTAGAAATCCGGTGCTAAGTCCTTTAGAAGCGGTCCTTTGCAAGAAAATTGTAGTCACATTGACAGGTCAACGAGGAACGGAATATGATGTTAGGGTGCTAATAAATGTGTAACTGCACCATATCTTTAGTGACGCAGCATTTCTTATCACGATATAATGATGATGGTGGTGCTGGTGTTGGTGGTGGCGGCGGTGACAATGACTATGACTGACGCTGAATGACAGTGGACTTTGCTTTGCCGTCATTCGTTCATTCATGCATTATTACTCTGACGTATCAGGTGATCCATGGAATCCTTAATTATTGCTAATAATTTAGGATTCCATGGATGATCTCGTAAATCCATTGGTCATGGGATCAATGGATTTAAGAGTGGTCGCCCTCTGTTCTTCGCGGCTTAATGCCCACCACCGTTCTCCATCTCTCTCTCTCTCTCTCTCTCTCTCTCTCTCTCTCTCTCTCTCTCTCTTCTGCAAGCGATCGATTGCATGACAAGCCTCGGTTTTACCGCTTTCCCCCGTTTATTGCAAGTGACCGTATATTTTTGTTTGGCACAAAATACAATAAAATACAAAATAATTTCGACTGATGTTTTTATGTAGTACCTGTTTTTGTTCGCGCTATGTAACGGCAGACTTACCAATCAAGTCAGCCACTTCCCCCTTTTTTTCTTTTTTGCGAATTTTAAATTGATCCCATTCCACGAGGCAACGCATTTGCTCAACAGATGGTTATTGTGATGAGTGAATCAATGCCTTTGACCGGTTGCATGCTGCCAATCGGAAAATCCTGCATGTTCATCAAATGGTGAACTTTCTTTGTCATGCAGCATCCTGCCGAACAGAACATTCCAACCATGGAAATTAAGCAAAATAAGAACTTCGAAAACGACGTTTGACTTATTTTTTTGCTTCAAAATATTTCCATGTGTGTGTGTGTGTAATTTAAGCTGCACTGGATTATCGAGTTCTCCTTTGGAAATGTCCTCTGTGAAATTACTCAGAGGCTGACTGAGACTGTTTATTCTGTTCATTTCTAGAGTTCGCAGCGACGCTGATATTTGAACAGTCTGACAAATGATGACTAGTATTTGAAATTGACGAAGAAACAGTTTGACATAATATGTCATCCGATGTTTCTAAGCATGAGCGCCTGCTGTGCTCATGTCTTTAGAATTCTCGAGAAATCCAAACGCAGACAACTTATGCAATCCAGATTGTTCAAATTGTTCTTGTGTTCGCTTCCTTCCATGACCTAGAGTAGCCATGGCTGATCCGAGAAAGTATGTCTTTTTTAAAAAAATCCGACTGTACGCGAGAGTTTGAGTAAAACAATAAGTTTATTCTTGCGCGAAATTGTAACAAACCGTACAAACCTCCGCTCATAAAGCACAACCGCCTGCTCCGAAGGCATTATACAAAGGAATGTTAGCAAGGAAACGAAGGTCAAATCCCAAAGCAGCTCCCATGTTGCTTCTGAGACAGGTATTCCGAACACATTCGTAGAACGCACAAGTCAAAGCTATTTCATCTATTTGCTATTCCTGCAAGTACTGCCTATCAGCAGGGGCGTAAACCTGGCGTCAACATTGGGGGGGATAAAATAATTTTTTAAAAGTTGACCCCCCCAGAAATATAAATATCCCCCCCATTTTGGGGGGGATATTGCATATTATGGTGGGGACTTAAAATCGTCCATGAAATACGTCTTGACAAGCCAAAAAGAAGGTCATCCTGATATTTTTATATTTTTCCCTCTCCAAAAAGCCTGACAAGCAAAAAAGGTCATCCGAAATGAGAGAATGTGGATTTGGCGTAATTCTGGCATCAACATCATAGGGTAGGATAGAATTTTTTACCATATAGGCCCAAACATTGGGGGGGATAATTGATACTCTGTCCCCCGCCAACTAATTATTCGGGGGGACCGTCCCCCGCCGTCCCCCCCGTGTTTTACGCCCATGCCTATCAGTCACAAACTCATAAATCTTCAGCGCCTGCGACGCCCATACGTCGTATATATCAATTACTGCCTTAGATAGAGATTCTGAGTCTAATTTAGTAGAGGAAGATGCAGGAGGATAAATCGTCCATACGGACAGATGATTACCGTCGTAACTGAGAATCGATATATCGCGTAGATACATATAGACCAGCCAAGCACAATCACTGTATTAATTACTGGACTTTTAGCAGTTGTTGCTGCAGCATTGGTGGTATTAGTAGAAGCAGCGGTAGTTGTAGTAGCAGCAGTGGCGGCTCCAGGATTTGGCAAGTGGGGGCGTTGGGATGGCAACTTATAATCATGGGGGGGCAACCATTTGTTGTTAGTTATGTAGTATTAGGATATTGGGTCCCAACAGGGGGCTACTGGGGGCAGGGACTCAATAGGGGGCACTGAATAGCAGCAGCATTAGTATTCGTTATTTGAGCGAAGATGTCTACCATGTGAAAGCGAGAGGATGGAACGTGGAAAGGGATCGATTTTCTATCTGCGCAACCGATTCGATCGATCAGCAATTAAATCATCTGGTACCATGGCAACCTGGTCGCGTGATCTTTCAGTGGCTTCCTCTGGCGGTCGACAACGTAGAGCGATAATAGCAAAGCAACCAGAGCCATTGTGACTCAGGTAAAACATTACGTGGATCAATGGACCGGAGGAGTGACGAAGAGGGATTAGGTACGGGTGGGGATGAGTGGCGCAGTAGCAATGACGCGGTTAACGTGAGGGGGAATAGAAATTCCGAGATCGTTTAAACGGCACTCACGCAGGAATGGAACTTACGTAATGATGACGATGACGATGATGATGATGAGAATGATGATGATGATGATGATGATGATAACGATGACGATGACGACGACGATGATGATGATGATGTGATGATGATGATGATGATTACGATGCTGATTATAATCATTATTCATTCACATTATAGTGTTATTGCGTGATCTCATTCCTTGCCCTTTTTCTCTAGCAGGAGGATAGAAGATAAATTAAGCGAAATAAACAATGGGACTATCACGATGCAGAAGCAGACGACGTCGACGCCGGAGGATTAACGCCGTCGAACAAGTTTGAATCCAAGGATCTCTGCATATACATTGTAGCGTTATTCAAGATAGATTTGGCCTCATGTCCCAGGTTACCGCATAGATGTTCATGGGTCCTTTTTAGAACCCAATCCAACTCAACCCATCAAATCTCCAACCCAACCCAACCCATGCCGGTAATAGGGTTACCTGACCCAACCAAACCCAACCCACCGTAATTCATTGCAATTTCTTAAACCATGACTTTCTGATCAATCCAGTCCAACCCAAACCACCATTAATATGGAAAGGTCTGACACAACCCAACCCATGGGTTGATTCAACCCGTGGGCTGACCCAGCCCATGTACATCTATGGGTTACCGCTTTGGCTTTCTCTGATTTATTAGTCAGAGCCAAACATTTGGTCGAATCTAACCTGGTGACCTTGAGCTCCAGTTTTCAGATGACATTGTTCAGTTTGCTTCTTTGTGTTTAACAAATTTAGCAATGAAATTACATCAATTAAAAACATAAATGTTATAAGAGAAAGCAGCGAAGTACAGATGTTCACAATTTATAATAATAATAATAATAATAATATAATAATAATAATAATAATAATAATAATAATAATAATAATAATAATAATAACTGATATACAGATGTTCACAATTTTTATACGCATGAACTAGTTGGTGCCTTTCCAAATGTCTTCATTGCATTAGCCTACGCAAGTTTCTTTGTCTAAATGGTCAGCAACTGCAGCCAGAGGCGAACGTTCATTTTCACAGCTGAAGCGCATCAAAAGCGAATTAAGATCAACAACCCTGGACTAAGAACGACTAAATGTCCTGGCGCTGTTGTGTATAGAAAATACTTAAATTCAACAGCTTGATTTAAATTCAGTAATTGGACTATTGGCTGTTACAAAATCCCAAAAATTTACGACTAATTAACTCAAAGGCAGTTCAGTTTCATATAATTTTGTTAAAATATTGTGTAATTTAGATTACTGGATTAAAGATACAATGAATTGTATAGTAATCTGTGCTTCAGATTTAAATAAGCCTAGTCTGTCTGGTGTTGTGTTGACAGTGATCTATTCAGTGGCGGCTCTAGGATTTGGCAAGTGGGGGGCCGTTGGGGGGCAACTTCTAATCATGGGGGGCCAACCATTTGTTGTTTAATGTATGTAGCATTAAGTATAGGGTCCCAACTGGGGGCCACTGGGGGGCCAGACTCTCAATAGGCGGGGCACGGGCCCCCCTGGCACCCCCGGTGGAGCCGCCACTGGATCTATTTGACAGTGTTCTCATTCTGTTATCGCATTTGTCGTTATGAAACGTTATAAAATCTGCTAAAATAGGCCCCTTTAAAATATGCAGCCCCAGGCCCACTCGGTCCTCAAACCGGCCGCGCATGCCTGACCCTGGCGCCGAACCGACGCTCGATGCTTTTTACGAACCTTCCGACGAACAAAAAACATGTGAATATATCTTTATAGCAATTGCGGTCGGAGACTCGGCTTACTGTATGTAGCTAATAAATTTGCGTAGCCGTCAAGAAAATGGCTGAAGAAGGCCTGCTAAAATGTTGTTAATTCACCGCAAAGCTATTGGCGCGGTCTTGGTGGTACAGTATCTCCAAATTATCGCCAGCAGCCGGTGTTTCGAAGAAAAGACGCTTTTGAGTTTTTTAGGAAACGGTCGACGCGATAAAAATGACAAGACGTGTTGCGACCGCAGCAAAGCAAAAAGCTAGGACCAGGCCTCAAGGACTCGTTCGACGCGTTAATTCGCGTTTTTGTAAGCGCTTCAGGTGCGCAAACATGGCTTTGTCCAGGCACGCCCGAAGTGGTGGTTCAATCGGTGCGGCTGCACCCCCTGGAAAAATTCAGGGGGTGCACAATGCATCTCCTGAAAAGAGGATGGTCTGCACCCCCTCTGCACCCTCTCAATCCTGAAAACAGGGGGTGCAGAGGGGGTGCAGAGTGTACAGACGACCTTTTTTGCTTGTCAAGCTATTTCGAAGGTAAATTCTAGCGTTGAAGACCCTTTTTTTGCTTGTCAAGGATTTGAAAGAGAAAATTTAACTTTGAAAAAATCTGCACCCCTGACCAAAATTCGTTCCGGCGGGCCTGGCTTTGTCACTCATGTCCTGACACGGATGTTTTTTGGGAAGGTCGTGTCCCTATGGGCGTGAACACGGATGTTTTTTGGCCATGAAATAACAAAAACCGTGGTTTATTTTATTGTCAAAAGTCAAAAAAGCAAAAAAGTAGTCACCACTCTTAAGCAAATTTAAGCCAACAACGCAGAACAAGCTCATCACCTCTGAAAAAATTAGGTCACGACCGTTTATTTGACCAGTCTAAGATTCAAAGCTCGATCATACGCGTATGACAAAATAAAATACGTTAAAATACGTGCGCCTGAATAAAAAATAAAATACGCGTATGATACGCGTATCTTATACAGTAAGTCTACTCGGTTACTTATAATTTGCTTACTTAGCGAGCAATATCAATTGCGACGTCACGCCACGTCACTGTAACTGATCCCAAAATTCACTTCGTTAAATCTTGTTCCCATTTTAATTTCTTTGTGCAGGTAAATGGTTAACAGACTGCGGTAATTGACGCAATTTCATGGCTATGTAGGCCTGAGGTATTATTGCTCACGTATGATAGCGCGTATGATAAAGAGTCATACGTTAAAATACGTGCGTATGATACGAAAAATATAATACGTACGATACGTATGATCGAGCTTTGTTAAGATTAAGGCACTACCGTTTTTCTGACCAGGTTTGCGCCCACGATGCGTCTGGAGAGCTCGAAGACGACGGTGACTAAAGACGCGTCACTGACCGAATTTGGTCGTTGAATGTTTACGATATCGACAGAGTTACCGCAGTGGAAGTGGAAATTGGAAATGTCGAATGGAAGTTGACCATTCGGAAGCCGTTGCTACTTACGGCTTCGTCTCTTTCTCCACCTAGAGCGCGCATGTAACGGTCCCACCTGCGGTTATTATTAGGGCTGCGCCGAGTAACTCGAGTAACGCGAGTACTCGACTCCAAATTGGAGTCGAGTAATTTTTTTGGAGTCGAGTACTCGCATAGAATAACTAAACAAAGGATAGAATAGATAAATAAAGAATAACCAAAGAATTTCATTAAAATTTGGCCTGTAACTTCTGTTATACTAAATTTGAAAACGCTTGAATATCCGAAAATTTGACATGTAACTGTATCTAATGTTCTGCCTTGGTTAAATGAGGGCCATGAGGCAAATAATAAGCATTATGTGACGTGTAACGTTTGCAAATCATGTATTTCTGGTTTTACGCGAGTACTCGAGTACTCGCTAAGCTACTCGACTCCTACTCGACTCCTAAACTACTCGGTTAGCGCAGCCCTAGTTATTATCTGGGGTGGGGCCCGGCCCTAGCCCGAGCCCGAGGCCCGAGCTTTGAGGCCCGCCCGGCCCGTAGCCCGTAGCCCGTACCTTGCCGCCCGGCCCGAGGTACGGGCGGGGCTGCAAGGTAATTTCATAAAAGTATAATCTGCTAACACGATATTAAATACAATAAACTCAAAATCAAATAATTTTCATAAATTATATTTTTAAAATTATTTTCTTAGCTGTTCCCTAATTAAAATTTTTATTACAGCTTAGTTGTAACTATTGTATAATTGTCAATAGAACATTAATATTTTGTTGCTGTTAGGAAAAGAGGAGGAAAAAGGCAAGACTAAACAAATATAAACTTGAATTTATTAAAGAAATATTGTTAGCGCCCGGCCCGTACAAGGCCCGTAGCCCGTACATTTGCGCCCGTAGCCCGTACCTCGAGGCCCGTAGCCCGTACCGAGGCGCCCGGCCCGGTACGGGCCCCACCCCAGGTTATTATTGGTCCGTGTTGGCGCTTCTTTTGCTGAGGTTTTATCTTTCCTTCTACTGTCTCGGTGATGCATCAGATGCTGCATAGCGCGGTCGCGCGATACCCTTTTGTTTCGAAGATTGAAAAGACCGGGAGTTTGCCTGTTGAATGTGTCCCACGACAACCATTTCGTGCTTTTTTGATCCTCGAAATGGACACGCAGTTCGGTTCTTATTGCTTTTATCAGATCGTCTGTGCTCATACCGAAACAGAATCTTTATCCATTTGGAGTAATTCGAAATCATTCCGAGCGACGTAGTGATCTAGGAAATTGTAATAAAACTCCAGGATTCTCAGTCTTGAGAGCTGATAGACAGGGGCGTAGCCAGGAATTTGATTTGAGGGAGGGGTTTAATGTGATTTGGAGGGTATAAATCTTAAACAATTTTGAAAATCTTAAAAAACACATTAGAAATTTTAAAGAAGTCTTATTTTAGGAGGGTATATATACCGATATACCCGGTATGAGCGGTTCTCAACCTTTATAGTGCCGCGACCCTTTTAATTCAATTCCCCATGATGTGGCGACCCCCAACGGTTAAATTATTTTAGTTCACACTGTAAACTGCTAAAAATAATAATGCTACGACAATCAAAATGTTCGAAATCGTTATTATTTAATTGTCTCCATGTCTATCCTCGAATGACAATTATAGTATAAAACAACTAGTACGTCGTAACTACCACTGAGGAAATTTTGTACAATAACAAGAAAAGAGACATCCCCATATTTCTGATGGTCTCGGACGACCCCCGGCAAATCGTCATTCGACCACGTTGGGGTCGCGACCCACAGGTTGAGAACCGCTGTAATAGATGGTTTTATACTTTTTATTTCACACGCGCCATCGCTTATTCCTCGATGTCCTCGAGCCAGGGCGTTCGAAGCTTTTGACGTATTGTTTTTTTTATCATCACTTGTGTATGTTACACAGGCGTGTGACTCCAAAGCTTCGATTAACTTGACGTAGGCGGAGTTTCCGAGTAGTTTCACGATTTCCGCCTTTTCTTTATTTTTATCTTTATTTTTTTCTCGACGCGCTGTCGTTACTTCATCGACAAACCACCGCAATATCGTTTTTGAGGCCTATTCGATGGTGGTGTGCACCGCTTCTATACTACTACTACTGCTACTATTACTATTACTACTACTACTACTACTACTACTACTACTACTACTACTACTACTACTACTACTACTACTACTACTACTACTACTACTACTACTGCCCCATAATAATGCTAGTAGTAGTAGTAGTAGTAGTAGTAATAGCAGTAGTAGTAGTACTACCTCTACTACTACTACTACTACTACTACTACTACTACTACTACTACTACTAATAATAATAATAATAATAATAATAATAATAATAATAATAGTAATATTAATGATAATAATAATATGATTTAAAGTGGTTTAGGAGTCTAAGTAAGCCTGTGTGAAGACCACTGTGGTTACTTTCCACATTTAATAACGCACATTTCCAAGATAGTCTATAAGTAGTCCGTGGTTGAGGTACCACCCGAGAAGCGGGATGTAAAAAAGAATGCCTTTCGCTTCGAGTAAGCCTAGTATAGATTTTTTGAGCTGACTCTTTTACGGCCTGTTTTTTCCATATAATGAAGTATATCCTCCCTGACGCCCGCTTCGGTGACTTTCACGTTCGCGAATAGCGGTTGCATTTCTTCGAATATTTCCCATTTTCCCTGGTGGACTCTTCTGTCGCATTTTACGAATCCAAAGAATTGCTCTGTTCGTATGTTTTCTATAATTTCTGGAACTATGGTTTTCGTGTCTTCGTAATTAATTAACAACAGTCTCTTCTACACAGGGCATGTCGTCCAGGAACGCGCTCATGTAGAGCGCGTTCGCGACGTGGCACACGACTTCGCGACATTTCTTCGCGACGCTACCGAATATATGCGTCGTAAGCTTCTTTTTTGTGTGGCGGGGGGGGGACATACAGTGTCGTGAAGCCGCTGCGGGTTTTTTAAAACTCGCAGTATGGTCATTAGAAGTTCTTCATCTCGTCGTGTTTATGTAGCTGCTACGAATTTGTCACAAAGCAGCTAGCTGGCCGTATGTAACTATAAACCAAGGTAATGAAAGAAGAGCAAAATCTTTTCTTTAACTCAAACTTCTTCAACAAAAAGTAATCATTTCAACATGAACTCTTTTCCATCACAACGTTCAATAACAACAGTGTTGGAGTTGCCGGAGGGGGTTGGGGGGGGGGTGGTGGTGTGGAGTTGGGGGCTGAATCATCCAGCTAACTTTGCAACCCTCACAAAAATCGCATATCGGGTACATGCAGCTTCTGTCATTCTTTGAATTTCAGTCATCAACCCTCCCTCCCAGCTCAAATTTCACAACTCCAACACTGAATAACAACAATATGCACAATATTCCAATTGGATAAGAATGTGCATTAACCCATTTACTGGGGACCCCGGATATACCCGTCCATTTTACATTGAGTTACAGTTAAGTACACGGTTAAGGGGTTAAATGCAATTCCGTAGCGTTACAGTTCTCTTTCAAGTCTATAGCAGAAGAATGTTCTCTTTTCAATGTCGGTCGTTTCTTGTCTACATTTATTCACCGACGATTTCTAATATTCAAACGAACCTATTTCGAACGTTTTTTTATACTCGTATAACTCGAACGCATTTCTAATAGTTTCCATCGCACACTGTTCATTTTCATCATTATCAAAAACATATCTTCGACAACCTCCTTTTTCTAAATATTTTCTCTAATTAGCACTTCGACTGCGACGTCATTTATTACCAGGACGCGGCAGTTAGTATCAGGCGCGGCAGGCGTCTTTTTCTGCAAACAAGCAGAAGGTTATGCATAGGGTTTAGGGTTAGGGGGTTGGGGTTATGGTTATGGTTAACTACCCCTAACCTTAACCCTGACCCTATCTCTAACTCTAACCCTAACCCTAAGCTTAACCCATAAAGTTGTCTTTGCTTTATAAAATATTCACATTAAGAGCGTCACGCGGTTCATAAATATTCATATAACCTTCTGCTTTTTTGCAGAAAAAAAGACGCGCGCGGCAGTTAATATCAGCGCGCAGCGGTTGAAATAAGCGCAAGACAAATTTAGCACAGAATAACAATATAAAGAAGTAAGATTCTAATGCAATTATCTAATGGTTAAAGTCTAAATGAATCGCTATTGTTTATGTGAACAGTAACTCTGAAAATGTAAAAAAGCACTACAGTTGTTATTATTTCACTTAGGCCTAATAATATGTCTGGGCAGAGACGTCATTTCACTGTTTTTCAGGGGGAAGCAAAACACTTTCGACCTGACAAGTTTGTGAAAAAGTTGACGACCTTTTTCTTGGCTTGTCAGTCATTTTTACCTATTTAGCCAGCCGCCAATTGGTGTGTAAAAACTAAATAACACAACCTTGGCGAAAAAAAATTTTCCCTGAAAATCAGGGGGGCCAAATGCCCCCCTTCCCCCTCAAATGACGTCCCTGTGTCTGGGTATGAAACTCTCCAAAGCATGGAACGACGCAGAGCCTCACTGTCCCCATAGCTATCATGCAGGCTCTATATCCTCCAATTGATCGTTGCTGTTTCTATATATGTCATCATCAGTGAAATATTCATCTTCCGATAGATCTAATTCGTCTAGAACGTCGGATATATTGTACCTTTTACGTGAAGCCGCCACCGCTTTTGTTTGCACTAAGAGGGCGGCAAAATGTACGTGGTGGAAATGCCCATTATAACCACAATAACCACAATAAAAAATTGCATCTACAATCACCAGATGTCAGCACTCAACATATGAATATTATTACTTAGACGCGGCAGATTGGGCGTTTAGCACGCGAAAGGCTCACTCGTACATCTCGTACGTAGCAGTCAACGTGTTCTAACGCCCCACTCTAGCTTCTCTCTTCACCCGTCCCACGACCTTAACGCCCGACTGTCTTCTTCTCTCTTCTCCCGTATACAAAGTGATACGAGTGACATGGTGTTTAAAAATATGTGTTTATACGTATAGGCAGTGGCGGGGCCACGGGGTTGGGGGATTGGGTTGGGAGGTTTGAACCCCCCACTTGCCATCGGGCCACCCGTGAGATTCGTGCAAAATTGCAGAGAAATTTTTGGTGAGGGGAGAGGGGGTAGGGGATGATTGAGGATTGGTTCTACTAGTCTAAGTATCAAGCGTTCTCAACTGTATATATCTACAGGATGGCGTTGCGGGCTTAAACGTTTGTTTGTTCACAAGAATCGTACATTGGATATAAAAAAGGTCATCACCGAAATTTCGAAATTTAGGGGCGCCGAAAACCCTAGGTACGGCTCTGAGGGGTTTTAACCCCCAACCTCCTCCCTTGGCTACGCCACTGAAAGAGATTGACTATTGGTGTGCAGACTGGGATGAAGACGAGTGCGTTCGGATTTTTTCCATTATCAAGTTTAAATCATTTCGGCCGCTGTGAAACCCCAACACGGACTTGCTGGCACTAATGTAATGTAATGTAATGTGATGTAATGTGATGTGATGTGATGTGATGTGATGTGATGTGATGTGATGTAATGTAATGTAAAGTAATGTAATGTAATGTAATGTAATGTAATGTAATGTAATTAGCTATTTATATTGCGCCTAATCAATCAATGTTAGCAAGCGCATTACAATTAATGTCAATTATGTCGATTATTATATGCACAATTACTGTAAACAGATGTGTCTTCAAATGTTTACGGAAAGCGACATTTCTTCCCTAGGTGATCATACGGCCTGTTTTTTCTCATCAATGAGTTCACAATAGTCTGAAAGAACCGATCGGTAAGCAACGTTTGAGAGCGGTTGCGCGCGATTAAGCAACTCTTTTACAAACGCCTCTATAAGCTTTATGGGTTCGCGATTGCAGAGGAGGGTTGGTGTTTAGTTTAAAGCATCGGCGATCGATATCGATATCGGAACGTGTTCGGTGGTATAGGAGTATCCAGAACAATCTCTATGGTCACTGATCTATGCCCACCAGCAAGAAATCTACTTCTGCCATTGACGTCTATTAATAGACAACAATGGTTTCTATGGTTTCTGCCCACCAGTGGGCGGAGCAACCGGACCTTGTTGGTAAACACTGGATACCCCTATAGGGCCTACGATAGGTCATGGGCTAGCGCTTTTGCTCTCGTCTTATAATTATCTAACAGGGCCTGCTTTCAGAAAAAAATGATCCCTGCACCAAGCTCAGAAAACTTGTGGACATCCGCGCAAAAAACAAGCGGAAAAGGTCGTCCGGAAAATGTATCACCGCACTAAGCACAGAAAATTGCATTTTACCACTGCACATTTTCATTTTGTCACTGCACAGTTTGTGTATCACTGCACGTTAAAACAGGCCCTGCAGTGTTTATTCTAGCCACCTTGACATTGGGGGGGGGGAGAGTTTGAAATGTTTGGGGGACAAGATTTGCCTCTCCATGCTTTTACGGGGGAGGATTTCCATCTCCCAAGCCAACATATACAAATTTGGGGGAATTTTAAAACTTTGGGGTCATCCCCCCCCCCCAAAAAAAGCCTAAAATAAACACTGAGGCCCTGTTATCTATCAGCGTTTCGAAGTTGTAGACGATTGCGTGTGGGTATAGTAAGTTTTTTGGTTTGTATGGTTTTCCATTGACACGTTACAGGCTTTCCCACATGGTGACCAATTTATGGCTGGCCGCTTTGATGGCTCGTTCTCTGGTTTTTATTTTTTCGTATAGTTCGTCCGCATTAAACTTCCGGCAGTGAGAATGAATGAGAGCAGTCATGATAGTAGCAGCCAGTGGCGGTTCCACGTGGGGAATGAGTGGGGTATGCCTCCCCCACCGGACTTCTTTTTCTGCTTGTCATATCTATTTTTGGGTAAATGTTTAAAGGTCTAGTAAAACTCCGGGGAAAACTGCGGATGACCTTTTTTGCTTGTCAACCTATATTATTCGGTAAAAGTGTAGTAAAATTAGGCCACAAAATCTCTTTTATCAGCCTTTTCAGGCAAAATTTATTGATTTTTTCATTCTCTTTTCATCTCTCCCACCAACTTCCTGTGATTTAATTTCACCCCCTCCCCCTTACCAGGAAATCCTGAAACCGCCACTGGTATAGCAGCCGTAGAATTGATAGACGGTTTTTGCTGTCGGATCGTAACCGTCTACCGCTGCGCCGGAGATCACCCGCTCACAGCCATGACCACAATGTGCGTGATGTATCGTACTGTATATCCGTGTCACGTTTGAAGCTTTCGGCTTCCAACCAGTGGAAAGCGAAGACGCTTGCACGCCCGAAATTATTAAAAGCTAATGTTGATTGAAAGGCAGATAACGACCGTCGCACTTCTTTTCCGTGGCAATTTGCATTCGTCTACTCTATCCTTATCCTATTTACACGTTTGATTGTGCCTGGAGAGATGACACTCTGAGTAAAATGTGCGTCACATTCTCCACACGCAGTGTTTATTCTAGCCCCCTTGACATTGGGGGAATTTTGAAATGTTTGAAGGGACAAGGTTTGAGTTTCCACACGTTGGGGAGGGGATTTCCATTCCCCCAGCCAACATCTAAAAAAATTGGGGGGATTTACAAACTTGGGGGGAATCCCCCTTAAGAAGGCCTAGAATAAACACTGCTCCACACGCATAGGTATTTTTTATTAGGCAGTGGCTAGGATGCGGGCTGCCCGCATTCTAATTAAACCGCTGATCATGGGCGTCCGGAGTGGGTTGCAAGGGGTGTCAGTGCACCCCCTAGAAAATAAATTGTGGAGTTATGAAAAAAGTAAAATTACTTGTTTCTTTCGTCACAAGACCTTGTTTTGCACCCCCTGGAAAAATGTCTGCGGACGCCCATGCCGCTGATTGGTTGAATGAACCTAACCCTAACCACGTGATTCATTAGATGGTTGAATGAACCTAACCCTAACCACGTGATTCATTAAACCAATCAGCGGTTTAATTAGAATGCGGGTAGCCCTCATACTAGACATTTCGTCTTAATTACTTTGTCGATGTTTTATTAGGAAAGCGTGGTCGTTGTAAAAACCTATCGTCGTTGGTTTTACCCCCAGTTTTTCGTAATGAGCTGGCCTTCGTATTAAACGCCATACGTCATTATTGTTTCATGTCGCAACGGTCTGCGAGTTTGTATGCCTGAATGCAGATTTCAGAAATCTCTTCATTTTTTCCAAACTCATTGAGCTGTATTTGGTCTAATCAATCCAGTTGTTTGTTTCCATGATAATTATTGTCTAGCCAGTCGGTACACACGTTTTTACACGTTTCTCGGTTGCCCCTTCGTGCAGGGGCGGCGCTGAGTTTTGTTGGCTGGGTGGGTCTAATGCAATCTACGCAACCAGGACCCGGCTCAGACTACCCCTCCCCCTCCCATCCCCTCACCAAAATAAAAATTTATCTGCGGATTTGCACGATTTGCTTGTGTGGCCCTGCCCGAGGATGGGTGGGTCCGGACCCGCGGACCCACCCCCCCCCTAGCGCAGCCCCTGCCTTCGTGTACGGCTAGACATCTGAATAGACATAGGTTATCCTCGAACGTGTCGAGGGCGTAGGCCTACATTTCTTTTTTGTGTCGCTCATTCTCACAGCTATAGCCTCCGACCCTCAGCAATGAGGATGGACGATACCTACCTATTCTCACAGCTAGCTAAAGCTCATCAAAAGCGAATTAAGATCAACCATGGGCTATGAACGATTACATGTCCTGGCGCCGTTGTGTATAGAAAATACTTAAATTCGACAGCTTCGTTTAAATTCAGTAATTGAACAATTTGCTTTTACAAAATCCCAAAAAGTTTACGACTTAGGATTTTAGCTAATTAACTCAAACACAGTTCAGTTTCATAGAATTTCGATAAAATATTTTGTAATTTAGATTATTGGATTAAGGATACAATAGATTATATTATTATTATTATTATTATTATTATTATTATTATTATTATTATTATTATTATTATTATTATTATAGTTTATGTTTCAGTTTTAAATAAGCCTAGTCTGTCTGGTGTTGTGTTGACGGTGATCTATTTGACAGTGTTCTCATTCTGTTATCGCATTTGTCGTTATGAAACGTTATAAAATCTGCTAAAATAGACCCCTTTAAAATATGCAGCCCCAGGTCCATTCGGACCTCAAACCGGCCCTGTATATCATCATCATCATCTTCACCATCATCATCATCATCATCGTCGTCGTCATCATCATCATCAACACACTGCATAGTCCATAAGGACCGTCGGAGCCAACGCGTAGAAGTGCTCGTCAATGGCCCTTTCCTTTCTTTGGCCATGTGTATCGCATTTTGGGCGTCAAATCCAGCAGCCATTAAAGAATATCATCGATCAATCTTCTCTTTCCCATCACCGCTGTCTTTATTAGTCTTTCATCCCTCGTTCTGCAGATGTGTCCAAATATTGATAATTCTCTGTCTTTGATCTTCTCCCATTCATTCAGTCCTTGTTTTGTTTTGTATATACTGCATATATACTGTCCCAGATTACCGCAGAGATGTCCGTGGCGTAGCTAGGAAAAATGGCGACCGTTGCAGCCTCTTCCCTTCCCCTTTCGTACTGTCTCCTGCATTCCGCCGCCCCTCCTTTCGTCCACAATTCCATCTCTCCCTCTCTCTCTTCCTCCCTCTCTCCTCTCTCCCTCCTTCCCCTCCTCTCTTTCTCCCTCCTTCTTCCTTCCTCTCTCCCTCCCTCCCTCCGTCCCTCCCTCCGTCCCCTCCCTCCGTCCCTCTCCCTCCGTCCCTCCCTCCTCCGTCCCTCCTCCTCCGTCCCTCCTCCCTCCCTCCTTCCTTCTACTTTTTAACGAGGGTCTGGGGTATCACTCAGACAATTTCTAAAAATCACAAATGTCCGATTGTCCATAGGCGAATTTTAGCACATTTTGACACACAAGCAGGTTCTTTACATGTACAGTACCACTTTCTTCCCTGTGAACGTTAAATATTTCATGTTATATAACCAAACTTCTCGAGCAGTGAAGTTTATATCACAACGTACAACACGTAATATACACAGTTTCAGACGTCACTGTCTCGTTACGTGCTATTTACACTTTGTATTTACTGCTAGCCCAAGTCCAGTCAACGGTCCACCAAATTATTATAAGGATGTGACCAACGTTCACTCTAAGTGAAATATAGCTATGCGCGCTGCGCTAGCGACATTGCGCAAGGGTTATTTTGTTTTCTTTATGCAATATTTTTTACAACATGATAGGCTATATAAAACGTAGAAATGCAAAGAAATTCAGCATAACTTATACTGTATATATATATATATATATATATATTAAATAATATTATCATCGATTGATTAAAATATTCTTATTGTTGCCAGTAAAAATGGAATATGACGATTAAATCAACAAGATAGGCCCTACTTTGGATGTTCCCCTTGGATGTTCACTGCCCTTTGGATGTTGACTATTGCCTGGCTGATAATATACCTTCCCCATAGCTTTTTTAAGAGAGGCCGAGCGCCTAAGAATAAGCAGTTACTGTTGTGCTGTTACCAAGGCGCTATAGAAATCCACGAGATTTTACTTTACTTACTTACTTTACTTTTTCGACGATTTGGTAAATTCCGCTTTTCCATAATCAAAGTCTATTTGATTCCGCGTCGCCGTATAGTGTCAACAGCTAACAAAACATTGTCCATGAGAAGTTTCACTTGCTTACCTTTACTTCGTTGGCGAACATTAACTGCGAATCCTTCTTGTCGCACATCGTCTGACTAGGTGAGCAGGAAATTCATTCCAGCTCTTGCTCTAGTAGGCCTACTTCTTGATTTGCTAATAAGTAGAATTGAACCTTCTTAACCAAAAGTCGAGAAGAGGTGAATACAATGCGACTTCTATTCGAGTTATATTTAGGGCCGTCATATCAGCTATCACATGCCATTCGATCGGCTCGACGGGTCAGGATTCAGGTAGGAAGCACATTGGTGAAGATTAGCAAAAGTTGGGGGCTTATAATGGTTATTCTTTAATATCTGCTGCGCAAAGAACAAAGAGTACAGTGTTGCTGCTCGGCGATGTCGACACACACACCTGCTCGCGCGCAGCTTAGAGGAAACGTTGAATGTGACGTCTCTCTCCAGTGGCGGTTCCAGGATTTCTTGGTGAGGGGGTGAAATGAATTCATAGAAAGCTGGTGGGGGATTAAAATAGAAGAAAAAAATCAATAAAATTTGCCGAAAAAGGCTGGAAAAAGGAATTTCCCCCCTAATTTGACTACACCTTCATCGAAAAAATAGGTCGACAAGCGAAAAAAAGTAATTCGCGGTTTCGCCAAAAGATAAGTTTTTCAAGCAGAAAAGTAAGTCCGGAAGTCCGGTGGGGGAATGCATCCCACTCATCCCCACGTGGAACCGCCACTCTCTCCGTCATTCAGTCGTCTCCGACTTTGTGTGACATTATGGATGCTTGTCAACATCCATAGTGTTTTCTTAGCAATAATTAATTATCAGAGTGGACTGCTGCAGCTTCCTTATCTGTCACAGTCCAAAGGCCAAACGAGATGACGCACCGACGCCCGTGAATCTCTATTCCTGAGCCGTGCCTGCGTCATTTGCACATAGCCCCTGGATGGTACTGGCGAGTGTTGTTTCCACTGCCAGGGATGTTTTTCGACTTCCCAGTATAGATCCGCCGTGCTATGTGTGTAAACAGAGGCACCTCGTGTATGATGTGATTCTTCATCAGAGGCCCGAACGGTCTTGGCACAAGCAGAGGCTATGGACCCGGTAGTGTCTGTATTGCGCATCACTAGGGCCCGGGGAGTGATGAGGACCAGTCCTGGTCCATGGGACCAGTAAAGGTACTACCTCTCTCAGAATACCTTACGGATGTGACGTAACTAAACCATAGTGAATACCATGTATGGGGGTCAGGGGCGGCAGGGTTAATTCTAGGATTGTGAATTAGGTGGGGGTGTCGGGAAAAGCTGGGGATGCGGTTGCTTTCTAGGATTCTAGGCTAGTGAATTTGGAGGTGTCGGGAAAACCTGGGGGTGTCGGAGTTTGGAAGTCTCTACCAAACCACCAATTATCGCATTAATTGAACAAAGTGCTAAATATATATGTCTCAAGTCATATCCTGGTATCTATAAAAGCAATGGCGGTATGGTTAATCTACAAAATAACAGAATTTACTTGAATTTACTTTTCGATTGCAGTTAAGAAACGTGACATAACAGCCGAGACTGCTTTACACAGACCCAACGTTCAGAAATTCAGAAATTTTGCACCATTTCGTTGGTTCTCACACAGGGCAGTCCCTACTGAACCACTTTAAACCTTGTTATGTTATATTATATTTTATTTGTGACGTGTAGCTAGGTGCAATGATGAAGACATCAGGAAAAGACTGGGTATGAAATAGACAATAATAGATAAAATCAGAATAAAAACACTTAGATGGTATGGACATTTAAGTAGAATGGAAAACAACAGACTCCCATGTAAAGCACTCTACACATACATAGAAGGCAATGGAGGAAGATGAAAGCCCAGGAAAAAGTGGATATATAACATCAAAGAAGACTTTGAAAGATATCAGACAACAATAATAATAGATAGAACGAGAATAACAACGGTAAAAGACAAGTGGAAAAGTTTTGTGTCTAGCTATTGGGCTTCATTAAGCTTTTGACTGGGTGCAAATGTAAAAGACAAGTGGAAAAGTTTTGTGCCTAGCTATTGGGCTTCATTAAGCTTTTGACTGGGTGCAAATGCACTGGTCCAGATGAGAAGATGACTGTCCAGTATTAGGGCCTACAAGTCTGGTTCAGAAATCGTGAAATCAAGCTTGGTCTTGGAGCTAGAAACTCACTAACTAAATGCTAAAACGTGCTTCCGAACTTACTGTTAAGTATGCATATTTTATTTTAATAAACAGTACGGCTCCTCTCTGAATAAATTTTAGCTTGCTCCAATTAATTTGCACAAGACTTTATATTTGAATACAATCTCTTGCGAATTTTTTATTCAGAAGTTTTGTTTAACCTTAACCTACTGTAAGATTATAAATAGACCTCAACGTATAGTTCAATTCTTCGTGATACAAGAATGCGTCGGAAAATTTCCAAAGTAAAAACGGCGGCGACTTCTTCATCTTTTCTCTCTCTCCGACTCCAACTTTACCTCCATTTCGTATTCGAAATTCGTAGGAAGTAAAATTAAATCTAATATCCTTCAGCTCGACTTGATGATAGTTGAGACGATACGACGGTAGATTTCGAACGAAAAAAGTTCAAAGAACGCGATGGCCAAGACATTTTCCACGACGTGCGATCCTCGGGCATCAGCATTGACCATTGCAACGCCGCTCCATTGATTCCAATCATGACTTTTGATGTGCACGCCGCAATCATCTGCTCTCGTATAGAAAAACTTTCAAAACTGATTATTCTCACAAATTCTTTGTCAAATCCGCTCTCCAAAACCCATCCGATCAAATCGTCGATATTTATAATTCGACGATCATTCCTAGATATGACGGTAAAGTACTTTGCGTTATCGTGCGAACATATCTCCGATAGATTATAGCTGCGTATGAGATGATCGACAACTTCGCGACTGTCGTTAAGAATCTTGCGGCTGCCGAATACTGCTTTTCGAAAGCAAGTGTTATCCGCCACGTTATAGTAGACATCGTGAAAACCGTTAGTATGAAGCGTTCTCATGATTTCGTCGTAGGTGTGGTTCCTGCTAAAGGTGTCGTAATTTGTTTTTGGTGTTGGATATAAGATTACATTGTCAGCCCCTGGATGCAGCATGTTTGACAGACGAACGATGCTGTACAGAGGGATGTATTCTTCCTCGATAAAGTGGTGCAGGTTTCCTGGATATCTGGAAGATACAAAGTAAGCCACTTGATCGCGAAGGGTTCGATTAATCAAGGGCAATGACACGTTTGAAAAATGGATGTCGTAATAGTTCCATTTATGACCGTTTGGACCGGAAATATCGATTCGTTGGTTGCCATTGCGCTTTTGCGTTTGATCATAAAAATGACGATTCTCTGAGTGACTTTTGAAACTTATATGGTGTACGTGTGTGGTTACGGGAGAAGGAAGACGCTCTAAACACACGTTATTAAAGGTGAATATTCCATGAGTCGAGATGGATCTGAATGAATGCAACTTCCCGTGTGTCTGTTCAGTCTTCGTTTTAAATAATGCTAAAACACTATAATCCGGAAATGCCAGATAAACGACCACATAGAGAAGAAACAGGAGCAGAATAGCGACGAAACAAGTCTTTGATCTGCTGGTGATTACATTCATTATTTCACTGTTGAATCTGCTGCAGATAGAAAAATCATAGGCCTATCGACTGTTATGTTACCGCACTATGATAAAAATCCCTCACGTATAAAATGTAGAGAAATCAAATATAGGCTAATAAAAAGAACTATAATACGATTCAATTAAATCTGAGGTCCAATAATAACAATTAATAGCTAGGTAATAGCTAAAAAGAATAGAGAGTGAGTGTTGAAGATATTCGGTAGGTGGCGCCAGTAGCCCGATAGATATGAGGCCAGAACAGAATGAGTTTAGGCACCTTCGTTTTAGTGGCCACCGAGTTCCATAAAAGAAGGCCAAGATAGTGCTCAGGGCCGATAGCTGAGGTCAGCGTGTATTCGGAAAGGGACAAGATCGTGAGTTCACCCGTGAGAGAGGCGGTACCAGCGTTACCTGTTGAAAGAAGGAGCGGTACCAGGCAGTGCAAACGGAAGTTAAGGAGCTGTACCAGGCGGTGCCAACGGAGGTTTAAGGAGCGGTACCGAGACCCAGCTGAGATTAGGAACGCTACCGAGGCCGAACTGAGAGAAGGAGCGGTGCTATACTATACCAACGGCAGATATATAGTGAAACCAGCGGTGTCAACAAGAAAGAAGAGCGGTACCGATTGAGAGAGTGAAGCGGTACCAAGTGGTACCAACAGTAGAGATAAGGTTTATACCAGTGGTACCAGCAGTTAAGGAGAGTGATACCAACGGTACCGAAAGCGAATAAGAGGTTGGTACCAGAACTTTAGGAAGGTCGGTACCAGAGCTATAGAGTGGCATCAGAGACAACGGTACCAGCGGTGCCAGGAGTAAGAGAGATTGATACCAGCGATAGAGATAGAGAGGTTCCAAAGGCGTAAGCGGTACCAACGGTACCGGGAGGCAGGAAGATTGATACCGAAGGGAGATAGAGTAGTATTAGAGATATAAGAGGTTTTATAGAGCGATCATTGTGTGAAGGTACCAGAGAGCCGAAGAGAAGACTGGAAGAAAGGAAGCGCATAGTCCTAATTGTACGGGCGAAAATTCTAAGCGAAAAAGTCTAGGTCGGACGACCACGTACCTTAGTTGAGCAGATAAACCCCCTGTGTAGCGCACCGGGTGGCCATCTGGTGTAAGAGAGAAAGAGCTCTTAGCAAACGAGTGAGCCCGCGTTTCGCCACAAAATACTACCTGTAACTATAAATTTTCATTAAGAACATTTTTGAAAATGCAAAAGTGGACCACATTTCAGGCATGATTACTCAGGGGTTGTGAAAATATTTGCAACTAAACAGGGTGGAACCGGTTTTATTGACTCACCCTGTAATATATATATATATATATATATATATTTATTTATTCATAACTGACAACTTTTATAGCGCAGGTCAAAATCAAGAGCACTTTACAGCAAAATAGGAAAAAATGTCAAAGAATAAACGATCCATTGCAGGAACAAAACACGTGCTGGCAGCCGTATACAGGCGCCAAACCGGGATCGGAGTTGTATTTTCGGTCTTCAACGGTTGCCAGTCGGTGTTAGCAAAGGACGACACCGGCTGCGGAACGAGATGATGAAATTGCTGTGGTTGAGACAGACGACCATGTTGATTGTAAACACATGCTCTTTTCGTCGCTGTACACACCGATGCAGATTCGTCCGACGCAGCGTATGTCCTGACCGGGTGTACGTACTACTTTGACGGCACGATCTCAGATCGAGGGGAGTGTCGCGCTGTAGCGAGCGCCCACCGCCGCCCACCATTTCGTCCAGCCCAGAAAAAAACCTTTCCAAAAGTATGTAATTGTTCGAAAAAACGGACAGATAGACGATTAGCATCGATCAGGCGGCCACAGTTGTAAAATTGAGACTCCAACCCGGCGAAACCGCGACGAAACGACCGATAAACAACCGTTTTGCTGACAGGTGGGCAGAATGCAGCCAGTAGTCTCAGCGCATGCGCAGAAGAATGACTGTATGCTGTTTTTTTGTCGTGCGGTAACATTAAATGGGAACAATAAACACAGGTGGTTAAACATAATAAGTCATATCTTGAATGAGTTCTTATTCACTAGACCTGCATTATAGACATTGAATTATTACAGCAATGTTTTATGATCCAAGTCACTAACTGATTTCAAGGACAAAATAAGGACTTAACCCTCAAGACCGGGACCAAGACCAGGACCAAGGTCTCAGCACTGAAAGCCAGGACCGGTATGATGATAATGATGATAATGGTAATAATTATGTTGACAAAGATGATGATAATGATGATAATAATGATGATGATGATAATGATAATGATTATGATAATGATGATGCTAATGATGAAACTAATGATGATGATAATGCTGCTCCTGATGATGATGTTGCCAGACTCAACCTTATTTCATGTCTCAAACTCAACTATTGTAAGTTTACGGTCCGGCTTGTGACTTGTGCGAAGGTCGCCCCATGCTTAAAATAGTTTTCATAGCGAAAAATTATATTCGAAGAAAGACCGAAAGAAAAAAAACAGTTCCTGAATTATTAGCGAAATACTCGATTCCTCCATGCCATGCGAAGTAGATAAAATTTAGTTAATTTCCATTCTCCTAAATAGGCCTAAATCAAGTCCATAGCTATCATACTTATCAATTATTTTGCCCATTTTGATTGGCTAATTAAGCGGGAATAAAATCTTCTATGGTTCTCACTTAATCTCCAACAACGAACAAGTCTGCATTTAAACCAATTTCTAATTAACATCTTCATACAATTCGCATTCATTTTGCAAAGCAAATGAAATTATAAGAGAAATTTATGGAGTTGATGTTTAAAAGTTCCTCTGAGTTTATAACAATTTAGGTTAAACATTATCTGCTTAAAATACACATTCATCATACAGAAGATAGGAAATTATTAGAGAAATACAAGGTTGACCAATAAAACCGGTACCAAACTCTTTCATTCGATGCACTTCTGCAGTATTATACTACTCAAACAATAATTTTCGTTTTTATTTCAAATTCCAAAGTTCAGCGCCGCCGCCCAGCGATGTGAAGGATAGTGTGGTAAAACGCGCTACTAACAATTTGGTTGAAAAAACTCAGTAAATGGCGCAACAGTGGGAAATACTAGTATGTCATGCCACTTCACATGGACTTTTGTGTGTTTGTGGCTATTTTTCTGGCTGCATAGTAATTTCTCAAAGGCTGTGATCCCGTCCGGACAGGGACCATCCACAAATGACGCAATGCACTTAGGGGGAGGCAAACATTTGTGACGATGTGTGACGACCGGGGCTTCCGGAAATGTAACGTCAAATAATACAAAACGTTTTAGGTGGCGACCTTTTTTGGTTGTCAGCATATTTCGAAAGGAAACAAGAAAAAAAGCACAAGGGGAAAGGTAGGATGACATGTTTAGCTTGTCAAGACTTTTCGAAAGACCGAGACGAGGGGCGGGGTTAGCAAGTCATGAACACCTGCTGAAAAAAATCGATAGTAGGCCTATAGGTACGACGTAGAGGCAGAAAGACGATGGCTGTCTACACTTGTCGGGCCATCCATAAGTGACGTAACGCGATTTTGACAGTTTCTTGACTCTCCCCTTCGTAATACGTAATACGTTTTCACGAAAATTCAGACCGCCTCAGATATGATGTAACAACGCGTCTATAGACAATTATCATACATTTCCAACCTACGGTATATAGCCATATCTCAAAAACTAGCACCGATAAAGCTAATCGGATGCCATAGGCCTATTTGGAATCAGCACCCTAAATATACCAAGAAACAGGTCTAACTTCAAAGGCACCAGACAAAATAGTTTTTCTGCCCTGTGTGATATAGCTAATTTTCATGCACTTCCAGTATAGGATATGTGGCCATTTCCCAGAAACTAAAGCTGTTAGAGAAAATCTGATGCCATATTTAGCATCAACAACTTAAATATACCAAGAAACAGGTCTAAGATCTAAGGCAAAGACAACAAAATTTGTTTTTTGCACTGTGTAATTAGTTACAAATCAATGTTTCCAAAAAAGGACTGTGGACCAATGTTCGACGTTGGCTTAATTATCAGCCAGCCAAGGAAGCCTAGATAGAACTTATTTAGGCTTCCATGGGCCAGCCAACAGTTAATTCCATTCGGAACCTCCACTTTTGACTGCAAGTCCTGGGCTGCCTCTAATAGTTAATGGCAGACTGACAGCCTATAGACAACTCCTTATCTACAGCAACTGATGGTAAACGCAGGGTGATCAAAGTTGTCACTCCAGCACCCCTCCACAGTAAGGTTGTAGCAGATCTTTTGTGTCAGTAAGAGGCCGGAGCTAACTGGCTGTTTGTATATACCAGCTGAGGTAAGTCAAAGCGCTTTCATAAATTTACCCAACGCCGAATTATACAGAGCAGCATTTAAACGACAGAATAATCAGTAAATGTTTCCCGCTAAATTCTCACTGTTCACTTCACTTATTTCAGGCAACGTATTTTTAACGTACGGAACTCTTACCGTACGCGTATTAAACGCATAATATCATTGGAATTATTATACGTGTAATACGTACGGTCGAAAGTTGGTTTAAATAGCAGAGGAAAATATAGTTTCCAGCGAGAAGGTTGTAAGTAAGTAAGTAAGTAAAATCTCGTGGATTTCTATAGCGCCTTAGGCGCTCAGCCTTTCTTAGATTAGCTATGGAAAATATATATGTTCAGCCAGGCAATAGTCATCATCTAAAGGGCAGTGAGGCTAGGTTGTTACAGCTATGGAGGGAATGCTTTTAGAAAAAGGAAGGATTTAAGCTTAGACCTGAAAACTTGAGGAGATAATGCAGGAATTATAGGAAATGAGGATTCAGATTTTATTGTTTGAAAGTGTCCAAGACTGCGGAGGGAAGCTGGGATCGAGTTCCAAAGTTCAGGTGAGGTGTATGAGAAGGCACGGCTGCAAATTTTCAGGGATGACTGATTCAGCCGGCGTGACAGAGTGAGATGAGATGATGAACGTATGGGTCAAGGAAGCTGATGTTAGCATAGTACTTCTTTTTGGCAGATGTAAGAAGATTATGGTAGCGGTTGGTGGCGGAACGAAGATTCAAAAGGTCAGATGGAGAATGTGTTCTATGGTATGTTCGTTCAAGAGGTCTGCGAAATGACTTGAAAGCATGAATGAAAGAGTTATACCAGGGTTTGCTGTTGTGTGATGAAAGAGGTCTTGTGATGATAGGAGCATGTTTATCAAGAAGACCGGATAACACAGAATTGTATTTATTGACCAGTGACGGCAGAGTTGTGGAGGGATTAGTAATTAGGTCAGATGATTTAATGTTGCCACAGAACAAGGCTACGTCAATTTTGTTAAGACGGCGGAATGAGTAAGTGCCACGAGGCAGAGGAGTTGACGAACAGATACTTAAGATGGTGAAGATGGGAAAATGATCAGAAGGAGAGAATTGCCTAATTGCTGAAATTGGAGATAGTGATGAAGAAGAAGACGTGATGAGCAAGTCTAAACTATGTCCAAAAGTGTGAGTAGGAAGAGATATGTGTTGTGTGAGGTTAGTCTGAGTGAGCAGTTGTATGAATTGGATAGAGTTAGGGTCATCACTCTTATCAACATGTACATTGAAATCATCAGTAATTAAGAACTTATGTGGAGTTGTAGCTGCGGAGCTTAAAAAGGAGGCAACTTCGTCAGGAATGTCATGAATGAGGTTGAGTATTTTTATGATGATGAGGGGGGGCGGTAAATGTTGAAAATAGTTAGTTTTGAGAGAAGAAGATTGAGGGTGATTGATGAGCATTCAAATGAGGAGGAATTCATTTATGAGGAGTTGCTAATTTGTATATGATCACGAATGAGGAAAGCGGTGTCTCCACCTAGATTAGAAGAGCAGTTGGTAGACTTTTTTAAACGAGGAAAACTTAGGAGGGATAAGCCAGATGGGTTGCCTCGATCAGTTGACATGAAGTAGTAGACGGAGTTATCCAGGTTTCAGTTAGTGCAACTATGTCTATGGCAGAGGAGTGAAGCGTGTGCATTGGAAAGCGGGAGTCTAATTTTATGTTAGTAAGTTCATGTAGTGAAAGTGTGTGTTGAGGATTAGTGAGAGATCTGATGTTGAGAGTGCAGAGTGCTATGTGTGATTGGGATGGTCCAGGATTTGGGTGGATATCGCCTGAAAGAACAAGAAAGATGATGATGACATCTGTGCGTCGGGTGAGAAGGAAATGTGAACGGCGAATACGAAGATGTGAACAACGGAGTGGTTAAGCTTAGAAAAGGAGATAGGAATTTTGTTTAAATCTGAGTATTGATCAACGGCAGTGCGGTAGGTCCAATGATTAATCGGTTTGCGTACATCAAGTTTCGAGGAAAAGAAATGAACAGTTAGAATTAACAAATAGACAGGAAAGGCTGAGATTAACGAGGAAAGTCAAATTGTGAAGATAAGTCAAATTGTCTTTCTGCTCATGCAGCGGATCACAAGCTCAGCATATGAGGTCAATAGTGCAGCCGATGTTAGTGTGGAGTGAAATAATGTAATAGAAAACTAAAAGAATGCCTGCGGTTAAATTACAAATAGTAACGGTAATGAAATGAGCGATGATAGGTCATGTTTAGTCTAAGTCTATGGATTATGGCGGAGTTAAAAAAAATAGTTAAAGAAAAATATACCGACATAAATGGCTGAAAACGACTTAAAATTTAAGAGCAAAACTTTAACAATTCGCAATAACAATATTGAATTTGTCGAATTAATTATCAAACTGAACGGATCAAAATCTCCAGCGTTTAGTCTGCGTCCCCGCCTTCTCATGCAAGAGGGATATATTTAATTCCTCATCCATCGCGAATACTTTTAATGAATATTTTACCAGCATTATGCATAGGATCAAATCTCAATTCCGAAATAACTGAATGTGTCCCAGAGTTTAATTTAGTTAATGAACTCAGATTAATTTATATTCCGAATAACCGATACTTATGAAATAAGTCACACCATAAATCTAAAAGCACTACTGGATATTGTTATTGTTCATGACAATTTATATAGCGCCGTAGCGTAGCAAAGGCCAAAGTCAAGGGCGCTTTACAAGGAGCGTGGAAATGAGATGTTGCACACATACGTCTTTAGTTATAGTCATAGCTATAGTTATAGGTTTAAGTTAGATATGATGAAATTGATAAAATAGTTTTCTCATTGTATCTGCTCTTTTTTATTAAAAATTCTCTCAGACATCATAAATTCCTCCTTTAGAATTGGAATATTACCTGATGAATACAAAATTGTCAAAGTGATACCATACCAACATTTAAAATTAGAGGTAAAAGTCATATTGCTAACTGTAAACCTATATCAATTCTACCAATTTTTTCAATTTTTTTAAAGAGTTATGTTTTATAGATTAGGCTACTTAAATATCTTAATGAATATAATATGCTTTCACCGTCACAATTTGGCTTTAGACCAAGTCATGCTACTTATATGCCAGCAATGACTCTTACTGACATAATTAATGATAACATCTTTGAAGCTAATTGATTTATTATATGGATTTTTGTTGATCTTGCAAAGGCTTTCGTTGTTATCGATCATAAATTACTATTACATAAATTAAACTATTGTGACAATGGGCCTATGTGTGTTTATTGTGGCTATTGTCGCTGTCGCCGTTATTATCACCAAATCATCAAATATCGCATTAATTGAACAAAGTGCTGAATATACGTCCCTAGCCATAGCCTGGTACCTTTAAGAACAATAACGGTAGGCCCTATAGTTAATCTACAAAAGACCTAAGGTACGTTCCGATTGCAGTCAAGAAACGTGACATAACAACCGAGAGTCTCGAAACTGCTTTACACAGACCCAGCGTTCAGGAATTCAGAAATTCTGCATCACCATTTGTGACGTGTAGCAAGGTGCAAGATGCAAGGTCCTGCCGGAGCACTACGGTCCTGTCCTTTGCTTCTGCAGCTCAGGAACGAGTTCTGATCCCCGTATCTCTATGTAGACCCCTATCTGGTAATATTCATTACGCTTTGGACTGGGTGCACAGGTCCTGGTCCAGAGGAGAAGATGACTGTCCGGCCATAGGACCTACAAGTCTGGTTCAAAAATCGTGACGTCAAGCTTGGTCTTGGAGCCAGAAACTCACTGACTCAATGCCAAAACGAAACGTGCTTCCGAACTTACTGCTAAGTATGCATATTTTATTTTATCAAACAGAACGGCTCCTCTCTGAATAAATTTTTAGCTTGCTCCAATTAATTTGCACAAGACTTTATATTTGAATACAATCTCTTGCAAATTTCTTAAATTCAGAAGTTTCGTTTAACCTTAACCTACTGTAAGATTATAAATAGTCCTCAACGTCTCGTTCAATTCTTCGTGGTACAGGAATGCGTCGGACCATTTCCAAAGTTCAAACGGCGGCGACTTCTTCATCTTTTCTCTCTCCCCGTCTCCAACTGTAAAGCCATTTCGTACTCGAAATTCGTAGGAAGTAAAATTAAATCTAATATCCTTCAGCTCGACTTGATGATAGTTGAGACGGTACGACGGTAGAATTTGAGCGTAGAAAAAGCTCCATGAACGCAATGGCCAAGACATTTCCACGACGTGCGATCCCTCGGGCATCAGCATTGACCACTGCAACGCCGCTCCATTGATTCCAATCATGACTTTTGATGTGCACGCCGCAATCATCTGCTCTCGTATAGAAAAACTTTCAAAACTGATTATTCTCACAAATTCTTTGTCAAATCCGCTCTCCAAAACCCATCCGATCAAATCGTCGATATTTATTATTCGACGATCATTCCTAGATATAACGGTAAAGTACTTTGCGTTATCGTGCGAACATATCTCCGATAGATTATAGCTGCGTATGAGATGATCGACAACTTCGCGAGTGTCGTTAAGAATCTTGCGGCTGCCGAATACTGCTTTTCGAAAGCAGGTATTATCCGCAACGTTATAATAGACATCGTGAAAACCGTTAGTATGAAGCGTTCTCATGATTTCGTCGTAGGTGTTGTAGTTCCTGCAAAAACTGTTGTGATTTGTTTTTGGTGTTGGATATAAGATTACATTGTCAGCCCCTGGATACAGCATGTTTGACAGACGAACGACGCTGTATAGCGGGATGTATTCTTCCTCGATAAAATGGTGCAGGTTTCCTGGACATCTGGAAGATACAAAGTAAGCCACTTGATCACTAAGCCTGCGGTTCATCAAGGGCAATAATTCGTTTGAAAAATGGATGTCGTAATAGTTCCATGTATGACCGTTTGGACCGGAAATATCGATTCGTTGGTTGCCATTGCGCTTTTGCGTTTGATCATAAATGACGATTCTCTGAGTGACTTCGAAACTTATTTCGTGTACGTGTGTGGTTACGGGAGAAGGAAGACGCTCTAAACACACGTTATTAAAGGTGAATATTCCAGGAGTCGAGATGGATCTGAATGAATGCAACTTCCCGTGTGTCTGTTCAGTCTTCGTTTTAATTAATGATAAAACACTAGGCCTAAAATCCGGAACTGCCAGATAAACGAACACATAGAGAAGAACCGGGAGCAGAATAGCGACGCAACAAATCTTTAATAATCTGCCTGTGATTACGCTCATTATTTCACTGTTGAATCGTCTGCAGATAGAAAAAAATCATGTAGACCGTTAAGTTACTATGATACAATTTTTCAGATGTAAAATTGTAGAGAAATCACAAATTGGTTTATAAAAAGAATTATAATACGATTTAAATAATTCTGAGGTCCAATAATAAAAACCAATAGTTAGGTAAGAGCAAAAAAGCTATAGAAAGCAATTGTTGAAGATATTCGGTAGGTGGCGCTAGTAGTCCGATAGATATGAGGAAAGAACAGAATGAGTTTTAGGCACCTTCGTTTTAGTTGCCACCGAGTTCCATATAAAGAGGGCCGATATAGTGCTCATGGCCGATAGCTGAGGTCAGCGTGTGTTCGGAACGGAGAAAGACACCCTTGAGAGAGGCGGTACAAATTGTACCAGCTTGAAGAAGGGGCGGTACCAGGCGGTACCAACTGTGAATAAGGAGTGGTACCCGGTGGTACCATCGGAGGTTTAGAAGCGGTACCGAGGCCCAGCTGGGATTAGGAGAGGTACCGAGGTCCAACTGAGAGAAGGAGCGGTACCAGGCGGTACCAACGGTAGATGGAGAGTGGAGCCAGCGGTACCAGCAAGAAGGAAGAGCGGTACCGACTGAGAGAGGGAAGCGGTACCAAGTGGTACCAGCTGTAGAGATGAGGTGGTACCAGTGGTGCCAACAGAACCGGCAATTGAGTAGAATGGCGTTAGCGGTACCGAAAACGAAAATAAGGTTGGTGCCAGAGCAGCGTTTCACCACAAAATACTAACTATAAATTTGCATGAAGAACGTTTATGAAAATTCAAAAGTAAACCAAATTTCAGGCATTCAGGCAATTTCAGGCAATTACTCAGAGGTTGTGAAAAAGTTTACAATGAAACAGGGTGGAACCGGTTTTAGGCCTATTGACTCACCCTGCAATATATAATATATACGCTGCGTCCTTTGTCGTATGGTAACATTACATGGGAACAATAAATATACCGGTCGTTAACCATAAAAAGATATATCTTGAATGAGTTCTTATCATTAGACCTACATTATAGGCATTGAATTACGGCAATGTTTTATGATCCAAGTCACTAACTGATTTCAAGGACAAACCAAGGACTTAACCCTCAAGACCAGCACCAGGTCCGAGGACTCAGCACCGAAAGCCAGGACCGCATGATGATACTGATGATAATGACGATAATTATGATGACAACGATGATGATAATGATGATGTTAATAATGAAGGTAATGATGATGATGGTGATGATGATGGTGATGATGATGATGATTAAGTTGCCAGACTCAACCTTTTTTCATGTCTCAATATAACTATTGTACGTTTAGGATCAGTGCTAAGGTCGCCACATGCTTAAAATAGTTTTTATATCGAAAAATTATATTCGAAGAAAGACCGAAAGAAAAAAACAGTTCCTGAATTATTAACGAAATACTCCATTCCTCCATGTGAAGTAGCCAAAAATTGGCTGATTTGCGTTAATTTTCTCAGTATCTGAGTCACAACATCTTCTGGCTAAGTCGTCAATAACACAAGATCAAAGGTCGCTGCATAGTGGCATTGCTATATTCTAGTGATGTCATTTTCCCCCTTGACACCCTTGACATCTGCCGCCCTAGGCAACCGCCTAGTTTGCCTATCCCATGAGTCGCCGCTGAACCTTATTACTAAACAGGCGACGCTTATTTTTTCTGATATAGGCCTACTGTTCCTTCAAATTCTTGAGTTTGTGCCGATTCTGCCGATTTCCATTGCTTGACTATCTGAGTCTCCGTAGTTTCCTCCGTGCTTTTTTCCGTTGCACTTCTCGTGTTATCCAAGAAAGTTTATTGTTAATTTTCTACTGTTTGACTTTGGGCATACATTGATAAATATGCTCCTGCATGCTTTCCTATGTGCATTTCTCTGTTAGCGCGATCTACGAATCCATTTCTATAATCGTCTCTCTTGCCAGGTTATAGTCTCCATTAAAATGCTACGTCTTTCTAGAAACTGCTTTTGTTGACCTATCTCGAAGTTAATAGTAAAACTGACCATTTGGTAATCACTTGTTGCAAAATTCTGCCCACCCTCCACGCTGGAAACCATATTCTCCTCTGTTGCTATAACCAAGGTTCGACCGTACTATGCTATATGTTGCGCGGAACTTCAGGGTTGCGTGACTCGCATAGAATGATTCCGCGGAAAATTCAAAAATCTTCCATTTCATCTACAGTGTATATTTTATGCAATGCACATTCAAGTCAGTCTTGACAGCGAACTTACACCCTATTCAATTCGCAAGCAATTGTTCAATTAAGAGTCGCTTAACAAGGTTCAGTACGGACATTTTTTTTCATTATTCCTACCATAGCCTATGCCCTATGGTATGCTTTATATGTGCTGCTTTAAATTTTAATTGTTCATTTACAACAACATCGTCTGCAAGAATAACGTACCTGTTATATGTTAACTATTAATTGATTGAAAACGCAGCCATGTTTCTCGCATTTGCGAATATATATATATATATATATATATATATATATATATATATATCATATACATTTTACAGCATGCCCAAAGTAATAATTATTTTTGTCTGACATCATCGCAAGTCAAGTCGTCGCACGGTACACTTCACTCACTCGGTGGCGGCTCCAGGATAAGACAAGTGGGGGTGCGTTGAGGTGGTAACTTCTAAGGGCGGAGGTCAACTATTTGTTGCTAGGTATGTAGTAGCAAGGATAGGGGAAACTTGGGGCGGGGTAACAGGCAACAGGCAACAGGGGACAACTTGGAAGCAAGACATTCAGTAAGGGGGCCAGGGTCCTCTTGTGCCCCCATGTGGAGTCACCACTGCACTCACGTACTGTAGACTGGGTGAACATCAACATCCCTGCAGATGGTGCCCTTATTTACACTGTATATAGTCCGTCGCATCGAAGGCTGAGTCGTCATATTAGAAAGAAATCGATTTCAATTTGATCAATTTCTTACCTGCCATTTAGCTTTACTTCAAAAGACTCGATATTATTGATGGGATAAAACGAAGTATGTCAATACATTTCTGGCCATTCTAAAATGTCTGCCAGTCTTCTGACGTCTCTAGCAATTCATCCGGTCTAGAAAACAGGCTTGGGTGTTAAATGAATCTTATGTTTAAGTTGGTTGTATTCAACGTGTCAGATATTAGCACAGCAACGAACATTTTTTCAGGCGCTACAGGGCTACGTTTTAATAGGGGCCTATCCACATTATTTTGATGTATGTTTCTGCCATATGAAACATACTGCCATTTGCGAAAAAGGTTGTTTATTATAGCAAAGGTTGTTTATTATAGCATCCAGGGCGGTAGGAAGTGGGGTGCATGGACTGCAGCTGCACTCTCTGGAAAAAATCAGGGGGTGCAGCACATTCTCTAGAAGATAAGGCTTTTTTAATTTTTTGCTTGTAAGGATTTTTAAATAGAAGAAAGAGGGACGACCTTTTCTTCTCATCACAATCTATTCATATGAGAATTAGTTCTAATTTCCCCTTGTCACAAATTTTATCTTGAGAAAATCTGAACCCCCTGCTGAAAATTCGTTCCAACGTTCCTGCTTACATCGTTTCTTTTAACTGATTTGGAAGCTATTTGAGGTTATTGTCGTCTTGAAAGTCTTTTTCCAGATTCGGTCACGATGATTGGGTCACCGGACGATTAGGCGATTGGGATAGTTACAGTAGATCACGCACCGGGATATTTTTGCACCCCTAAAACCCCCAACATTCCAATTTGAGACCGACACCCCCTAAGACCCCCAATCTCAGCTAGGGGATGACCTTTTTTGCTTGTCATACTTTTTGGGGCAGAGGACCCCCACAATTTACCGACACCCCGCAAATTGGCAATCCTAGAAATAACCCTGGTCAAGCAGCAAGTTACACTTGAATTTATAGTCACGGACATTCGGACAAGAACGATCGTTATTATTGATGAAAGATATCAAGAAAAGTTTTGATCGCTCAGCTACTAGAATAATTAAGTTGCACATACGAACCAGATTAATCATAAGCATAGTGTGTAACAAAAAGCCGAGATTTACAATATGAGCAGCGTTGAAAGGGGCGGCCGTGCCAAAATGATAAAAAGATATAAGAAAGTCTGATGTTTGAAATTTGAGCTTTAGGTACTCAGAACTTATGCGAATAGTCAAATTATTGACTATCTACCATTATTATTATTATTATTATTATTATTATTATTATTATTATTATTATTATTATTATTATTATTATTATTATTATTATTATTATTATTATTATTATTATTAGGTCTAGTAGCAGTAGTAGTAGTAGTAGTAGTAGTAGTAGTAGTAGTAGTAGTAGCAGTAGTAGTAGCAGTGGCATTATTATTATTATTATTATTAGGTCTAGTAGCAGTAGTAGTAGTAGTAGTAGTGGTATTATTATTATTATTATTATTATTAGGTCTAGTAGTAGTAGTAGTAGTAGTAGTAGTAGTAGTAGTAGTAGTAGTAGTAGTAGTAGTAGTAGTGGTATTATTATTATTATTATTATTATTATTATTATTATTAAAGGTGTCTAGTGATAGAGAGAGTTGCACAAATGGAGACAGGCATGTCTAGGGCCTATCTCACAACTCTCTGATAAAATAGAAATTGATAGGGATCTAAATAACTGCTTAGATAACCCTTATTTTTAGGTGGTAGTGACAGCTGAAACAGTAAACGGATTCAAAGGCTATCTTGGAAAGCCGGGTTACTGAATGCCGAAAGTAACCTCATTGGTTTTCACACAAGCTTACCTAGTCTCCTAAACAACTTTAAATCATGTTATTATTATTATTATTATTATTATTATTATTATTATTATTTATTATTATTACCTGGGAAGAGAATGCAATGGAAAGGTATTCCTAATAAATTGAAGTTTACTATTGGTAAATGGCGCGTGACCTAATCGTTCCGTAACTTAAACGTCTGTGACCTACTGTAATAGTCATAATAGTCATGTATCCTCTGTCGAAAATTTGACACTTTGATTCTTCTTTTGGGAAACTATTTTTGTTTTCAGCATTTTTGATGACATCCTGCGGAAGCCATGTTTTGTCGACAGCATACTCTTCATCGTTGCTTTTTCAGGCTTTCAGCAGCGACATAGGAATTCTAATTGCGAATATTTCGAGCTATTAAATGTCCTTGGCCTGCCATAAAGCGTCTATAAGTATATGTTTCCTCTGCGTTTTCTTAAATGGGGTAAATGAGGTAAATGGGGTAAATGGGTACATTTGCAATTAGCCTGCAATTAAACGTTGAAATTGTTGCCGGCTTTCTGCTTTGTCATAAGACCAGTGGTGTTCTAAATGCAAAAATAATTATTATTCCGGCGTAAAGAGAGAAAATGTGATCTAACACGTGTTCTCTCTTTTGGGGCCGTCCAAATAGTACGTATGCATCGAGGAGGAGGGGGGTTGAGATTTAGGCGATTTTGCGTACGGAAGCATAAGGGGAGGGGGTCACGACTGAATTTGTACGTACGCACAAATTTCAAATTTATAAATAGATAGAAGGCCATGGCATATTCACAAAAACTTTTGATTTGAACACAATTATACTTTCTCAAGGTCAAACAAAGGGTCCCGACTATTGTTCCCACGGTTAAAAGAATTAGGCCTAGTATTAAAAGCCTTAAATTTAATAGTAAACAAATGCTTTTTGACTATGGCTAAAAATTAATTTTCACCGTGCGGGGGTTTGCTAATTTGTACGTGCGCATAGGGAGAGGGGGTAACCAAACTGTACGGTGTGCAACAGGGGGTGTTCTTTATTTGCGTAGTACTATATGGATGGCCCCTTTACCAATTACCAGTTGGGATATAATTGCAAAACTATTTCAGCTTACTGCTAGCTACTGTCTGTAATTAAACGTTAGAAAACTGCGACGCTTTCTCTAATTGAATACTTTGATAATACGCTCTACACTAGCTGCCTTATCCTGTCCGTGTTGAGTTTTATGTCTAGCTAATTACTGGTGCTACCCCATCATATCGGTCAGAGATATTCCATACTCTTAGCTCGATCGCTCGTCCGTCATGACTTCGATCTTCAAATCAGGGTCTTCTCTGTGTTCTGCAAGCACGAATCTTCTTATCCATAAATGAAGCTTTAAGTTTTTTAAGCTTTGAGGCTTTATTCGGTCATATCATGTGGAGTAATTTTCACTCAGTACACCTAATTTAGCACAGCCCTCTCCTTGAAAAGGCTTAAAACTCATTTCTTTGTAGGCGCAGTAATCGCAGAGGGAGCGCTTCTGAGTGATAAACAATCTGAATTTCGAAAATTGAATTCAACTGAAACTGCACTCCTGGCTGTTCGTGATTATTTTTCTGCTGACTATCAGTTCTATGCAGAGGATGCGCAGTTAGTCAAAGAACCATCCGGTCTTTCGCGACCTCATGATAGAAGACCGGACGACCCCCCTCTGGTCCCGTGCACGCCGGTCGTAGTCTGATTTGGGATGCAACCGTGGCAGACACAGTCAGTGGCGTAGCGTGACTTTTGGGGGCCCGGGGGGCATCTTTACCATGGGGGCCCCAGAGTTTCAAGCTGACGAGCAAAAAAAACGTTATCACCCTCCTTTTTCATCCTGACGAGCAAAAAAAAGGTCGTCAGTACATCATTTTAGGGTTAGGGTTAGGGTTAAGTTAGGGTTAACCCTAGCTTAGACCCCTCTTCGGGGACCCCCTCGCCCGGGGCCCGGGGGGCTGTCAACAAAGTGCCCCCCTGCCCCCCACCCACGTTAAGCCACTGGACACAATCGCTGCCACCCATCTTCCCATTACGTCTTCTGTCTGCAGGCGCAGCTGCTGAGGTAGCAGCAGTTCGCAAATGGCCAAATATGCAGATCTATAACAACGGATTACATCTTCTTACGATTGGCCTTTGAGTCCCCGGGCCCCATTAGTCTTTACGAGCAGCTTTTCGTAAAAAAATTAGGTATTCGCATTTCTGAGTTTTCCGGAGACAAAAGGTTAGGAAGCTTGCTATTCCAGCGTTAGTCCATGGCCATACAACGCTTCAACTCAGTGTCTGTTCGGTGAACTTTTCCGTTGCAAACCTCGATGATCCAGACGAGAGTTGACACGTACACTCAATAATTTTGTCTCCGGAAATTGTTTTCCTTCATAAGAGACTTTCAGGAATTAAGTACTGAGGGGCATATATATATATATATATATATATATATATATATATATAAAGAAAAATAAGAAAAATCAAGACCTTAGTGTTTGGAATAATGGAGGAACGAACAGAAGGGGGCAGAAGACCACACAGAGAATGGGCGGACGACGTTGCGCAGTGGGGCGGAGACAGCCTACAAAGGCTAAGCCACGCCGCGCAAAACATAGAGGTGTGGAAGACAATAGTGGAAAAGGCATCGGGCACCTATGGGCGTTGAACCTATGGGCGTTGTTGTTGATGATGATATATATATATATATATATATATATATATATACCCTCACAGTTGTGACCAGTAGACATAAAAAATAATATATTGAAATAGGGTTTTTCTCTATCAGCAGAAGAGGTAGCATCTTTCTTTTTAGTATTGTCTGACTGGGGCAACAACCGTTTCCGTTTCTCCAACCCTAATGAATATACAATGCAACGATAAGTTTTGAAATAAAACTTTATTAGCAAACTAATTGGACATCTGTGAGCCAAACGCAATCGAATTAACACTGTTTAGCTTCCAATGAGAATACGAGCGATTAATGCTTTTGAAATGTTCATATGTGTCACATCCTTCTGTATGCAGCCTCTATATACTGCCCAGTCTCTTCAGATAAACGAAGAACAGTTGATTTTTTACTAATTTTAATTGCAGTAAAAACTGAAATCAAGAAGTTTTATCAATCATCTTCACCGCAATTGCGAATCTCTCTCTCTCTCTCTCTCTCTCTCTCTCTCAGTGTCCCATTGGGATTCATATAACCCTAACCCAGACAGCGATATAGCCCAGGCATTTGATTTCAGTGCTTAACACACACGTTGACAATATGGAAATTAATATGTTTCTTTGCAAAGTAATTTCTGACATGGGCGAAATGATAGCCTACATATTGTTATTATTCTCTATGTAGCAAGCATGTTAAGGCAGAGGTTCCACAATCATAAAAGTCTTTGTGGTCGACGCGGGCAGGATGTGTACATAACATTAACACGAACTACAGTATAGGCCTATTACACAAAACAGTATATAAAAAATTGTTTCGACATTTTTTTATTTCAATTCTATCGTATGTAGCCTAAAATTTTGGAGTTTCATAAATGAAATTTCCGGTTTTCATATGTGTACTTTTTTGAACAAGTAAATAAAGTATAACTTTGCTTAGACATAACGTTTTTCTCTTGTGTTCAGCCACATACACGCCTGCCAGATAAAAAGCTTTCGCGGGCCCTATTCGACCCGCGGGCCGTATGCTTGACACCCCTGTGTTAAGGTCTATTAAGCAGTCATTACGACATTCTGTAAATGAGGAAGGCTAATTTTAGGCCATTAGGCTATTGATTTGATGTCTGGTAGTCGATGGCGTAGCCAAAGTTCAGGAATAGGGGGGGGTCACATCGACATCCTCGGGTAAAGAAGTCTCCGATAAGCATTAAAGGCCGTCAGCAGTCACGAATTTATCACAATCACATATTTTCTTGAATCATACTAACTAACTTCCCCCTCCAAATTTTAATAGGTTTTGTGCGAATTCCACGACTGGTCCAAACCCAAATAGGGGTCTCTTGGTTACCCCAATGCAGCTGCTGGGGATCAACTATCAGTCTGCTTCGGTTTCGGATTAGGCCTAATGTGGCGATAACAACTACGACGATGACGATGAGACGACGATGATGATGATGAAGATGCTTCTTTTTACAGAAATAAGTTATCGAAAGCAGATTTTTCATATACATGTGTAAATCCCTTATTTCTAGCAACTTTGTCTTGAACGCAAGTCAATTTGGCTAAATTTATGCATTGTCCAATTCTAGCACGTTACATTATTCTTAGTAATAATTATTTGATTCAAACATAGCATAATATCTTCTAGTTTGAATAAAACTAACCAAATTAGAAGAAAATACTATTTATGCAACAGTGTTGTTAGTTCATTATCGCAGGAAATTAGAGTTGCTTTCTTGTTGTTAAGTTGTTGTTGTTGTTGTTGTTGATGATGATGATGATGATGATGACGACAATGATGATGCTAAACAACGGTGCAAACCGCATCTTTATAGCTTCTATATAGCCTGAAATATAGTAAGTTTAAAACTTGTATGTTCACATTTTCACATGAACGCCTTTCCCCCAAATTAAATACCCCGATTGGGGACGACTTGAAAAAATTAAATCCCCCTGCAAACATTTGAAAGTGATTAACACAAAGGTATGCGGCGTAATATCACAAATAAAGGAGCCTTATAAATTTTGCACTTTAGTCAAAAGGATAACAGAACTGACCTTGAAGTATAATCGAGTTTTGTAAGTTTCTGTCGCAAAAAGTAGAACCATCGCAAACATGGACTCTCTACAGTTGCTCAGAAGCATACGAACTACGAAGCTCCGCCTACTGGCGTTCGGGCATTTTAAACCAAAGACAAGCATAATTGATGAGGTCATGGCAGATTTTACCACGTGGTCTTTCATCCTCCGCCTTCCCTATAGGTACCCGTTACTGTGCTTTCGACATCAGCGCTATACTTGTATCTTCATCTCTCCGTCATGGGCAAGACCTGCTACTGAAAAGCAACCAACCGTGAATGGGAATTGTAAATAGAAATCGATTTAGGTTTGACCGCTGCGTCAAACAGGGCAACAGCTGTGCTTATGTTACGTATTCAAGACGTATGGTCTCCCGGAGTCAATCAGTGTTCAATATAGACTCCTGGACTCCGGGGAGGGGGAACCTGACAAAGCCGGGGGTAAAACTGAAAAAGCCGGGGGGAGTCAGCTAGGGGGCTGCTGTTAGCTGATGTAGTATGCCAAAATTTCCGAAAGAATTTGAAATTTCCGAAGGAGGAAAGGTCAATTCTCCCGGAAACGGCCTAGATTAAACCCTGGAGTCAATAATGATAATCGAAAGCGACCATCACATTGCCCGCATAATTAGGTGGCAAATTATAATTATAATTATAATTATCATTTGCTGCTTATCTAGATATTTGACTCCGATTGTGACCTCAGGCTTTAGGCAATCTAATGCTACATGTGCGTGATGAATGGTATACATACAGTAGGATTGCATTAGAAACATCCTTAGAAACGGACTAAATTTTGTGTGCTTGTCAGTGTTTAATCTAGACTCCTGGACTCCGGGGGGAACTGACAAAGCCGGGGGTAAAACTGACAAAGCCGGGGGAAGTCAGCTAGGGGGCTGCTGTTAGTTGATGTAGTACGCCAAAATTTCCGGGGAATTTAAAATTTTCGGGGGAAAGGGCAATTCCCCCGGAAACGGCCTAGATTAAATCCTGGTGCTTGATAGATCAAACTGAGTCTTAAATGGATGTGTGACATAATATAGCTGAAATTATTATTACCGTATCCCGTCGTTGTTCTTTATTACCAGAAGGATGAAATGATAAGCATTTTTGTAAATCCTGACTGATGCAAAAATAGGAAATAGCCTTATAATCTCTTTCATCAGACCGTATCATAAATATGACACATATGATGCGCTAATGACTTGGTGTTTCAGTTTGATTTTTAATTGGCACTAACAGTGGCCTAACGTGTTTCAAATGAAAGCATTGACACAGAAATTCGAATAACATTCCTCATAATATATTGCCTGGTTAGCATAGCCTAATTCGAATGGCCTTGTTTGAAATACTGTACTACCGTGTTTATTAGATCAAACCGTCCGTAAGCAATCATCTAACGCAGTGTTTCCCCAACTGTGGGTCTCTAACCAAAAGTGGATCGTAGGGATCAATCTAGCGGGACGCAAGGTAGAGCGAAATTAGATTAAAAGGCATGTCATTTTCTAACCAACACCATGGGCATCCACATAAATGTTTCCAGGGTGTGCAAAACAGGGTTATGTGACAAAAGAAACGATGGATACTTACAAGGTTGTCCGGATCTAAATGACTAATTATAAATAATTTATCGCTGGCAAAATAAAATCACCGAGTACTTAGATAAATTCATCTTTTCATCTAGCACTATATTGAGTTGTTATTACGATCAATTGCTACTTTTTTAGTAATTGTACTTTTTTCATAATTTCACAATTTATCCAGGCGAGTGCAATTGCGCCCACTTGCAAGCCCGTAGCTAGACCGGGGCTGTCGGGGCGGCGCCCCAGGGCCCTCCGAGGATCTAGGGCTTGCGTGGGTAAAGTGGTCTCCATGAAGTATGGGAAAATATAAAAATAGCATGCGCTGTTTCTGAAGCATAGGGTAGGGTTCGTCTTATGCTTGATATCCAGAACTTGACTATATCCGAGTTACTAACCAATTTACTAATGTTTGATGCTTGATTTATATATTTCTTCATTCCACGCCAAAACTGTTTGAAGTATGAAAACGAAGCAGGCACAAAGCGAACTATACTCCCTCAAAGGCTTCGGGATCGTTCTGTGGTGTGTTCGGATCATTTCTAAGAAAAGTGGTTTGAACAGTAGAAACAGTTCGATTGCGAGAAGGTGCTATCCTAACGATCTTCACGTTACCAAGACATCTCATGAAGGTTTGTGTAATTATTTTAGCTAGCTAGGGCCTATAGTCTACGCGTGGAATACCGTAAACAGTGACCATTCCACATCACCTCACTAGCCTAAAGTTTCCAATCCTCCTTTTGTTATCATTTTATGTATTTGTGAAGCAGGGATATTAGGAATTAAAGGGAATTAAAGGTATACAGGCATTGATGAGGCACGTAACTAAGCTCTGTTATATATTATAACTGTTACTGAGAGTAAGCCGATTCATTAAGGTCGACTAGTTTTTCAACCGAAATACGTCAAAATTAAAGAAAACGTTGTTTTAAGAACAAATCGATGGGTGCATAAAATTCAGTATGGGGTATGAAAATGCAATGTTGGGCGTCTGAACCCATGTGGGAGCTAAAACTGCGCTAAAACAAACAAAACTTTACAATTTTAATTTTTTTTAACATGCAGCAGCAAATAATTGTCCTATTGACTCTACAGCCATTTACTACTAATAATAAATTGTAATGCATAATTATTAGTTGAAAGATAGAAAACCACCCATAAAACTCTACGTAGCTTTGTCCCACCACGACCATCAGTCAGCTTGACACAAATATGTATGTCGGAAATCAGTTTACTATTTTGAAAAATCGTGGTGCTTTTGTGAGAGCTTCCAGTATGTCGGAAATCAGTTTACTATTTTGAAAAATCGTGGTGCTTTTGTGCGAGCTTCCAGTATGTCGGAAATCAGTTTACTATTTTGAAAAATCGTGGTGCTTTTGTGAGAGCTTCTAGTAGCGCAATGCGGATATGCGAAGAAATTGATAAATGTTTTCCGAGAATGACGGCCAGTCTTGGTGGTAAATTGCAGTCGACAAACAAGATATTGCCTACTATTGTAACTGTTTTATCAGAAATAGGCTTGATATGCTTTAGGTCATTTCGTTAGCATATGTTTGAAAGTACTGCTGACAACAATCATCGCTGTGACCTGATAAAGTGCATAGCCATTGTTATTATACTGTTCGTTTTCATCACTTGGCTAAGCAAAAGACTGCTGTCATTACTAGAGCAAGGTATCCTTCAATAAAGTCGCGCAATAAAGATTGATATTCAAAAAGTCGCACACAAAATGTAGCCAGTTAAAAGAGCGTTGCAAAAATAAAATCGCCTCCTATTTGATCGCTTACAAAATTATTAGTATCCCAAATATGCAAAGTAAAAATGTTTCCAGTTATATTTGCAAACTAAAGTTGAAAGCTAGACCTATCCCTCGAAGATAACCGTGTATCGGTCGAATCCCATATGCAGATACAACTGTTTTAATCCTTTGTGCAGTTTCTTTATAGACACGATTTCCAGGTGGCGGCTGTGATCGCCCAAGGCACCAACGTGTTGCTCTAATCTCATTTCGTTGAGACTCTATTCTTTCTTCCAATATCCTTCGTACACAAGTAAATCTCGTTCCTTCTGTGTTGTAATAATTTCCATGTCACCGGTTAATTATTAAATAAAACTAAATAGAGGCTGTCCATTAATTACGTCAACAATTTAGGCGGAAGGGGTTTGGAAAAGTTTGACAGTTGGTGACAGGGGGAGGAGGGTCAAGATCAGTTGACGTCAGCAATTTCATTTTTTACAAATAATCAAAAAATTAGGAAATTTCATGGAATACTACTTATTACAATGGAAAAAAGCACCGCAAAAAATAATAGCCTTGTTATTGGGACCTGTCATTGATCTTGAAGAGGGGGGTCAAAAGTTTTTGACGTAATTATGGGGATAACTGAAAGTTGACAGTTGTTGACAAGGAGAGGGGGTCAACAATTGCCGAAAATTGTTGACATAATTAATAGACAGCCCCATATCTTTCTTACAACTTTTAAAAACGTACGATATTCCACCGCCTGTCACTGTGCTGTTACTGATACAGCTTGTACAGCTTGTACATTTCACATTAACTTCGGTCGTCTCGCTTGACTTAGCCGAGCTGACCGCTTGTATGTTAACGCATAACGAAACGATCTTAAACTAAGCGATCTTATTAGCCTATCGACGTTATAATGGGCGACATTATATGTACGACATTTTAGATCTCGATCTTTTGTGCGCGACATTATTGGCCTAAGCCCTGGAGCAACAGTTCGTAAACAACTCATTAAGCACATTTTGTTCAAACATCAATGAATTAATCTGCACTAGCAATTAAAATCGCATAAATAATTCGAAATGGATATTTTAAAAATGTATCTGTACAGTGTACACTGAAGGACTATGGGCTATTCACCGAGATCGCTAGTCATGCAGTATCGGTGTAACTACAGAGCCAAAGCTCACTTTCTGGTCTGACCATTGCCAGACTCAACCTTATTTCATGTTTCAAACTAAATTATTGCTAGTTTACGGTTCGGCTTGATGGCTAGTGCTGAGATCACCACATGCTTAAAAGAGTTTTATAGGGAAAATGAGAAAATGATATTCGAATAAAGGCCTATTGAAAATCAGTTCGTGCATTATTAATGAAATACTTGATTCCTCTATGCGAAGTGGATAACATTGTGTTGATTTCCGGTCTCCTTTATGAATCAAACCAAAAACCTCGTATCAATTATTTTACCCATTTTCATTGGCTTACACGGTGGGAATAGAATCTGCTATGCCTGTCGGTTAGTCACCAGTAAAGAATAAGTCTGCGTTTAAAGCAATCTGTAATTAACATCTGCATACAATTCACATTCATCATACAAAGAAAATGAAATTATAAAAAAATTTTATAGAGTTTATATTTAAAAGTTCCCCTGAGTTTATAACAATATAGGTCAAACAACATCTGCTTATTATACACTTCGTCTATTAAAGAAAAGTAAATTATTAGAGAAATACGAGGTTAGCCAATAAAACCGGCACCACCTTCTTTCGTTGTAAATATTTTCACAACCCTGAGTCAAAATGCATGGAATGTTGTGTACTTCTGCAGTATTATATAAATCAAGCAATAATCTTAGTTTTCATTCAAAATCTAAATATCACAGCAATTTCACAGGAACATCATTACTAAGTGTGCCAATAAATGTGTTAAAAAGAATGATAAACAGAATTATAATAACCATCAACGAGATACCCAGACAAAGCCAATAGGCTTCAGATCAGAAATAGAATCAATGTAATATAGAACAAAACGTAATGCAGCAACATTAGGCTTATAAAATAAATTTAAAATTAACACAACAGCATGATCCAGCTGCAGTAACATTGTAATTTTGGATTAAATCAAAAGTTTGAAATAGCACATTATACAATGGTAACTTAACTACCGAATAAACGTCTGCAAGTTGTTACAAAATGTACGTAGTATAACAATATAGATGTGTCACAACACAACAATTTGTCACAACAGCATGTTACACTCTTAGAAGCGACGGTTTAAAAATAAACAAAATGATCCAGCTGCAGTAACATTGTAATTTTGGATTAAATCAAAAGTTTGAAATAGCACATTATACAATGGTAACTTAACTACCGAATAAACGTCTGCAAGTTGTTACAGAAATGTACGTAGTATAACAATATAGATGTGTCACAACACAACAATTTGTCACAACAGCATGTTACACTCTTAGAAGCGACGGTTTAAAAATAAACAAAATGATCCAGCTGCAGTAACATTGTAATTTTGGATTAAATCAAAAGTTTGAAATAGCACATTATACAATGGTAACTTAACTACCGAATAAACGTCTGCAAGTTGTTACAGAAATGTACGTAGTATAACAATATAGATGTGTCACAACACAACAATTTGTCACAACAGCATGTTACACTCTTAGAAGCGACGGTTTAAAAATAAACAAATGATCCGGTTACAGTAATATTGCAATATTGGATTAAAGTAAAAGTTCAAAATAAAACATGATACAATTGTAACTTAGCCACCGAATAAGCATCTATAATTGTTAAATGACTAGTATAAAGTAATATATTTGTCAACTAAGCCAATATTAGAATATGCAAGTAATATGCAATAAATAATTATAATACAAAAGTAATACGCGATTAATAATAATAATAATAATAATAATAATAATAATAATAATAATAATAATAATAATAATAATAATAATAATAATAATAATAATATCTTTTGCAAACTTAGATAGCATAAGATACACATAATTCTTAACACTTGCACATTCTGTGCTATACACTAGTATGCAGTAATGCTGACAAAATAAAGTGGTTTCTTAGAGACTTAGAGAACCGAAGTTTAAAAGAATGCTGAAGATTCTTAACGATGTCATGTATTTGCTTCAATCCAAGCATTTCGCGAATACTGTCAATTGTTACTTTATCATAAACATCAAAGACTTTGCATACTGTTTGCTGTATTATTCGATCCAAATTATTTAAATTGCTCTTGTTCGCACAAGTGGCTTCTGTGTCATATAATATAATAGGTAAACAATACGATTGGAGTAAGCCAACTCAGAGGAAGAGGATTTGCTCTTGCTGTACTAGTTATTAAAGTTTTATCAGAACTCCATTTTGGTCTCTTTTAATAATAAAAAAGCAACATGCAGGGAAAGCATAATAGAGCAACATTAGACTTTATACCGGGACAAAATGCCATGGAACCATATTACTGGTTTTGCTATTTGTCATAATATATTATTTCCTCTATTAAAATGTATCACAGCTGGCCATTAGCTAATAGCCTAATAACTGATCTGTTTGTAAAGGAGTGCTGAAGTTGTCACCGATGGCCCCCTCAAGTCAATAGTTTCAGGGCCATTGGCGACAACAACTTTCGTCGTATTTTTTACAGTCTCATTTTCAGCCCCTATACGCTTTTGTAATTGTGGTTAAATCTAGGCAATTGAGCCTCCGAAACGTTATTCAAGAGGAAAAATTCATAATTTGTAGAGCATTAATTGAGGATAAATTTTTATGAGCATTAATTGAGGATCAATTGTATGGTATTTAAAGCAAAACAATTTCAGATTTGTTCATGTGACTCAAGTTTCTGTTAATTGTAAAGCTATTAAGACCAGATAAGAATTCGCGTGCTTAGGCCGCGCCAGTGTAAACAACCCTACAGATAACTAACACTGCACAAGAATTTGTTGCAAAACTTTTTTTCCAGAAAGTTTTGGGTTTATTGCTATAGGTGCCGGGCGGGTGTGCAAAAATTATAGCTTTGGTTTTGCTGCATCAGGTAGAAGCTATAAGATATAGACAGTTAACCCTTTTTCAGGCATGGCACTTATTAGCGTTAACTTTTCATAGAAAATACTCGTTATTATTATATTATTTTAATTATTTAGTAGGAAAAGTTTAAGGACCAGGACAAGGACCGATTTGCAGGACGAGGATAAAGACGAGACGGAGCCCCAAGGACGAGGATAAGGACGAGGACTGACTTCCCAGAGACGAGGACAAGAACAAGGATTTCAAATTGGTCCTTAAAGAACCCTTAAGAGACAAGGCCCAGGATAAGGATTAACATCACTGTTTATAATGCGCTTGCGCCGAGGTTTTATCGCCTTTTCCTTTAGCGGTGCTGAATTCAGAATTGAGTTCCAAAGTTCTGGTGCGGCGTATGAGAAAGCGCGGTTGCAGATTTTGAGTGATGACTGATTTAACGGGCGTGAAAGTGTGAGATGAGATGATGATCGTGTAGGTCGGGGAGGCTGAGGCGTTAAGAGTTTACGAAGGTGAACCGGTTTTGACGAATGAAGTGAACTGTAAGTAATCGTTATTATCTTGTGCTGTATACGTTCCGGATATTTTAAGCCAGTGTAGTGACTTCAGTATGGGTGACATATGGCAGAACTTTGGTGATTTTGGTTACTGCTCGGGCTAGTGCATTCTGAATTTATTGTAATTTGTTGATGGAGGTTTTTGGGAGGTTATAGTAAAGGGAGTTGCAGTAATCTAGTTTGGAATGGACTATTGAAGTGGCGATTGTGGATGCAGTTTTGGTGTCAAGGCAAGGACGGAGGCGACGTAGATCGCGAATGTGGGCATAGCAGGATGTCGATAGTTGGGAGATCTGTGATTCTAAATTTAGGATGAATCAATTTTGAAACCAAGATTTTTGCAGTTGTAGCAGTTAGGCCTTAATCATGCAAAATGTGAATTGAAGTTAGTAGAATTAATGTCAAAATGCGTAATCCGCATATGTAACCAAATGGCCTTATGGGATAAACTGCAACGCATCAAGTAGCATATATCAATCCATTTAACGTTTTCAAAGATTCAAGAATATTTTTAACGAATAGGCGTTCAGAGATATCAACATGAGATACAGTATGAGCTGTAGGCCTAGATAAACTTATCATTTGCTGTAAAACTACACTATTTCAACAACTTCATTTTGAACAACTTCATTTCAAATACGCATTCATTTATATATAAGGCAGAAGTTGACATAATCCTAATGTTTTTTTTGACTCCCAAATCCAGTGTTGCAGTTATTTCCTCACTTTTCCCAACTCTCCGTCTAGTGTATAAACTGCTGAAAGGAATTTAAACTAGGTGAAATTTCTGAACCTTTAGATGCAAATAATAATTTTTTGATTTCCTCTCCACATACAGTATTTAAGGGTCTTTGCCTTTAAACAGTAGGCCTATATTGCTCATAACAACATTTCTAATTTTTGTAAAATGTCTTTGAATGAATTATATATTATTATATATTTTATTATTATATATATATTATATATATATATATATATATATATATATATATATATATTACATATACATATATTATATTATATATTATTTTATAGTCTATTATTACATATTATTGTATTACGCAACATGTCTTCTCAAACTATTGAATAGCTTCATAGGTCAGCATTTTAAAATCAATTATTCAGCAAAACTTTATTTCCGCTCCGTTGCAGTACGGGGTCCCTTTTCAACGCTTCGAAACCTGAAATCAGCGGAACAGCCACACTGATGCCCCTTGGTCTGCCTTCATCATCCAGATGCGACTCTTGAGCTACCAGCATTCCAACTGCATGAACTTTGTTTCTCAACCGCTGCACCACCGCCAGGAACGTTGACAGCATTCTACAATCAGAATACCACTTTCGTTTTCATTATGTATTGGATCGTCTTGTAGTCCCTTTACGGTTATCAGACGATGGTCCACATACAAAATCCTTGTGAAAAAACTGGCGTCCTCTATCTTGCCCCGTTTGCCATTATTGGTAAATACACTCACTTCCATGTCGTCTTCTGCTTCTTTGGGATCTTCGTTCAGACGTAGAGTCGTTCCATTGCTGCTTGTGACAGTTAAGATGCGGTCAGCTGGAGACATGAGACGAGCTAAAGCGATGTCATGAAAGATGAGATCTTCATTCGCGATCCGTCCTGGTGGGCGAGAATCTTCGCGCAAAGCTACGACAGTTTCAATAAGTCTCCATCCTGGTTATGAAATACGTCATCTCGATCCTTGTCGTGGCCAGACATCAAAGCATGACCTTTCCTGCAAAGCATTGGAACAAAAACTCTAAAAGTATTATTCCTAACCTTTTAGAAGAAAGCTTATACTGCACATAGCAAAAATCAAATAGAATTACGATATACAAATAAGGGCTTTTACTTCCATCATCTGAAAATACAGAATTAATCAAATAAGCGCTTCCCTAACGCAGAGTTTCTCGAACGTTTTTTCGTCTTGCAGCCCACTAGAAATTTGAGAAAACATCGGCGGCACACATGAGAAGTCATCACAATTTTTGCGGTTGATGAAACATATGCAAAGTTTTAATAGACATTTAAGAACAATAATTTCAAAATTTGATATGAAGGATGTGCCTGATTTCAAGATCAAAGCGAGGTGCCAATGTAGACAAAGCTCGCATTTCAGCATCTATTTCAAGACCTGTGCCTTGCTTAATTTTATTTCATTACTTGCTTTGCAGTCAACTGGTTCTCTTCACAGTTCCAGAATCGAATAAGAATCTATCCATTATGAAGCACTGAATAACGTTTCTTTACGATATAGTCCAACAAAATTTATCAGTCTTAAAACAATCGAATTATCCCGAAATCTTGCACAAGTTTGGGGTACATAGCATAGTTTGTAATTACTAGGAAGCTTTAATAAGCGACTGATATGAACAAGTTTCTGGCACTGCTGAAGTAGAGGGGAGATTGTGGTACATCCAGTCGATAATTTCATTAATCTACTTGCAAGAATAAGTAAGTAAAATCTCGTGGATTTCTATTTATATAGCGCTTTGAAAGCAGCACAACAGTAGATGCTTATTCTAAGGCGCTCAGCCCTTTCTTAAAATAGCTATGGAGAAGGTATATGATCAGTCAGGCAAAACTCAACATCCAAAAGGGCAGTGAGGCTAGGTTGTTACAACTATGGAGGAAATGATTTAAGAAAAAGGAAGGATTTGGGCTTAGACCTGGGACTTGAGGAGATAATACAGGAATTATAGGAAATGAAGATTCCAGATTTTATAGTTTGAAAATTGTCCAAGTCTATGGAGGGAGATGGGATCGAGTTCCAAAGTTCAGGTGGGAGGCGTATGAAGGCACGGTTGCAAATTTTCAGGATAATTGATTCAGTGGGCGTGACAGAGTGAGGTAAGATGATGAACGTGTGTGGGTCGAGGAGGCTGAGGGTTAATAGTGATCTAAGGTAGACAGGTTTTGATGACTGAAGTGAGCTATATGTAAGTGTTATCATCTTATATTGGACATTCAGTTATTTTAAGCCAATGTAATGATTTTTAGTATGGGTGAAATATGGGATAATTTAGGTGACTTAGTAACAGCGCGAGCTAGTGCACATTTTGTACTGAATATGTTAATGTGGAATGCTTCTGTCAAAATTCTTTCATAGGAGCATTTTACGCGCTGCCAATGTAATGTTAAATAATAATACAAAGACGGTTAACGATATGAAAAATAGATGACAAAATAAGC